>CM064544.1:18137087-18609356 GCA_032716605.1 Paralithodes platypus | reverse complement strand
GGTGAGATGCGGACACCATCCAGCTCTCCTGAGCTATCAGAAGAGACTGGATGACTCCGTTGTCGACGCCTGCCCGGGATGTAACACAGCACCCCATACCATTAAACACATCATAGAAGACTGCATTTCACACAACCACTTATGCCAACAACACAATCTACACTCAATGAGAGCTCTGTGGGAAAGCCCGATTATGGCCATGGCCTTCCTCAGGGACTCGGGGCTGTTCGGCCAGGCAGCTTAGGGAACAACAACAACAACAACAACAACTCGTACAGGATTAATAGCTTTAACCAAAATGGTCACACTCCTTAATGGTCTAAGTGGCCATAGCCAAAATGGCTACACTATATTCCTTCTGTACTTTCTCCATGCCCGATAAGATACATGATATTTTGATATATGTGGCACAGCCCTTGTATCCAACACAATACCCTGCGTGCAACCCCGCTCGAACCCCGCACAATGTTGCTTGCAACTTTAATTAGGGGTTCGTCCCCTACGGGGAACCCCTATTGTAATCATTAAACCTGGAATTTCATCCAAATTCTTCTTCCGCGCCGGTTTCGACGCAATAACTCCAGAACCGCTTTTTGGATCGGGATCAAACTTTCACAAGAGGTGCATTTTTGTATTGGGCAACTTTTGATATGCTAAACATCCGGCATGGCGGCCAAACAGGTCCGTGGCAGCCCATTTCCCGAAAAACTTGACACCTAAATACCGTCTCTCCCACTCACAGGAAACGACTGGGCTTTGGCATACGCACTCCCCTACTAATGCTCCGCAAATTTTATAGAGAAGGTTTTGCTTTTGCACGTGGGGTTTTTTCCGGCAATCTTGAAAAAAACTCGAATTCCACTTAAAATTCCACATCTTGAAAACTACGCCGATGATCAAAGCCTTGCTTGTGTAGTTGGGTGAGGCTCGCGATTCCGAACGTTTTGATACCAAAAATATATAAATGGGTGGAATAGTTTGGCCGCAGCATTGAAAACTGTCTATTCTTAAATTAATTTAAAACCGAATTTGCTACCCACACAAAGTTTACCGTCTACAGTCTATAGGCTTCCACGCATCCCCCAGTTTTGCTTAATAACATAATCTCTTTATTATTCAGATCTATAATTTTTTTTTTATTTAACTCTCTCAAAACAGTTCGAGTCCCTACGAATTCCAGCAATTATTTAGCCAACCTACCTATACATACCTACCCTACCAAATAATAATGATAAATTCAAATTTATTTTTGGTGAATGACAGAATATTGGCTAAGGATTTTAACAATTCCTCCCTTTGCCAAATGCTTAGTTTAATAACAATGATATGCACCTTAAAAGTTTTGGCAATTGCCCGTGTGACTCTTATTTTAACCTCCTAAAGTGTTACCACGAAATACCGCTAGATCCTTTCTCAAAAGTCGCTAGCATGTTGCTACATAGCCAAACAATGTTAGGAAAATGCTGCAATTTCTAAAGAGTTTTGGTTGGTTTGTTTTGCAAATTTTACAATGTAGTATGACTAGAATGTCTGAAATTTTCAAATTATCCCTAGTAAATGTCTCTAGATATAAAAGAAATGGCTGCTAGATTGAAGTAAATACCTCTACATTTAGCGGTAATATGTAGCTTTACAACTGGCACCACTGCAACCACCACCTCCCTCCCATGCTCCCAGTATGTCTCCACAAAATACCGCTAAATCCTTTCTCAAAAGTCGCTAGCATGTTGCTACATAGTCAAACAATGTTAGAATAATGCTGCAATTTCTAAAGAGTTTTGGTTTGTTTGTTTTGCAAATTTTACAATGTATTATGACTAGAATGTCTGAAATTTTTAAATTATCCCTAGTAAATCTCTCTAGATATGAAAAAATATCTGCTAAATTGAAGTAAATAGCTCTACATCTAGCGGTAATATGTAGCGATATAACTGGCAACACTGCCTAGCCCTTCCTTCCAACCTCCCTCGTCTAGCAAGTGTATCAACAACCACTCTAGTGAACTTTCGGTATTTAGTTTTGAAATGCCGGGTGTGAAGGGAATTCATGGTCTCCTGAAATATCCCCAGGCTACCTTTAGGATCAACTTTTCCTGGTACCTGGCGCGGGGTACGAACCTCTGAAGGGAATTTAACCCCCCTAAAAACCCACAGGTTTTTGAGATGCCTTGGGTGGGGTTCGAACCCTGGTTAGTGACCCAACCATCACCACCAGGCCCGCGCGCTAACCCACTGTACTACCACGGACATACTAAAAGTATAGCAACCTTAGTCCGATTTTTAAGAACCAGGTGATAGTCTCGTGGTGTTATCACGTGATGAGTTTATTGGACTTACCATCTACGACTATTTTACGCTATACCTGACGTCAACTCGGGTTAGTATTATTGTGGGTGCGGGACATTTTCGAGGGCATTACAAGTTTATTCAGCTTAATACTATTTATCCACATAAAATAGAAACCTATCACGATTGTTGTCTAATACAACCATAGACAATGCTATTACATATTATTTGAACATGATGTCGAATTTAGCAGTTGCTGTTTACAGAACCGAAAGCTTCTCTTGCCGTGTAGTACTCAAAGACAGAAGGGTTACCCATACCGAATTGTTACCAAGTCAGAGATTCAGAGGTTAAAAATCAGTTAAAAATTGGGATACAAGGAAATGGCAGGAAGAGCTAGGGGAGAAAAGCAGTTTAGAAATATACAGGGCCTTTAAATCAGAAATAAAGGGAGAAGAAGAACTTTATGATAATACAGAAGCTTCAGTCATATTATATAGGTGTAGAACGAATAATTTAAATTTAAGAGACAGGAACAGGCATGTAGGAGGAGATATAAAATGCTTACTATGTAATGCTGAGATAGAGGACATCAAACACTTTATTTTATGGTGCCCTATATATATAGAGGAGAGTAAAGGAAACAGCGCTACAAACAACCTTACGTTGAGGAGGAAAACCAAGTGATAGGAAATCTACTGTTCAAAGAAGAAAACCAGGAACGAGTGAAGAAGATGTTATATGGTATGTGGAGAACAAGAACCAAGAAAATGAAGGAGCTGGAATAAGAAGAAATAGATTATAATGCAACATAGAGAAAAAAGAAAAAGAAATACAATATAATATAACAGAGCACGTCACAAAAGGAAAATTACAAGAACCTCTCAGGGAAGTGCCATTGTTAAGGCATTACATCCCGAACAACATCTGATCTGAGGTAACTTTCACAATGCATTACAACCCTAGACAGACACCAATATACTAATAAATCAGACAAATATCACTACAAAAAATGATAGGAAAATATGATATTAATGTCCTAGGTATTTGAAATTATGCAAATGAGTAAAATGCATTATGATATAATGATAATGGGATTGATTAGTATCTGGCAACAGTGTTGCAATATAATTTTCTGAAGGTTTGCGAACTTCGGAGTATTTATCCCATTAATATACACATCTATCACTATTTAAATGTAATACAACCATACACAGTGCTATTACATATTATTTGAACATAATATAGGATGCTCTTTCTGTTATGCCCTGTTTTTCTACAGGTTTAACTTGGGTAATGTGAGTTCTGAATGACTGGGTATAGAAGGCTGCATGCACAATACAAGGTATGAGGAATAGAGAACACAAAATAAACACACGGTAACACGACACAAGTTCACGTTTATTGAAATAAAGAAATAAAGAGCATAGAAAGATAGTTATATTCGCACAAAACAAATGATAGAAGGGAACTGCTAGCATTTGCGGATTTGGATGGAGCCTAGTCTCCCACTTCCAACGTTCAGGTATATTCTTCTGATCACGGGTTTTAGCAAGTTTATATTTTACTGGAAGACCTCAATATATTATAATTCAATGTCACTGATTTTACCTCTTGCTGGCTGGTCGCGTGCCCACGTAGCAACTCACAGTTAGGATTAGACGCGTATATTATAGAACACGGAAATCTCTAGCAACCTCATGGGGGTACTGAACTAAGTTTGATATTCTTAAGGCAGAAATATGTAGAACACGAATCAGTGGGCGAACGTTAGATATCACTAGAGTTTTAATATCTGGATAAGGTAATTACGAGAGTCAAGGTCGCCTGTTAATAAAAAAACACTGATCGCTTAGTACGTCCCAAATGGAATGGTTAAATATGAATTACACTGGGCAAGGTCTTAGCCACTTTATAGAAAGTTAATAGGTGAGTATCAAGCTAGTACTATAACACTTAGTACTAGTAACATGAATCTTGAATAGTATGGGTAGATCTGGTCCTGGTTATCTTGCTTCCGGTGATGTTGGGGGCTAACGACTGGTTCCTCGGCCGTCCAGATGGTCCAAAATGTAGGAAGTTCTCAAGTCGGATCTCTTGATGATCGTTGCTGGCTACACACTTATATACCCACGAATTTGTGTGAAGGTTATAAGGTGCACGTTAGGACTTGTACATGGACAGATGCTTCTATCAGTCTTCTCTGCCACGGAGTCTGCCGGATCTGGAATCTCTCAACTCCGGAACAACACAAGGGCAGAGCTAGAGGTAAACTGCAGGGTAGTGACCACTGGTTGGTGTCTAGCTTTCAACTGAGTTGACTGGGGGCGGGAGTTAGATTTATAGGCTCGGTTCTGGACCCTGTAGACAGTAGGGATCTCGAGTCTTATGGACTTAATTGAGCTCTCAATAGATATGGGGACTAGGTAAGATGGTATTTACTGTTGTGGCACAGGGCGATAGGAAGCCTTTATATTTTCATATAACTGAGCCTTAGTAAGAGGTACTATTTTGGCTATACTGGACGTATTTAGGGGAGAGAGACTGGATCTACTTTGCGAGGAGGATGGGGACAGCTGTGATAGGAGCGTCTCTCTAGATTGTTCAATCTTCATTCTATGGTATAGCTGAGGTGCTAATTTAGTGATCAGAGCATGCAAGAAAGGTAAATGGTTTATTGTGAGGTAATAGAGGTTAGTAAAGGTGTTAGTCATTCATGGTTAGTTCATTGATAGGAAGAATTCCTGTGCTACCTGGCAATGACTCGAAAGTCAAAACAGGGGGCAGGTATACCTCCGCGGGGGTGGGGGTCTCCCTCCTCGGGTGGGCAAAAAGGGGGAGCTGGGCGCCCTCTCTCTGATATAGTCGTCCGGCGGCTGTGGCTAGGGGCTTGCCATATCACCAGTGTTTGTAATAACCCTCTGTGTATGAGACAGATGTGAGTGTCTTTAATACCAAAACCGAAGGTGCCTTAGCTAGCTGGTTTTACTCGGCTGGTTGTTAATTGTAGGGTTTGCTGGATATGGTGGAGACTGGGTTGCTAACTCTGCCACATTTATCTGGAAGTATGACAATAGAAGTTAGTTACTGGCGGGGCGGCTAGCCTCGCACCGACGACCATTGGGTGCAGGGTTGTGAATGTGTTGTAAGAGAATAGATGGCATGCAAGGGGCTAGTAAAGTTCTAATGTTGTTCTGGCCTACTAAGTGAAGGTAGGCTGGATAGGAGTATATATATATAAAAGGTTGGAGAGCGTTAGTAACGGACAATTCAAGGATCTTCAAGAGGTATGAGAGAGAGGCTAGGTCGGACAAGAGTCGAGAAGCGCGGGTGTCTGAGAGGGGGGGGGGGGTTCAAGGGCTACAGGGAAATTTTGCCCCTAAGGTCCCTGGGTGTGGGGGTGGCATTAGGCTACAATTGATATGGAAGTTTGAAAAGGCAGTAGAATACGTTAGCCAAATGCTACCGGGGAATGCAACTATGGGGTGGTATATGAGTCTGGAAAAGATAGAGTTATGTGATCAGTCAGAGGGTTATGGATACTATTAGTTGGCCCTGGGAACTGCGTTTTCTATTAAATATAAAATACCACCCACAGCGGCAGTTCGTAGGGGTACTTAGTTATTGTTTCGGGGTACTTATGACAGATACTGGTAACCAGGTTATCTTATACAATCTCTGGTTGGGGTAAGAGGTGTAAGACACGAAATAAATTGGCGTAGTGTGGGCTGTGGATACGAAGGAGGCAAGGGGAAGACGTATGACAATTGTGGAAAGTAAATGGAAAAAGGTGAACACAATGGCGGATAAAAATACTTAACCTAAGGATTGCATACATAGATTTATGGGGCGATGGGTCTTCAGAAGCTTAGTCTGGCAAGACAAGATGTTAGGGAATGTTAATATTAATACTTAGTTACTAGAGGAGCAATGCAAGGGGCGACTGAGCACGGGTTACATATATCTATACTCGTCATGGAAAATGATATAAGAGGTCTAGGGACAAGCGTGGGTGTTTGAACTTCTAAGATATATAACATCTACTTCTCGGATGTAAGAACATACATAGATATATTTATGGCTGTCTGATGTGTTGGCATTGGCTCAACGCCGGGACAGGGCATGGGTGTTTTTAATATGAATGTATATTCCTGTTCATCATCTTTGTAGTTAATAAGTGTAGGACACGAGGGGGTTAGTGTACGTGAGGTGTGGAAAATGGTCGGTTTAGAAAAGGTAAATGGGTGTGTCCTGGAGCTGTTTAGCCCTGCGGGCTTGGGCCTGTCTGGAATGGCGGGCTCGGTCAGCTGGTCCCTTCGTTCTGTGGACCTTTCTTCCGGGTGTTTCTGTGTGGTGTTCGCTCGTGGCTTCTGTGGTGGGCTTCTTGTTCTGGGGCATTTTACTTCCCTCTCCTTCATTATAGGCTCGTCCTCGAGCCTCAAGGGTGAAGTTAAAAGAATCATAGTAATGGTGGGTCATTTTCAGGGTATTTAGAAAGTTCCACCAAACACGAGAGCGACGGTCAGGTTTCTTTTGCAGGTCAATGTATACCTGTAAGAATGTGTCCTCTGTGTTGTGGCGGGCGGCTGCCCGGGCTTGGTGTGGGTGTGGTACATGGGCCAAGTGTCCAGTGTGGGTCTTTACTTTAACCTTTCGTATGAATGGTTTGTAGCTTTCCCCCGTGGGGGTCGGAGTGAGGTGTGTGGGGTTGACAGGAAGTCTGTTTAGTGTGGTGAATGGGTTACTAACCGAAAGGGGATTCGCGCGTGACAACAGGGCTGGGGATGAAGGGGGAATGTGAGTCTGGGTTGTATTTGGTTTTCTTAGGCGGTGTTGTAGGTTGGGAATATATAGTGAGGCAATGCGCAAAATCGGTGTAGGTAAGGTGGGTGAAGGAGGTGTGTGGGAAGGAGGGGGTGTGCGTGTTGTGTGGCTTGGGTCCTTAGTGTCAGAACGGGGTGTTATTTTTGTATCGCTGTCTTTAAATCTGATGGGTCTGTTGATTATTCTACCTCTGGCGGTCCTGGTGGGAAGGTAGATGTTTGTCGTGGGACTTGAGTCGCTCGACGATGTTTTATAGTGAGGGGAAGCATGTTTTATAGGTAAATGACATGTGGGAGTTTTCTCGGGGGTGACTTTGGGGGGGGGTTTCTTAGGGGGGGGTTGGTTGGGGGTTCGGTGAGATGAGGAGGTTGGTCGGTGTGTGGTGGGGTGGTGGGGATCGTGGAGGGGAAAGGGGCGGATGCGGGGGGGGCTAGACGGGTGGGTAAGGAGTGTAGATTTAAGTTGGAGGGTTGGGGGTAGGGGCGTGTGTTGTTTGATGAGGTTGGTGATTTGCTGGTGATTATTCGTCTTCTTTCCCTTTGTGGGGGAGAATTCGACGAAGAAGAAGAAGAGGAGGAGGAGGAGGAGGGTAGTGGTCTGGCAGCCCTACGGAACTTGGTTAGTAGGGTGTGTTTTCTGGAGGTTTTAAACGATGTTTGTCGTGGGCGTAAGTTTTAGCGTGAGGTTACTGAGGTAGATTGTGTGGTGCGGTTGGGTGTGTACTTGGTTTGGGGTGGCGGTGGTGGTTTTCTCACTGTGGTGCCTGGTGGAGGTATGTCAGGGCTAGACGGGAGGGTTTCTGTTGTGGTCGGGGTTGTGGGTGGAGGTTTTTGTACTTGGATAAGTTGGGGAGGAACTTGACTATCAGAAGTGAAAGACGGTGTCATGGTGGAAGAGGGTGTGATATTGGGGGCTTGGGGTTTGTGGAGGTTAGTTGGGGGGGTATGGTGAGAAAAGATTTGTCGGTTCGGTGCTGGAGGGCTTAGGTCCCTAGGGGTTTGTATGGGAATATTCGTAGCCTGAGTGAGGGGGTGAGTAGGGGTATTTAATTTAGGGTCGGACGTGTGGGGGGGGGTAATGTCTTGTGGCTTTAGAGGTTTAAACGCTCGGACGAATCTAGTTCGGAGCGTGCGAGTTACGCCGTGATAGTCGATGGTGACTTGAAAGGCATTTGGGACTTGTATTACGGTGTAGGGTCCGACATAGCGAGGGCCTAACTTGTTGGTGATAGGGAGGTTGGCTACCATTACGGTGTCATGGATGGCGAAAGGGTTTTTTTCATCGATGTTGTCAGTTTTGGTGTCTTGACAGATCTGGGCGGTATGGAGGGTGTTTTGCAGATGTTGCAATGGGTCAATTGTGGAGGTGGTGGAGGGAAGGTGAGCGTGGTGGTGGAATGGCAGTAACAGGGGGGGTACACCGTAAACACGTTCATGAGGGGAAATACCGTCTTCCCGAGGACAGGTGTTCATACCCCACTGTATCATTTTTAGTTGTGATGGCCAGTCTGAGGTATTAAGAGCAATCATTCTTGTACGTAACTGGTTGTTGATGGTGCGATGGCTGCGTTCGCAGATAGCATTTCCTTGAGGCCAGTACGGGGATGAGTGTTTAATCTTGATACCGCATTGTTGGGTGAATTGTTGCCAAACGTGTCCACTAAACTCGGGGGCATTGTCCGATAGAAGAGCAAGGGGAAGGCCGAATATAGGGAACACTTCGGTGGCAAGCAGTGTGGCGACTGTGGTGGCTGTGTGGTCTTTAACTGGGCAGGCTATTAGAAATTTTGAATATACGTCTACAAATGTGACGATATAGCGGTTGCCAGCGTAAGAAGGGAACGGGCCCATGATGTCGAGGGATAGGACTTGGAACGGTTTGTTGGCAGAAATGGTACCAGCTGGGCCTGGGGTGCGTGATCTATCCTTTCCCAATAAACACGGTTTGCAGGATTCTGTCACTCGTTGTGCAATTTTGGAGGGGTTGGGGGTCCAGTATTGGTCTGTGAAGATCTTTAACATTTTCTTTTGTCCAAGGTGTATGCCGTTTCCCTCGTGGATGGCAATCATGTAGTCGTGGGCTATGGTGGGGTCCAAGATTATGTGACCAGTGTCTGTGGCAAGTTGATCTCCCCAGCGAGTCAGTCTCCTGAAGACGTTTAACGGTATCCAGGGGGGTCTGATTCGTGCTTCCCAAGATTGAATTAGGGAGGGGGCTGGGGGGGCATTCTGTCGGGAGGTGGGGGTAGATACCAATTGAGTGTTTTGTAAGGCGGCTAGGTTGGTGGGGGGGGTCTTTTGGTACTGGCAAACGTGACAGGGCGTCTGCATTAGTATGGAGTTTGCCGGGACGATATTGTATTGTAAAGTCGTAGTCCTCTAGTGTCTCTCTCCAACGTACCAAAATGGCTGAGTTGGTTTCGCACCTACGCAGCCATTGTAAAGATTGATGGTCGGTAATTATTTCGAGTTTTGCGCCTAACACAAATGACCGGAAGTGGCTGAGTGCCCAAATGATCCCTAAGCACTCTCTCTTGGTGGCTGCGTAATTCTGTTGGGGTGGGGTGAGTGTGCAGCTGGCATACGCTATCACATGTTCCTTTCCATCTCTGAATTGAGCTAATACTGCACCTATGGCGTACAGAGATACGTCGGTATAAAGACGGAAAGGTTTCTGGTAGTCAGGGAAACGACAATAGGGGCTTGGATTAGCTTTTGCTTCAAAGTGTTAAACGCGAGGTCTCTTTCAGGTGTCCAGGCGAACGGGGTGTCTTTGTGGGTAAGTTGGTGGAGGGGTCTGGCTATGGTGGCAAAGTGGGGGACGAAACGTCTGTAGTACGTGGCTAAACCTAGAAACGAACGTATTCCTTTAACCGTGGTGGGTGGGTTTGGTTTTGTATGGCTTGAAGTTTCTTTGGGTCTGGCGCAATACCATGTTCAGATATCACGTGTCCGAGAAAATCTACCTTATTCCGGGCAATCACGCACTTTGAGGGTTTTAATTTCAACCCGGCGGCTCGGATTCTTTGCAGGACTTGTCTCAACCTGAGGAGGTGTTCTTCCCAGGTTGGAGAGTACACAATAATATCGTCCAGATAGGCTAGGCAGGTTTCCCAGGTTAGGCCATGCAATACCGTTTCCATCAAACGGGAGAAATTGGCGGGTCCGTTACAGAGGCCAAAAGGTAGGACGTTAAATTCATAGTGATGGCCACCACTAGTGGAAAATGCTGTTTTCTTTTGGTCCTCGGCCTTGATAGGCACTTGCCAATACCCTGCTTGCAAGTCGAGGGTAGTGAACCATTTGGATCCGTATAGGGAGTCAAGGGAATCGTCTATTCGGGGTAAGGGCGTAGCGTCTTTAATGGTTATGTCATTTAACCTCCTGTAATCGACGCAAAAAACGGGTTGTCCCATCTTTCTTTTTGACTAAGACAACAGGGGAAGACCAGGGGCTAATGGACGGGGTGGCAATCCCGGCCTCTAACATTTCCTGGACTTGGCGTTCCTCTTCCTGACGTTGTATGGGGTTCTTTCTATGGGATGGTTGTCGTATGGGGGGGCCTGTGGTGTTAATGATGTGTTGTTCTACATCCGTCTGTCCGATTTCGGTGGGTTGTTGGGCAAAGACGTCACTGAATTCCATCAGTAGGTCGTACATGCCGTTCTTTTGGTGGTCAGATAGTGTCTCAGGAAGAGGGGGCAATTGGAGGCTGGTAGGGGTGTCGTTACAATGTATGGGGAGGTCATCGAAAGTTTCGAGATCTCCTATAATGAGACCTTTCGGTAATGTCAGGGGTTCCTCTGAGATATTAGCCACGAGAATGTGGTTGATACGAGCGGGAATGATGGCGGGTTGTAAGAGGCAGCGATGGGGGTTGGGGGATGTGTTAGTGGGGGAAAATACCATGTGAGTTTGGGGTATGGGCCGCAGGTTCACCCATTTTTGATGGTGGGGGGGAATTTGGCATTTATCCTGAACTACCGCTGGGCTAATGATGGTGGGGGATTGACTGGCGAGCAGGTGCTTGGTACTTATAAGGGGGGCAAGGTCACTTTGGTGGGGGTCACGCGTGAGGGGGGGATTAACGGCGCGTGTGAGAGGATCAGTGGGGCGCGGTGTGAGGGGGTTAGAAAACGGGATTTGTTGGAGGGACTGCGGAGGGTTGGTGGGGGAAGCGTTGTCGGTGGCAGTAACGGTTTGTTTAGAGGTTATCTGGGGTTGGTGGGTTTGTCTGTCATGAGGGGGTGAGTCAAGTGTGGGGTTTTGAAGTTTATTAGGGGTGTGAATTGTGGGGGGGTGGAAGGGAGCTACTGACGAAAAACTGTCACAAGGGGGATTGGGGGGGTGGTGGAATAGCTGGGCATTTCTGGGGGCATGGTGGGAACATGGTTGTGTCCCTTGGTCGGCACGCGTGAGGGGGGGATTAACGGCGCGTGCGGGCGGTTCAGAAGGGTGCGAGGTGAGCGAGTTAGAAAACGGGATTTGCTGGGGGGACTGCGGAGGGTTGGTGGGGAAAAAGTTAGGTGTAGAACATGGGTTATTGGTGTAGGACTGGTGTATTGATTTGGGGTTGTTAACATTTCTGGGGGCATGGGGGAAACATTGTTGGGTACATTGGTCGGCATTTTCTCTGGAAACATGTGTACATAAACATTGGATAGAATTAGGGTTACATATATCAGAGTCTGTCCTGAAAACATGGGAGGATTTATTCTGGGCAGAGTTACGAGAATTGAGGGGATTACCGAGGGGGAGTTGCTTGGACTTGTCTTCTTTCGTTTGTTGAGGCATTTTTTTACTGAATTGAGTGAGGTTTTGAGAGATCTCTGGGCAAGGGGAGGTTTTAGGAGTAACCTTAGTGCTAGCTGCAACTTGGTAACCCTGAATCAGGTTTTGTTGAGGGGGATGTTGTTTTTTCTTTTTGGGAATGGGTTTCTGCGTGATTGGTTTGTCAGAGGCTTTGGGCTGGAATTTGTTTTTGAATGAGATCAGCCTTTGGCCGCAGTCAATCTGGGCCTCTAGTTTTTGAAGGAGGTCAAGTCCAAGGAAACCATCATAATGTTTACAGTTGGAGGAAAATACTGTAAATGTGTGATAACAACGAGCATGGGGGCCAGGAGTGGTTACTGATAGGGGTAAAGTGTCTCCTAGGAGATTTAAGTAAGTATCAGCAGCTGAGATCTGTTTTGGTGTTTAACAAAGGGCCAAATCGTCGGGGATGTTTTTCATAGTAAGATTTGAACAAACATGACTTGGCAGCTCCCGTGTCGATTAGCAAGCGGACAGGAATGTCCTTGATTTTGGCCATGTAATAAATGGGGACAGTGCGACTAGTTATGGCGTCCCCCGCCGAGCCCATCGTGGGCGGGGGATACTTTAAAAATCCTGGGGGTCGGTATCTACCTCTTCCAGGGTTTCCTCGGTATCGTCTGAGGTCATGGTATGGGGGGCAATTTCTTCCTCTTGTCCCCACTCCTCTTCATTTACAGAAATGCGAGGAGTAGAGGGGCGAGGTTTGGCAGAGTCACGAATTTGGTGGAGGGCACACTGAGCATTACAGGCAGGGAATTCATAGGGGTTGATAATGACTAAGGTAGGATTTTTACTTTGGTAGGTGTTGTAGTTGCTGTTCCGGTTGAAGATTCTGCGTGGCTGGGACGGTTGGAACCGGGGTCTACTGGGTTGGGGCTTGCCGGAAGGGTAGGTGGGTCTGTTGTTGAAAGATGAGGCTGGGTAGGCATTCTTGGGGTTTTGGTGGTTGGTTTGCTGCGGGTGCGTGGGAAACCTCTTGATTGCAGCGATTTGGGTGGGTGCTTCTGTGCGCACGGCCAAAATACGTCGGATCGTGATGAGGTCTTTTTTGTATTCGACGAAATCGTGCACCCGGAAATGGTCTTTTACTGCTGAGGGCAATATCGACACAAGGTTGACCAGAATTTGCTGTTCTTGTTGGATTTTGGTCAACGTGGGGAAAGAATTTTTTATGTGTTGGGCAAGCTTACTGACTGTGGCATCTAGATCGCCTTCGAATTTCGTGTCTAGGATACGGGTGTGGGCCACGAAAACGCCCAACGAAGGTTTAATGGCTTCTATCACTATTGTGCGAAATTCGTTCCAGGTGAGATCAGCGCGCACTTGATAGGCCACCAGGGAAACGGCTTTTCCCAGGTGTGGTAATGTTACGGCTATTTTATGTGCGTCCGTGGTATAAGTAATGTTAACTAAGGGTTTCACTATGTCCATGAATACTTCGATCCCATAATTTGTTTCCTCATAATTTGGGATGAAAACGTGGTTAGGTTGCGCCATGATGTTCTCGTGTTCTAGCTGTTCCAAACTTGCAATGTAATGCAACCTTTTATCCGAATCAAGAACCACCGCTGCCGCCAATGTTATGCCCTGTTTTTCTACAGGTTTAACTTGGGTAATGTGAGTTCTGAATGACTGGGTATAGAAGGCTGCATGCACAATACAAGGTATGAGGAATAGAGAACACAAAATAAACACACGGTAACACGACACAAGTTCACGTTTATTGAAATAAAGAAATAAAGAGTATAGAAAGATAGTTATATTCGCACAAAACAAATGATAGAAGGGAACTGCTAGCATTTGCGGATTTGGATGGAGCCTAGTCTCCCACTTCCAACGTTCAGGTATATTCTTCTGATCACGGGTTTAATTAGCAAGTTTATATTTTACTGGAAGACCTCAATATATTCGTATAATTCAATGTCACTGATTTTACCTCTTGCTGGCTGGTCGCGTGCCCACGTAGCAACTCACAGTTAGGATTAGACGCGTATATTATAGAACACGGAAATCTCTAGCAACCTCATGGGGGTACTGAACTAAGTTTGATATTCTTAAGGCAGAAATATGTAGAACACGAATCAGTGGGCGAACGTTAGATATCACTAGAGTTTTAATATCTGGATAAGGTAATTACGAGAGTCAAGGTCGCCTGTTAATAAAAAAACACTGATCGCTTGGTACGTCCCAAATGGAATGGTTAAATATGAATTACACTGGGCAAGGTCTTAGCCACTTTATAGAAAGTTAATAGGTGAGTATCAAGCTAGTACTATAACACTTAGTACTAGTAACATGAATCTTGAATAGTATGGGTAGATCTGGTCCTGGTTATCTTGCTTCCGGTGATGTTGGGAGCTAACGACTGGTTCCTCGGCCGTCCAGATGGTCCAAAATGTAGGAAGTTCTCAAGTCGGATCTCTTGATGATCGTTGCTGGCTACACACTTATATACCCACGAATTTGTGTGAAGGTTATAAGGTGCACGTTAGGACTTGTACATGGACAGATGCTTCTATCAGTCTTCTCTGCCACGGAGTCTGCCGGATCTGGAATCTCTCAACTCCGGAACAACACAAGGGCAGAGCTAGAGGTAAACTGCAGGGTAGTGACCACTGGTTGGTGTCTAGCTTTCAACTGAGTTGACTGGGGGCGGGAGTTAGATTTATAGGCTCGGTTCTGGACCCTGTAGACAGTAGGGATCTCGAGTCTTATGGACTTAATTGAGCTCTCAATAGATATGGGGACTAGGTAAGATGGTATTTACTGTTGTGGCACAGGGCGATAGGAAGCCTTTATATTTTCATATAACTGAGCCTTAGTAAGAGGTACTATTTTGGCTATACTGGACGTATTTAGGGGAGAGAGACTGGATCTACTTTGCGAGGAGGATGGGGACAGCTGTGATAGGAGCGTCTCTCTAGATTGTTCAATCTTCATTCTATGGTATAGCTGAGGTGCTAATTTAGTGATCAGAGCATGCAAGAAAGGTAAATGGTTTATTGTGAGGTAATAGAGGTTAGTAAAGGTGTTAGTCATTCATGGTTAGTTCATTGATAGGAAGAATTCCTGTGCTACCTGGCAATGACTCGAAAGTCAAAACAAGGGGCAGGTATACCTCCGCGGGGGTGGGGGTCTCCCTCCTCGGGTGGGCAAAAAGGGGGAGCTGGGCGCCCTCTCTCTGATATAGTCGTCCGGCGGCTGTGGCTAGGGGCTTGCCATATCACCAGTGTTTGTAATAACCCTCTGTGTATGAGACAGATGTGAGTGTCTTTAATACCAAAACCGAAGGTGCCTTAGCTAGCTGGTTTTACTCGGCTGGTTGTTAATTGTAGGGTTTGCTGGATATGGTGGAGACTGGGTTGCTAACTCTGCCACATTTATCTGGAAGTATGACAATAGAAGTTAGTTACTGGCGGGGCGGCTAGCCTCGCACCGACGACCATTGGGTGCAGGGTTGTGAATGTGTTGTAAGAGAATAGATGGCATGCAAGGGGCTAGTAAAGTTCTAATGTTGTTCTGGCCTACTAAGTGAAGGTAGGCTGGATAGGAGTATATATATAAAAGGTTGGAGAGCGTTAGTAACGGACAATTCAAGGATCTTCAAGAGGTATGAGAGAGAGGCTAGGTCGGACAAGAGTCGAGAAGCGTGGGTGTCTTAATGAGAGGGGGGGGGGGGGAGTTCAAGGGCTACAGGGAAATTTTGCCCCTAAGGTCCCTGGGTGTGGGGGTGGCATTAGGCTACAATTGATATGGAAGTTTGAAAAGGCAGTAGAATACGTTAGCCAAATGCTACCGGGGAATGCAACTATGGGGTGGTATATGAGTCTGGAAAAGATAGAGTTATGTGATCAGTCAGAGGGTTATGGATACTATTAGTTGGCCCTGGGAACTGCGTTTTCTATTAAATATAAAATACCACCCACAGCGGCAGTTCGTAGGGGTACTTAGTTATTGTTTCGGGGTACTTATGACAGATACTGGTAACCAGGTTATCTTATACAATCTCTGGTTGGGGTAAGAGGTGTAAGACACGAAATAAATTGGCGTAGTGTGGGCTGTGGATACGAAGGAGGCAAGGGGAAGACGTATGACAATTGTGGAAAGTAAATGGAAAAAGGTGAACACAATGGCGGATAAAAATACTTAACCTAAGGATTGCATACATAGATTTATGGGGCGATGGGTCTTCAGAAGCTTAGTCTGGCAAGACAAGATGTTAGGGAATGTTAATATTAATACTTAGTTACTAGAGGAGCAATGCAAGGGGCGACTGAGCACGGGTTACATATATCTATACTCGTCATGGAAAATGATATAAGAGGTCTAGGGACAAGCGTGGGTGTTTGAACTTCTAAGATATATAACATCTACTTCTCGGATGTAAGAACATACATAGATATATTTATGGCTGTCTGATGTGTTGGCATTGGCTCAACGTCGGGACAGGGCATGGGTGTTTTTAATATGAATGTATATTCCTGTTCATCATCTTTGTAGTTAATAAGTGTAGGACACGAGGGGGTTAGTGTACGTGAGGTGTGGAAAATGGTCGGTTTAGAAAAGGTAAATGGGTGTGTCCTGGAGCTGTTTAGCCCTGCGGGCTTGGGCCTGTCTGGAATGGCGGGCTCGGTCAGCTGGTCCCTTCGTTCTGTGGACCTTTCTTCCGGGTGTTTCTGTGTGGTGTTCCCTCGTGGCTTCTGTGGTGGGCTTCTTGTTCTGGGGCATTTTACTTTCCTTTAAACCATTTTCTATATCTAAGAAAAATAAGAATAGGAGTACCAGTAGTTGAAGACCATAACTATAGTACCGGTATCCATACAGTAACAGTAACAGAAGAGTTAACGGAGCACATGGATATGGCTTTTAACCTCTGAAGTGCACATGAGGGTAATTGGAAACGTCCCCCTGTGCTGACGTATTTGAGGTGTTTCCGTCACTAAAATATTCATTGTGCCATTAACCTCTGAAGTGCGCATGGGGGTAATTGGAAACGTCCCCCTGTGCTGACGTATTTGAGGTGTTTCCGTCACTAAAATATTCATTGTGCCATTAATAGCATTAATATTTATCCATATGCGCCTATTATGGGTTGATTATAAAGGTATTAACCTGAAACAACAATAAAACGAGTGAAAACAGCGTTTGGATGGTCAAAATCGGAGATATAGCCGCGAGTTGTATAATGTATGGGTGAGGCAATCTGCTTTCCCGCCAATTTCCCCCAAGGCCACTGAGACGCAGTCGATCGATACTCTCTCTCTCTCTTGCACTCGCTTGCTATCAGTGATGACCACACCCTCCAATCGGATTTCTAATGTTAGCACGAAAATATACCTCAGAATAAGGGAATAACAGGGAAAATAGGTGATAACTGAAGGAGAGGAGGAAAGTGGGGAAGGAGGGGAGGTAGAGGACTGAGATTTTGCATGTGCAAGGGGTCAAAAAAAAATAAAAAAATAAAAAAAAAAAATATAAAATTTTTTTTTTTTTTTCGATGTCAAAAGTTGATTTTTATTTTCTCTGACTCTTAAGAGTCTTCCCGCAGTGCGCCGCGGGAACTCTTAACCTCTGAAGTGCGCATGGGGGTAATTGGAAACGTCCCCCTGTGCTGACGTATTTGAGGTGTTTCCGTCACTAAAATATTCATTGTGCCATTAATAGCATTAATACTTATCCATATGCGCCTATTATGGGTTGATTATAAAGGTATTAACCTGAAACAACAATAAAACGAGTGAAAACAGCGTTTGGATGGTCAAAATCGGAGATATAGCCCGCGAGTTGTATAATGTATGGGTGAGGCAATCTGCTTTCCCGCCAATTTCCCCCAAGGCCACTGAGACACAGTCGATCGATACTCTCTCTCTCTCTTGCACTCGCTTGCTATCAGTGATGACCACACCCTCCAATCGGATTTCTAATGTTAGCACGAAAATATACCTCAGAATAAGGGAATAACAGGGAAAATAGGTGATAACTGAAGGAGAGGAGGAAAGTGGGAAGGAGGGGAGGTAGAGGACTGAGATTTTGCATGGCCCAGGGGCCAAAAAAAAAAATAAAAAAAAAAAAAAAAATATAATTTTTTTTTTTTTCGATGTCAAAAGTTGATTTTTGTTTTCTCTGACTCTTAAGAGTCTCCCCGCAGTGCGCCGGGGGAACTCTTAAGAGTCTCCCCGCAGCTCCCGGGTTAAGAGTCTCCCCGCAGCTCCCGGGTTAATAGCATTAATACTTATCCATATGCGCCTATTATGGGTTGATTATAAAGGTATTAACCTGAAACAACAATAAAACGAGTGAAAACAGCGTTTGGATGGTCAAAATCGGAGATATAGCCCGCGAGTTGTATGGGTGAGGCAATCTGCTTTCCCGCCAATTTCCCCCAAGGCCACTGAGACACAGTCGATCGATACTCTCTCTCTCTCTCTTGCACTCGCTTGCTATCAGTGATGACCACACCCTCCAATCGGATTTCTAATGTTAGCACGAAAATATACCTCAGAATAAGGGAAAATAGGTGATAACTGAAGGAGAGGAGGAAAGTGGGGAAGGAGGGGAGGTAGAGGACTGAGATTTTGCATGGCCCAGGGGCCAAAAAAAAAAAAAAAAAAAAAATAAAAAAAAAAAAATTTTCGATGTCAAAAGTTGATTTTTTTTTTCTCTGACTCTTAACCCGGGAGCTGCGGGGAGACTCTTAAGAGTTCCCCCGGCGCACTGCGGGAAGACTCTTAAGAGTCAGAGAAAATAAAAATCAACTTTTGACATCGAAAAAAAAAAAAAATTTTATATTTTTTTTTTTTTATTTTTTTTTTTTTTTGGCCCCTGGGCCATGCAAAATCTCAGTCCTCTACCTCCCCTCCTTCCCCACTTTCCTCCTCTCCTTCAGTTATCACCTATTTTCCCTGTTATTCCCTTATTCTGAGGTATATTTTCGTGCTAACATTAGAAATCCGATTGGAGGGTGTGGTCATCACTGATAGCAAGCGAGTGCAAGAGAGAGAGAGAGAGTATCGATCGACTGCGTCTCAGTGGCCTTGGGGGAAATTGGCGGGAAAGCAGATTGCCTCACCCATACATTATACAACTCGCGGGCTATATCTCCGATTTTGACCATCCAAACGCTGTTTTCACTCGTTTTATTGTTGTTTCAGGTTAATACCTTTATAATCAACCCATAATAGGCGCATATGGATAAATATTAATGCTATTAATGGCACAATGAATATTTTAGTGACGGAAACACCTCAAATACGTCAGCACAGGGGGACGTTTCCAATTACCCCCATGCGCACTTCAGAGGTTAAGAGTCTCCCCGCAGTGCGCCGGGGGAACTCTTAAGAGTCTCCCCGCAGCTCCCGGGTTAAGATTGATAATTATATTAAATATATGGATAGACCCAAAATAACTATAGGAGAAGTTAAAAAGAGTTTGAAGAAGTTAAAAAATAGGAAAGCAGCTGGGTTGGATTCATTAAAACCTGAGTTTTATAAAGCTATTATTCAAAGTGATATATGTTTAAAGAAACTGACAAGCTGCTTTAATAGAATCTTAGATACTAGCATAATACCAGAAGTTTGGAAAAAATCAAAGACCGTGATGATACCAAAAATAAGTAAACCAAAGGTGAATGAATTAAGACCATTGGCACTTACAGATGTATCATATAAATTATTTATGACAACTGCAATTAAAAATAAAAGAGAAGAACATGTAACATATAATAAAGAGGTTAGAGAGACTCAAAGTGGATTCACAAGTAAAGGCAGAATAGAAAATAACCTCTTTATCTTGAAGTACTGTATACAGAGAGCTTTTGAACTAAAGAAAGCACTAATTGTCATCTCTATTGATTTTTCTAAAGCGTACGATTCAGTAAGAAGAGAGAAGATGATTGAAGTGTTAAAGGACTATAATATAAATTCAGATATAATTAATGTAATAAGTAAAGTTTATATTGATGACAGCACAATTATAAATAAAGGTTATAAAAATGAAACACAGATTCAAGTCACTAGTGGCATTAGACAGGGCTGCACGGGATCGACCACACTTTTTAAACTTTTAACTTATGAAATTATAAAAAACTTGGAAAAAGAAGGAGGATTCACAGATGAGTTTTTTTAAATAAAGGCGCTATTCTATGCTGACGATGGTCTACTTATGGCACATACAATAAAAGAGGCTGAAAAAGCAATAGAAGATCTAATTAAAATAGGAAATGAATGTGGGCTAAACATAAATAAAAATAAGTCATATATTAATATTTAATATGAAGGAGAAACCAAACAATATCAATGAAATAGAAGTAGTTAAGCAGATTAAGTATTTAGGAATAAAAGTAAATGATACTAGAAATTGTTTCAAAGACCAGAAATCTGAGGCAATAGGAAAAGCGAATAGAATGGCTAATATGACCTATCCGGTAATTGCACAAAGCTGCAACAAAATTCTAATTGGTAAAACATACTGGAAGAGTGTGGTGCTCCCGTCGTTCCTGTATGGCTCAAGCATAATAGGATTTACAAAAACAGAAATAAACAAGTTACAAAATATTGAAAATAGGGTATTTAGACAAATATTAGGGGCACCGAGATATGCACAAAAAGTGACCCTGAGAGGGGAGATAGGAGCATCCACAATGGAAGCAAGAATTATGGAAGGAAGTATAAAATATTTAAAATATTTAAGAGAAGACAGTAATGATTTACTTAGAAGAATAACAGAAGAAAAATTAAACAACAAAAAAGATCCATGGACAATGGAAATTAGAAAATATATACAAATTTTAAATTTAGGAGAAACAGATTTAGCGAGTATACTGAAGGAAGAAATTAAGAAGAAAGTTAAAAATTGGGATACAAGGAAATGGCAGGAAGAGCTAGGGGAGAAAAGCAGTTTAGAAATATACAGGGCCTTTAAATCAGAAATAAAGGGAGAAGAAGAACTTTATGATAATACAGAAGCTTCAGTCATATTATATAGGTGTAGAACGAATAATTTAAATTTAAGAGACAGGAACAGGCATGTAGGAGGAGATATAAAATGCTTACTATGTAATGCTGAGATAGAGGACATCAAACACTTTATTTTATGGTGCCCTATATATATAGAGGAGAGAGTAAAGGAAACAGCGCTACAACAACCTTACGTTGAGGAGGAAAACCAAGTGATAGGAAATCTGTTCAAAGAAGAAAACCAGGAACGAGTGAAGAAGATGTTATATGGTATGTGGAGAACAAGAACCAAGAAAATGAAGGAGCTGGAATAAGAAGAAATAGATTATAATGCAACATAGAGAAAAAAGAAAAAGAAATACAATATAATATAACAGAGCACGTCACAAAAGGAAAATTACAAGAACCTCTCAGGGAAGTGCCATTGTTAAGGCATTACTTCCCGAACAACATCTGATCTGATCTATTCACGAAAAATAGGCCTAGCCTAGGCCGTACCCGCTTACCTAGGGCTTAACATGGGATACTGTTTGGGGTTTGGGAATAGGGTCAGGCTGCTTTAGGCCTAATTAGGTAAAAATAGTCAAATCGAGACAATTGCACAGCCAACATAGGCTAGCCTATTTATAGGCTACCTTTCATTACTGCAGTTAAGCACAAACTTATTTTACAATGGAAAATAATGCATGAGGAGGGCTGGGTAGGCCTATTAGTATTTTGTGAAATAACTTAAATTAGGTTAGGCTATAGTATACTTCATTAGGTTATTAGGCCTATGAGAAACCAGGCCTAGGCCTAGCTTAATTTTATTTCACTGCTCGACATATTTTTTTTTTTTTTTGCTTTTGAGCTCTGCATAGGGCTAGGCCTATATTCAGGTAGGCTTGGGTTTTAGTAAAATTGCATTAGGCTAGGCTACATATTTTTACTTCTATTGGAAAGCACAGGCCTACACAATAGTTACCACAGGGTGTCAATCCACAAAATATGAATTGTGTTATCATTATGGTTTATTATTTTGTTATCATTATAGCGCGCGACGGAGCGGCGAAGGCGCGAGCTCTAGGGGGTCCGGGGGCATGCCCCCCCGGATTTTTTTTGAGAATTTAGGTGTCTAAAACAGCATTTCCTGCAATCTAAAGGTAATCAAGATGGAACATGGAGACCAAAATTGTGTCAATTTACCTTTTTTGTTTCTTTAAAAAAAAAAAGGGTTGGGGGAGTTTCTGTTATCATTAGCCTATATAAAAAGTTCATTTGCGTTATCACTAAAAAAAAACGTCATTTGACACCCTGCAATAGTACACATGTTAAAGAATTTCATCATCATCATCATCATCTCCGACGCCTTGTTTCCCCCTGGGAAACCCCCACTAGAGGATGGCCATGACAGAAACGTCTCCAAGCTACTTTGTCAAGACATGCCTCCTTTGCCCGTGCCACAATGCCCCTTCCACTACGTGGAAGTTTTTCTTCAATATATTTTTCCACTTTATGGTCTTCCACTACTAGCGGTTCCACTCACCTGACTCCCATATATCTTTCTTGCCATTCTGTCTTCATCCATTCTCTGAACATGGCCATACCACCTCAAAGTACTTCTCTTTATCCACTCAACCACACCACAATCAATGCCCAAAGCCTGCTCTTCCATTCCAAAGGACTCGTACACTTCCCTATTACTTGGCCCATCTAGCCTATTCATGCCAACTGCCATTCTGAAAAAGCTCATCTCCACAGCTCTCAGTTTGAAGAGGTCCTCGTCACTTGCCGTCCATGTCTCGCTTCCATACGAGAGTGTTGGGAGCAGCACACTGTTTCTCAGTGACTTTTTGACTAACTGGCTAACCATTCTTCCTTTGAGAATACGGTTATACTGATGTTTTGGACCGACAGTTAGCCCATCGATCTGTTTAGGCCTAATAGGTCCGGTAGAGCATATACATCATTGCTATATATGGCATTAAGAGCTGAAATGTATTATAAGGGAGAAAGAAAAAAAAAAACGCTAAAATACATGTATAGGCCTAGGCTACCGTAAAACAATAAGTTTTTCAGCCAGTACACAACCAGCGGGGGGGTGGGGGCGGCAGCCCCCACCCATATACTAGGTTAGGTTAGGTTAGGTTGTTAAGTTAGGCTAATAGGGCCTAGCCTAGCACATAAAAAAAAATAAATAAAAAAATAACCCAACCAGCGGCGGTGGCAGCCCCCACCTATATACTAGGTTAGGTTAGGTAAGGTTGTTAGGCTAGGCTAATACCCTAGAATATTAAAAAAAAAAAAAAAAAAAAAAAATCTAACCCAACCAGCGGGGGTGTGGGGGCGGCAGCCCCCACCCATAATACTAGGATAGGTTAGGTAAGGTTGTTGAGTTAGGCTAATGTCTTCCCAAAGTTGACTATTTTTATAACATTTAATATTAGGCTACCCACTCCACCCCGTGAAATCCGAGCCAGCTTTCGTCAAAAGTTGGCTCGGGTATTCACAAAATTGGGTTGTATGGGTTTGCAATTTGGGAAAACCCGAGCCAAGTTTTGATACAAAACGCTATATTATTGTATTTTTACCCTTTTAACCCCTCATTTTCCCTGAACTTCATAGCCCTCCCCACTAGTGGGGGGGCGTGTTTTTAGATTGTTGGATAATGGGTAAATACTCATTTCCGCTCCTCTTCATTATAAAACAACACTATATCTGAAGGAAAAATTACAAAAAACAAAATAAAACTTACTGAAATCGCTGTCGGTCCAAAAAGTCAGGTTTACCGAGAATACTATCAAGTTCTCCAATCACTTTTCTCCCGTGAATTTTTCTCTCTTTTTATCTCACTCTCCATTTTACCATATTTGCATAGTACAGCTCCCAAATACTTGAAACTTTCAACCTCTTCTAGTACTTCATTTTTCAATTTTATTTTACAACTTTTCTTGTGTTCTTTCTTGATTCTATATTTTTCCTTAAAATCTATGGTTTCATGCATTCTTCTCTCAAACACCATTACCTTACATTTCCCTACATTGACCTTTAACTTTCTCTTTTCACATACCCTGTCAAAGTCTGAAGTTCTTCAGCATTTTCCGCCAACAGGACTGCAAGAATTTAGCCTAGACTGAAAGAACAAACAAAAATAGGCTAGGGTAATTGCAGCTAAATAATTTAGCCTAGCCTCCACAATTTAGCCTAGACTGAAAAAAAAAAAAAAAAATAGGATAATTGCAGTTTTGGTAAGAGTTGTAGTTGTGGGCATACCAAAAGCTTTGTTTATATAGTAGTCCAGTAAATCTAGCAATCATTTAACTGGACCTAGAACAAATTGCAATAGAAGGTTTTTTGGCTTTAACTTGTTTATTAGGTCCCTCTGATGAACATATAAAAAGTCTCCAACTTTTGGACACTGGGAAAGTGGTTAATTTGCATAAATTCAAGATGGCCGCCGTCCAAAGCTTCAATTTACAGATAACTTTTTTCTGGTTGCTCCTAGACCCTATAAATGTATTACAAACAACGTTTTTTGGCTTTAACTTGTTTATTAGGTCCCTCTGATGAACATATAAAAAGTCTCCAACTTTTGGACACTGGGAAAGTGGTTAATTTGCATAAATTCAAGATGGCCGCCGTCCAAAGCTTCAATTTACAGATAACTTTTTTCTGGTTGCTCCTAGACCCTATAAATGTATTACAAACAACGTTTTTTGGCTTTAACTTGTTTATTAGGTCCCTCTGATGAACATATAAAAAGTCTCCAACTTTTGGACACCTGGAAAGTGGTTAATTTACAGCCGAAAAACCTTACAGACAGGCTGAACTGTCTCTTTCACAAGGGGTGACACAGGCACTTTGTGCTTGTATGGGTTTTTTGACCTGTTGTCCCTCTTTTTTATAAAAAAAAAAAAAAAAAAAACATGACGTAGTATGACGTCATTCAGAGCCAATTATGTAATTCATGATAGGAGTTCGTATTCACTTGGATCATCGGTGCTTGCATCAAAGTTGCTATTTTGACAGAGTCCTTTACATTGACCACATGCACTGGAACATTCAAGCTCATTCCGTTTGCAACTACAGCGTTGAGTGTCACAGTTGCCCTTACACTGACATCTGACCAATTTCAGTAGTGAATCAGGAGCCACTGGCGAATCCATCGTCTTCGGTTCAAGCTGTCCCTTCCGCAGACACCAGCCCCATTTCTCGGGGTCCACACAGTTCCCCATCCATTCCTGGACCTGACAATAAACTCGGAACGAGTGGTATTTGGCTGCATCGGTTGTTGGGGGAAGGCTGTGAACTTCAACGGTAGTTGAACTTTTTGCCACCTTGTTGCAAAACTTTGTCTTTCGCAGTCCGTCAATGGTGTCATTTCCTTTTCCCCCGTACAAATAAACCAAGGCCTTTTCACCAGCTGATGATATCGCGTCTTTACTTCCACTTTGGCAACAGAATGCTTCTATACATTTCAAGAAACCGTTGTCTTCCCTCACTTTCCTCAAGGCAGCCCCTTTACCAATACCATACAGTCGTGAGGTTGTGTCACATCCACAGAGTGCATGGACAACTGGCAGGACACGACAGATGCTTTCACCGAGAGCTTCTGCTACTGAGTTAATATGCCAACATTTCCCACCTTCCTTGCTCGACTTGAAGTACAAATCATTCATCCCTCGTTCCGCATAATGACACAACAGCACCAACAAGTCTGTGTCCTCACCTATCACATATGTCACGGTTTCCCTTGCATGCTCAATTCCCTTCTTCGCAATCATGACATCTGCATATGCTGGCGCATTGACACAGTCAATTCCATTTGCCTTGAATGTTTCACACAATAAGTCAATGAAGTTTTGCTTATTGTCCGAGTTTGACAAGAAGTTTTCCTTTTTTGACCGAAGGGGCATGGTTGGAGTGAACATCACCTTTTGACCAAAGACTCCTTTTGATCGTCGATTGTGTGTCATGTCCTTGGTAGTAGGTCCTGATTTATAACCGTCGAATACAACCACCGGGTTGAGAAAGTTTTTGGAAACATGCTTCATGTACATGCTTGCAATGTCCTCAAATGTGTCACCCTTCTTCCATGGAATCCTTTGCAATAAGGAACCACCATCCAGAACATGGGTCACAGTCCTTTCTTCCTCAAATGATTCCAATGACGACTTGGGAACAACAGCAGCTATCTCATCTCCTAGCTGTGGTTTATTGGCTTCCCTGAGCCTCCCCCACTTATCGAACAGAGCAGTAGGGTAGCTAGACAACTCATACGCAAAGACCTCTTCAACACCTAAGTCCCTGTTATCAGCAAAGATGAGGAGCCTCTGGAAAAGGAGCTGTGGGTCGATTGGTACTTTTTCAGCACTGATTGTAACCTTTGCACCCAACGACTCAACTTGATCTTTCTTCCTAAATGAAAAGTCAAAAGCATTGCTACCTTCCATCTTCTGCACAATGTTCATACCAACCTCATACAGTAAATGAGGATTGGCCGAGGCTGGTCCTGTCACACCGTTGGCAATATTCCTGAGTTCATTTGATTCTTGAAATGGATCATAATCCTTGAAGAATGCGAGAACCTTCTCTGTGTCCTTCCTATCTCGTTCACGTATTTGATTTCAATTTGAGCTGCCGTGAAGTTGTTTTCAGGTGACTGCAATCTTGGTATTGATGTGTCTCTTACTTCAGGGGTGACAGCAACAATTATACCCATACCATGGTATGTTCCTCGCCCATCAAGCGTACGCAAGTTGTGATCAACATTGTCTGCAACGAACTGTCCAAACCTGCCTGCAGTGGATATGTTGGTGCCCCTGAAATTGGCAGCACACTTCGAAAACCTCAAAACTTCTGCGTAAGGCAGACAGAAGCCGTGGCTGTGTAAACTGTCCACAAGAAAGCGGGAACCAAAGTGCTGGTGCATTTGAACCGCCAATCCATACTGAATGGGTGCTACAATGGCCCTTGGTCTGGTAAGTTGCACGATACTTTGTCCAATTGATGCAACTTCAAGATCACATGACTTGCCACTGAACGTCTCTTGCAGCAATATACGAAGGGACTGCGGAACGTACGCCACATTCTTTTCCAGCGACCGGAGTTCAGAAGGATCTGGATAGAAATCTCTACAAGTATCAATGTTCTTTATATCTGCTTTGATCAACCGTGCCGCAGCCCTGACTATCTTTCTTTGTTCTGCTTCCTCATCATCAGTCTGTGGTGAGTCTTTGAATTGTTGCAAAATCTTTGCAGCACTTTCTTTGACAGTTACAACATCGCTGCGTCCATGCACGTTACTAATAACCAGTTCATCCCCAAAATATGAAATAAGTTTCTGTTTCATGTATTTTACACTATACGCTTCAACATCAGGGCACAACTGGGACATTCTATCAACGAGATCAACCACTGTAGTCTGTTCATCATCATTGCCACTGACTAGGTCCTCGATTGCGAGTAGAAATGCTTCCTCTCGTGAGGCATCTACTTTGCGACCCTTGCGAGGAGGTTCACTGTCTGCGGAATCACGATATTTGGAGGGGATCTGCCTATGTGTCTGGAAATTTGAGCTGCACTGCTTGTGATATATTGCGTCAGCTGCTGGAAGATCGCGTGCAAAGTTAATTCGGCCTCTAACAGTGTCAGCCCACTCATCAGCCCTGGCATCACATGCAGAAAGTATTGTCCTTTGAAAGTTGAAGGTGCGTACTGGATACACTTCTTCTGAATCATGCTTTGTGTCCAAATAGATTTTTGTACCACAAAAAAAGCAGTTCTCTGTAAAACAAAAGTCTGGTGTCTGAGAACGAAGAGCAGGTTTTTCAGGACGTTTCTTCTGCTTCCCAGGAATTCTATTTGGCTTCGTATTGACATGCTTCTTTCGGCAATCAATGTGCACCGTTTGGCCCTCGGACACGGTAATTGATGGCGTTCCACGTTCAGTACTGGCCTTGTTGATAGTATCTGCTCCCTTCGCCCTCAGCTTGACTGTTTCTCCTTCGTCTAACGTGTTTGAGCAAATGCCGCAGGGATTATGCACCACCTCTTCTTCCATGGCTTCGGTAGATGTCGCACCAATCTGTTGAAACAAGAAACAAGATGATGGGATTAGTATAGGCCTAGGCAAAATGTAATAGACAATAATGTGCAGTAAAGGTAGGGCTTGACCTAGAACAAATTGCAATAGAAGGTTTTTGGCTGTAAGGTTTTTTGGCTGTAAATTAACCACTTTCCAGGTGTCCAAAAGTTGGAGACTTTTTATATGTTCATCAGAGGGACCTAATAAACAAGTTAAAGCCAAAAAACGTTGTTTGTAATACATTTATAGGGTCTAGGAGCAACCAGAAAAAAGTTATCTGTAAATTGAAGCTTTGGACAGCGGCCATCTTGAATTTATGCAAATTAACCACTTTCCCGGTGTCCAAAAGTTGGAGACTTTTTATATGTTCATCAGAGGGACCTAATAAACAAGTTAAAGCCAAAAAACCTTCTATTGTCATCATCATATATATCACCAGCAGGGGCAAATAACCACAGTCAAATTAGATGCAAATGTAACTGCGAGCGTGCGACTACGTAAATAAAGGGGACGATAGACCCGCTAACACAACTCTTAGCGCATTGTTTCCTAATGTATTAGATTTTTTTATATTTATGACCTCAACAGTTGAAAGATGAACATTTTATGGTTTATTTTAGGCTATACAAAAACATTTGCTTTGTAACTTACATACTCATATTTATGCTTATAATTGCAGTACGAGTGGGTTTTTTCTTTTTATATGTAGGCCTACGCTAAACAAATGTTAGTTTTTGTTTTATAGGCTAAACTAGGCTGAATTTATGCTAATAAATATTAATTGGAGGGAGCAAATCTGTCAAGGAATAGCCTAGATGTGGAAATTTACAGCCAATTTGCTCTAGCCCTTTTTGAGATACAGAGGTTAGAGATAGTTGGATACAATAATATGTTGAGGGGGTCAATCGCCCCCCATGACATATTGTCATCATCATATATATTGCCAGCAGGGGGAAAATAGCCTAGGCCTAGCCTAACTACAAAAAAAATCGCCGTCAAAATAGACGCGAACTTATATTAACTACGGCGATCGACCATTGCCCGCACCGACCGTCCCCCGGTTATTGTTGAGGTCCTGAGGAACTGTATGACTTTGACGAGCTCTTCCCTCCGCAGTCTCCACATCCCATGTATCGTCGTACGGTACCTCTTCCCCTCCACATCCTACATCTGGTCGTCCTACATATGCCTCCTAAGCCTCGCCTCGTCCCATCACTGAGCATGTGGATGTGCGTCCCTTTCTGGTTTCAAAGATGGATTCCTTCCGACAGCTCCTACTGGATTGTCTGGGGTTGGTTGATAAGGGCACCTCGCTTCAAGACATTGCTCTGGCCCTAGTACCGTGGTTTGTAGGTCTCTGGTTCACCACCTGATGACCTGCTATTGGGTTGTTGCCTTTACAGTGTTACGGTTCTACGAATGACCTAGAATGAAAGTGACACGGTGGTGAATTTTAACCTTAACTATAAACTAATTTAATTGTGACATAGGATCTCCGCGACTATGGTAGAGCCGGAGTGGGCGAGTATAATTCACCTGAGGTTGCCCCAAGACAAGACAAGACAAAATTCTAGTGCTGGTTTTACTCAGATTTTGTGAGTTTTAATTTAGCCTAGCCTAGGCCTAAGAGTTCAGAAAATTTGCAAAATGCACCCCATACTAGCCTACCCATAGCCTAATAGGCCTAGTGATTCTTTTTTGGCAGACCACCCACAAATTTTCATATAGCCTAGGCCTAGGCTAGCCTAAGTTCTGGAATGCATGTTGGAATAGCCTTCCTATAAACTGTAGGCTAGGCTACTTCCTTTTAATTTAAGTTTGATTCTTTGGAAAAATCTATGAGGCCTAGACCAGGGCAGGAAAGTACGGTAACATTTAAAATGACGTGTAAAAAGTCGCCCATAAACGGCGGGCCGCTATGTTATTGTAATTTGGGAGCTTATTTCGTCTGTTGATTGACTTTGTCCTTAATTGGGGATCCTATGAATTAGCACAGATGATGATGACTTACCGTACATCATAATACGTGACGGGCCGACGTGGGGGGGCAGAGCCGCAAAGACCCCCTCAACATATTTGGTGTCCCACAGTAACTTTTAATGGGATGGATGTAGTTACCGGGTGTACGGTCGTCAAGTTTACATAGGGCGATCGTCGCGGTTAACTTCGCGTCTATTTTGACGGCGATTTTTTTCGGCATATTTCATTTTATTCACTTCCTTTTATATTTAGGCTATAATCTAGCTTTGGCACGACAATAACCCTAACCTAGTCTTTCTTAAAGATTCTTCTAATCTTCCAGTAGCCTATAGCCTAATTTAGGTCATTTTTAAAGGCACACAATTAAATGGTTGGTATTTTAAACGACACTACTGCAGCATTATGAGAAACAATTTATTAGAGATAATAGGCAACAATAGATTCGCCATATTTTTCTCCATAGGCCATAGTCCGCATGGAGGATTTTCGTTATCGACAAATTGAAAAAATTCCCACTTCACAGACAAAATAGACAAATACACCAAAAATCGGGGTGTGGGGGCAGCAGCCCCCACCCATAATAGCCTACTATAATAGGTTAGGTAAGGTTGTTAGGTTAGGCTAGGCTAATGCCCTTTCAAAGGGGTATAGGCCTAGTAAACACTAGGATAGCCTATACCTGGTCAAGGGTAAGTCCTGCTGTAGTCAACTTGAATGCTACCTTAAATTGTAATATTAGACTAGGCATAGCCTATAGATAAAATAGCCTAGCCTACTTATTTATTGTAGCCTATAATATAGGCCTAGCCGGGTAGAATGTAGAGTTCGGGCGTACCGCCACCATTGTTTACACTGCGCAGAGCGGCGACGGAAGCTTGCCATCATGTTCCCGTCTATTTTGACTCCATTGGATACAACAATATGTTGAGGGGAGGGCTTTGCGGCAATTTTGTTGGTTGTTTGCCCCCTACTGGCAATATATATGATGATGACAACACGTCATGGGGGCAAAGCCCCCCCTCAACATATTATTGTATCCAATGGCATTCAAAATAGACGGGAACATTATCGCAAGTGTCCGACGCCGCCACCGCCGCCGTCATGTTTACATATGTCGATCACCGTGGTTAAAGGCTGGTTCACACATAGCCGAGTCGGTGCGCGAGTCCAAGACGAGTCGCACTCTTCGATTATCGCCGTCGCTGGAGGCTGAGTCGGCCGCGAGTAGCAATTGTTCCCGAGTCAAGGAGAGTGTAACACGGGTTAACTCGATTCAATACGAGTCAACACGTGTTCATGCAAGAGTCTGTACGAGTAACTGAGAGTCAAAACGAGTGTAACACGAACCCAACACGAGTGTCAAAAATTTGAAAAATAATGGCCACATTCCAGGGCACGTAAACAAAGAGTATGGACGAGTCAACGCGATTGTTACACGGATCAACACGATTTTTATACGGATCAACACGAAAGACAACGCGTTGACTCTCGTTGGATCTCTGTTGCACACGTGTTGACTCGTGTTACATCCGTGTAAACTCTTGTTGATTCTTCCTACATTTTTGAAATAACGGTATTTCAAATGACACTTGCTTTTTCGTGTTACACTCGTGTTTTTTTCTCAGTGGATCGTGTTTACTCTTGTTTACTTGTGTTTGAATCGTGTAAACTCTGGCATCATGGGGGCACCAAATTTTGGCACTCACATTCGTGCTTTCTACTCTTGTTGATACGTGTTGCATGTGTGTTACATACGTGTTGTTGCGTGTACACACGTGTTGCTTCGTCAACGTCGAAATGATGACGAAAAGCGACGAATCACCAAAGAGTGTTACACGGGTTTACACGAGTCAACACGAGTTAACACGAATAACGAAGAGTCAAACACGAGTTAACATGTATGTACACGAGTCTACACGTATTTAGGCCACACTCATGGGTACTTGCCACGGGACCCAAAAATGTCATGCATACATGAAATTTTTGGACCCCGTGGCGAGTACCCACGAGTGTGTCGAGTAAACAAAGAGTATACACGAGCGTAGCACGAGTCTATACGAGTGTTGAGGAGTATCGACGAGTCATTGCTGAATAGCAAAATTTCATCACTCGTGTTGGACTCGCGCACCGACTCGGCTATGTGTGAACCAGCCTTTAGTTCGCGTCTATTTTGAAGGCGTTTTTTCAGTTATTTGCCTCCTGCTGGCAATATATATGATGATGACAATATGTCATGGGGGGGGGGTGACCCCCCTCAACCTATTATTGTATCCAAAAGCAGTCAAATAGACGGGAACATGATGGCCAGCATCCGCCGCCGCTCCGCGTAGTGTAAACAAGGCTGGCGGTAGACCCGAACTCTACATTCTACCCCACTAATTTTCCAACTAGCATAACCGATGATTATCAATGATCAATCCCAGTCAGAAACGTCCATGCTTCCCTCCCATAAGTCAATGTCGGGATTACCACACTGTCATGCAAGGACTTCTTTACTTCCATGCTGATCACCCTATTTCTTCTTACTGCTTTCAGAGTTCCTACAATGCTCTTCCCCTGTTACACTTTCTCCCACACTTCTTCATCCAGCGACGAATCACCAAAGAGTGTTACACGGGTTTACACGAGTCAACACGAGTTAACACGAATAACGAAGAGTTATTCAGAGTCAAACACGAGTTAACACGTATGTACACGACTCTACACGTATTTAGGCCACACTCATGGGTACTCGCCACGGGACCCAAAAATGTCATGCATGCATGACATTTTTGGACCCCGTGGTGAGTACCCACGAGTGTGTCGAGTAAACAAAGAGTATACACGAGCGTAGCACGAGTCTATACGAGTGTTGAGGAGTATCGACGAGTCATTGCTGAATAGCAAAATTTCATCACTCGTGTTGGACTCGCGCACCGACTCGGCTATGTGTGAACCAGCCTTTAGTTTGCGTCTATTTTGAAGGCGTTTTTTTTCGATTATTTGCCTCCTGCTGGCAATATATAAATTATGATGATGACAATATGTCATGGGGGGGGTGACCCCCTCAACCTATTATTGTATCCAAAAGCAGTCAAATAGACGGGAACATGATGGCCAGCGTCCGCCGCCGCTCCGCGTAGTGTAAACAAGGCTGGCGGTACACCCGAACTCTACATTCTACCCCACTAATTTTCCAACTAGCATAACCGATGATTATCAATGATCAATCCCAGTCAGAAACGTCCATGCTTCCCTCCCATAAGTCAATGTCGGGATTACCACACTGTCATGCAAGGACTTCTTTACTTCCATGCTGATCACCCTATTTCTTCTTACTGCTTTCAGAGTTCCTACAACGCTCTTCCCCTGTTACACTTTCTCCCACACTTCTTCATCCATAGGCCTACTCACATCTTTACTCAACACACTGCCCAAATACTTAAATGAGCTGACATTCTTCATAGCCGTTCAACCTCACTTCACACTCTATGGTTGCACCCCTTTCAATGACCATAATATTGCTCTTCCTAGCATTTACCTCCAGATTCCGTTTTTCACACACTGTTCCAAACATATTTACCTGACCCTGCAACTCCCATTCACTATCGCTCATCAGAACTGTGTTGTCAGCAACAGTAGTACCGGTACTGTACTGTTGAGGCAACTTCCACTCGTTTCCTTCCCTTATCAGCGGTACACCAACATCCGCTGCTCCTCCTTGTATTTCTTTCATGACTCCATCCATATACTGTACTGGTATATATTGAACAACCATCGGGACATCACATACACCCTTGCTTTAACCCAACATTCAGATTAAAGAATTCGTTCTGTTAATTATCCACACATACTGACACCTTTGCACCCTCATACATGCTCTTCATTGCTTTCAGCAACTTGCCATCTACTCCGTATATTCTCAGTACCGGTACTTTCCACATAATTATCTTCTCTATCAATTCTGTCATAGGCCTTCTCCAACTCCATAAATGCAGCATACAACTTTTGTCGCTTCTCCAGATATTTCTCCACAACACATTTCCAGGCAAAAATCTGAGCTACACATCCTCTTCCCTTCCTAAGATGACTACAGTATGCTAACCGTTTCCCCAGCAATACTGACTGAAAATGCCCAAATATATTGCATGTCCTCTTCAGATTTATCTAAAATATGTAAAATTACACCAAATACCACTACAGTAGCACTGAAATCAATAAAACTCACTAACAGGATAAATAAATGGAAGAAATACTCCAAAAGATTAATATGTTAACCCTTTACCCAGCAATACTGACTGAAAATGCCTAAATAGATTGCATGTGCTCTTCAGATTTATACATACATACGTACATAACATTTTAAGACTGAGTGCTCCACACAGATGTGCAGTTTCAGTCTCTTTTCCTAATGGCGGCATTCCAGGCAACCCTGTTAAGGGATGCTTTACTTGTCAAGTTTTTGGATTTGAGATCGGCACGTTTTGTCCGATCCCAGGTCTTACTCGGTCTACCCCTTGGTGCAGCTCCCTCCACAATCGCAGACCTGCATCTTTTCACCCAATTTTGTTCATCCATGCTCTCCACATGTCCATACCATACCAGTTTACTTGTACGCATCTCCTCGCTAATACTCTTTATACCTAAACGTCTCTTCAGCTCATCATTTGTTATTCTGTTGACATCCTTTATCTGAAATATGTAAAATTACACCAATTACCAACTACATTACCAAAAAATTTAATAAAGTACACTAACAGGATAAAGAAAATGTAAGAAGTAGCCCTAAAGATGAATTTATCTATCTATCTATTGACGGACGCCTTGATCCCCGAAGGATTGGCCACGAACAAAACACCCCTATGCACCTCTGTCCCCAGTCAGTCGACGCCCCTCCTCCCATCCAGCACCGCTTTCACGCATATACTTCTTAACTCCATCCTTCCACCTTTCTCGCGGTTTATTTCTCCCTCTGTCCTTCCACCTCACTCGTACACGCTCTTAGTCATTCTCTCGCTTCCCATACGTTCCACATGGCCGAACCATCTCAAGGTGTTCTTTTTCGCACTTTCCAGTACATTCACACCACACCTCTCTCGTACTTCCTCATTCGTCTGTCTATCCCTCCATGTAACTCTGCACACACTTCTCAAGTAACTCATTTCCATCCCTTTCACTCTTGGTTTGAATCTCTCCAACAACGTCCATGCTTCGCTTCCGTAAGTCAGTGTCGGGATTACCACACTGTCATGCAATGGCTTCTTCAGTTCCATGCTGACCACCCTATTTCATGTTACTGCTTTCAGCATTCCTACAACCCTCTTCCCCTGTTGCACCCTCTCCCACACTTCTTCATCCATACTCCCATCTTTACTCTGTACACTGCCAAGATACTTAAATGAGCTGACAATCTCCATAGCCTGACCGTTCAACTTCACCTCACACTCTGTGGCTTCACCCTTTTCGAAGACCATAACCTTGCTCTTCCCCGCATTTACCTTCAGATTCCATTTTTCGCACACTGTTCCAAAAATATTTACCAGACCCGGCAACTCCCATTCATATCATCAGCAAACAGCAGTACACAAACATCCACTGCTCTTCCTTGTATTTCTTTTATGACTCCATCCATATACTGTATATATAGAACAACCATCTGGACATCACACACCCTTGCTTTACCAAACATTCAGATCAAAGAACTCCCTCTGTTCATTCTTCACACATACTGATACCTTTGCACTCTCATACATACTCTTCACTGCTTTCAGAAACTTGCCATCTACTCCATATATTCTCAGTACAGTACTTTCCACATACCTTCTCTATCAACTCTGTCATTCCACTTGTTGCCTTCCCTTATTAGTGGTACACCAACATCCACTGCTCATCCTTGCATTTATTTTATGACTCCATCCATATACAGTTCAGTATACAGTAAACCCTCGCTCTTTCGGACTAATTGGGGGAGACCCCTGTCCGAAAGAGTCAAAAGTCCGAAAGGGCCGAGTCCGAACTCACACTTCAGCCATTCGGACTTGTCCGAATGTCTGAAATAATGCATCTATCTCCCTTATACATATATATAACTATGTCTTATTTGGTCTTTTTTTAATCTATGAATCAATTCTAATATGATGGAATTGAAAACAATATTACCCTTCTAATACACAAATAATAAAATGAAAAAGAGAGTAAATAAAAATGTCTCCTTTGTCTTTCAGAAACATAAGTCCGTCTCGTATATGTTAGTATTTTATCGCTCGCTCGCCCCTAGCCACTCTCTCTCTATCTATTTATCTCTAATGCATCTAACTAACTCCCTTATACATTAACATCACTATGTCTTATTTGGACTTTTTGTAATCTATAAATAATTTCTAATGCGATGGAATTGAAAACAATATTATCCTTCTAGCACACAAATAATAACATGAAAAAGAGTCAATATAAAAGTCTCATTTGTCTTTTCAGAACCAATTAAGTCCGTCTCATAATAGTTCGTGTTTATCGCTCACTTCCCCTTCTGCAACTCTCTTTCTATCTATCTTGTCTCTTCAAAACCAATTAAGTCCGTCTCATAATAGTTCGTGTTTATCGCTCACTTCCCCTTCTGCAACTCTCTTTCTATCTATCTTGTCTTTTCAGAACCAATAAGTCCGTCTCATAATAGTTCGTGTTTATCGCTCACTCCCCCTCTGTAACTCTCTCTTTCTATCTATCTATCTCTCTAATGCATCTACGTAACTCCCTTATACTATGTCTTATTTGGACTTTTTGTAATCTTTGAATCATTTCTAATGCAATGGAATTGAAAACAATATTATCCTTCTAGCACACAAATAATAACATGAAAAAGAGTCAATATAAAAGTCTCCTTTGTCTTTTCAGGACCAATTAAGTCCGTCTCATAATAGTTCGTGTTTATCGCTAACTCCCCCTCTGTAACTCTCTTTCTATCTATCTATCTCTCTAATGCATCTACGTAACTCCCTTATACATTAACATAACTATGTCTTATTTGGACTTTGTGAAATCTTTGAATCATTTTAATGCAATGGAATTGAAAAATATAATATAATATATAAGGCCGAAACTCGGCTCTTCGGTCCGAATGCGAAATAATTTTTCTCAGCCTTTCAGACAAATACGAAAGGCTGAAGCATGAGTCCGAAGTTAAATGTAGTCCGAAAGTGTAGTCGGAAAAGGACGGAGGTATTTTCTCAGCCTTTCGGACAAATCCGAAAGGCTGAACCATGAGTTCGAATTGAAATGCTTGTCCGAAAGCCTTGGAATTCCGAAAGAGTGAAGTACGAAAGAGCGAGGGTTTACTGTATATTGAACAACCACGGGGACATCACACACCCTTTCTTTAACCCAAAATTCAGATCAAAGAATTCGCTCTGTTCATTCTCAACACATACTGACACCTTTGCACCCTCGTACATGCTTTTCACTGCTTTCAGCAACTTGCTATCTGCTCCGTATATTCCAAGTACTTTCTACATACTGGTACCTTCTCTATCAACTCTGTCATAGGCCTTCTCCAAGTACATGAAGGCAGCATACAACTTTTGTCCCTTCTCAAGATATTTCTCCACAACATATTTCAGGGCAATGATCTGATCTACACATCCTCTTCCCTTCCTATGATGAATACTGTTTGTTAACCGTTTCCCCAGCAATACTAACTGAAAATGCCCAAATATATTGCATGTGCCCTTCTGATTTATCTAAAATATGTAAAATTATACCAAATACCAACTACATTAGCACAAAACTCAATCAATCACAGAAACAGAATAAAAACATATAATAAATACCCCAAAAGATAAATACGTTAACCCTTTCCCCAGCAATACTTACTGAACATGCACAAATAAATTGCATGTGCTCTCCAGATTTAGCTGAAATATGTAAAATTACACCAAATACTAACTACATTAGCACAAAAATCAATCAAGCACTTTAACAGGATAAATAAAATGGTAGAAATAGCCCAAAAATGAATTTATCTATAGCCTACCGGTATATATTGCCGGACACCTTGAGGCTTGATCCCCGAAGGGGTGACCATGAACGAAACGCCTGCGTATTTCAAGCTCGCTTGAGTTATCACTCGATCGTCTTTTAGAGCTTTTTGCCCCGGAGTAATTACCACACCATCGCGTCATAAGGAGTTTGAGGGGGTTAAATTGCTAGATACATAGAGGAAGAGGAATGCCAAGTAAAGCTAAACAAAAATATATAAGATATTTTTAACATCTATCTATCTATCTATTGCCTGACGCCATGATCCCCGAAGGGGTGACCAAGAACGAACCGCCCCCATGCACCTGTCCCCAGTCAGTCAACGCCCCTCCCCCCAACCAGCACCGCCTTCGTTCATGTACTTCCTCACTCCATCCTTCCACCTCTCATTCGGTCTACCTCTCCCTCTCTGTCCCTCCACCTCGCTCTCATACACCCTCTTAGTCATTCTCTCGCTTTCCATACGTTCCATATGGCCGAACCATCTCAAGTTGTTCCTTTTCACACTTTCCAGCACATCTACCTCCACACCACACCTCCTTCTTACTTCCTCATTAGTCTGTCTATCCCTCCATGTAACTCCGCACACACTCCTTAAGTAATTCATTTCCACTGCTCTCACTCTTGGTCCGAGTCTCTCAACCAACGTCCATGCTTCGCTTCCGTAAGTCATTGTCGGGATTACCACACTGTCATGCAAGGACTTCTTCACTTCCATACTGACCACCCTATTTCTTGTTACTGCTTTTAGCATTCCTACAACCCTCTTCCCCTGTTGTACCCTCTCCCGCACTTCTTCATCCATAGTCCCATCTTTACTCAACACACTGCCCAGATACTTAAAAGATTTGATGATCTCCATAGCCTGACCGTTCAGCTTCACCTCACACTCTGTGACTTCACCCCTTTCGAAGACGATAACCTTGCTCTTCCCCGCATTTACCTTCAAATTCCGTTTTTCGCATACTGTTCCAAACTCATTTACCAGACCCTGCAACTCCCCTTCATTACCGGTATCACTCATCAGAACTGTATCATCCGCAAACAGCACTATAGGTAGCTTCCACTCAATTCCCTCTCTTTTCAGCGATACACCAACATCCACTGCTCTTGATAGTATTTCTTTCATGACTCCATCCATATATACAGTAAACAACCACGGGGACATCACACACCCCTGTTTCAAACCAACATTCAGGTCAAAGAACTCGCTCTGCTCACTCTCCACACGTACTGCCACCTTTGCACCCTCATACATGCTCTTCACTGCTTTCAGCAACTTGCCCTCTACTCCGTATATTCTAAGTACTTTCCACAAACCTTCTCTATCCACTCTGTCATAGGCCTTCTCCAAGTCCATAAAGGCAACATACACCTTTTGTTTCTTCTCCAGATACTTTTCCACAACACAATTCAGGGTAAAAATCTGATCTACACATCCTCTTTCCTTCCTAAAACCTCCCTGCTCGTCGCCTATCCATTTCTCCGTTCTCACTCTCACTCTCTCAATCACTACCCTACTGTATACCTACCCTACTACGCTTAAAAGACATATTCCTCGGTGGTTACCACACACTCCTCTTTCTCCTTTGCCCTTATATAGGGGGACTATTATGCCAGTCTTCCAGTCATCGGGTGCACTCCCCTTCTCCCATGCTAGTTTGCACATTTTCCATACCCATTCTATCACTATCTCACCACCATACCTCAACATTTCCCCACACACTCCATCTGTTCCTGGTGCTTTCCCCAACTTCACTCTTTCATGGCTTCCCACACTTCTGACCTCCTGATCCCCACCTCCTCCTCCACTACTTCTCTTCTTCTCCCTCCCATACCATATCCAGCTATGTTTGCTGGCTCTTCATTCCTTACATTTAGCAACTCACTGAAGTACTCCCTCCATCTTTCGACTCTCTCTTGCTTCTCGGCTAGCATTCTCCCATTCTTATCTTTCACACTCTTACTGTTTCCCTTGCTACCTTCCCTAACTTTCTTGACTCCTTTCCAGAACAGTTTCTTACTCTCCCTCCATTTTACACTCAGATTCCTTCCAAATTCCTCATCTACTCTTCTCTTACTTTCCTTCACTACTCTCTTACTCTCCACGTACCTCGCTCGTTTCTGTCTCTCGGAATCTTCATTCCCTCTACTACCCAACCACTCTCTATATGCTTTCTTCTTTTCTTCCACAGCTATTCTTACCTCTTCTGTCCACCATGCTGTACCTTTCACTCCCCTCCCTCTTCTCACTCCACACACCTCCTCACATGCTGCACAGATCTCATCCTTAAACACCTTGCTTATCTCCTCCACTTCCTCCATAACTTCCAGGTCGAACCCACCTAGTCGTCTTTCCACTGCTCTCCTGTACTCCTCCCTGACTTCCTCCTCCTGCAACCTCTCCACCCTCCTCACCATTCCACCCTCCTCTCACCTCCCTCCAGCTCTCCTCACCCACTTCTTTTGTATCCTAACCTTAGCTACCACTACATAATGATCAGACAGACCCCCTCCAATACCCCTATACACCCTAGCATCCATCACAGATTTCTTCATTCGTTCATCCACACATACATAATCAATCAATGACTTTCGTTCCACCACTGTCTTATCCTTCATCATCAACATCCGTTTCCACGTGTACCTGTGAATCATTCTGTGTCGGAAGAAGGTGTTGGCTATCCACAGCCTCCTCCCCACACATACGTCCACAAGTGCACTACCATTCCCATTCACCTCTGATGGTACCCCCCACCCTCCCACCACTCCCTCAACTTTCCTATCACCCACCTTACCATTCATATCCCAATCAGAAATATTCTTTCGTTCTTGTCAAACTTCTCCAGGCACGCCTCCACATTCATCCAGAACTCCTCTTTCTTTCTTTCAAATATATCCTCTGTCGGGGCATAAACGCATACAATCAATACAATATTTTTAACATGAGGTTGCTTATAATAATTTGTACCTCTGCAGTTTCTCCATGGCTAACGAAAAAGGTCACATTCCTAAGAAGCCCCAACCAAAAAGGCCAAGCTTCTGTACAGAAAAAATGCCACACCATTACCCTTATGGTGACCCTATCAAATAATCAAAACAACCACACTTCTTAACCCAATTCCCGCGGGGCCCCTCATATGACGGAGACGATTTTCCGGCTATTTTGTAGCCTGTGAGCCAGGCCAGCTTTTGCAAGCAGCACGGATGGACGTCAGCCGGAGCCTACAGGCCCCGCCACGACACTGAGGTTTGTGTGAGAGACAGTTCACTTATGTGCAGCGTCACACATAGCGAAAACAGAAAATAATTGGTAATTTTTAGCGATTTCGCCTAGACCTATCGGATTTGGTAATTTTTTGCAATTTTGCCCTTCGTTTGCAAGATCCTTACAAGAAAACCAGACGTCGTACAGGGATGATTCAGGAGTAATTTGAAAGCTATTACCGTACATTCACGAATACATAATTGTATTACGCTCTGGCTTTTGCTTATGCATGAAAATGAGCAGGGAATGAAGGCAATTTCGGGCAATTATGCCTACTCGTACAGGAGTCCTTGGAGCGGCTTCGGTCGCGCCGGTTTTTCCACACCTCACACCACACGCACACATCACACAGTTTTTTCCTACACCGAGAAATGATTCTGGCTGTCATTTCTCGAAGACTTCTTCTAGCCGGAGACATTGAGAGCAACCCAGGACCCACCTACACATACATATGTCCAACTTGCTCAAAACCCATCACTTCGAGTCGCCACACTAAGGGTTCAGTTCTCTGCAATTCATGCAGGAACTGGACCCACTTCACCTGCACAACACTTGCCTCCAAGAAACACTACACGAACACCTGGACCTGTTCCTCATGCCCCTCCCTCTCCCAGTCAAATTCCTCGCCTAAAACCCGTCCACCTCTCCTCCCCAACCCACCTAACCTTCCCATATCATCCACTCCCCCCCCCTAAAACCTGTCCACCTCTCCTCCCTAACCCACCTAACCTTCCCATACCATCCACATCCTCAACTCAACATACCACACCCCATCCTAATCCATTCCAACCCCCATCTCCTGCTCCCCAATCCCCACCCCCACCTCACCCATCCCAACCCCCAGCCCCTCCCTCACCCCCACCCCATCCTCGTGCAGCAGCACCCAACATACATCGTGCACATAACATTAACATTCTCCAATTGAACATAAATGGCATCAACACAAAGAAACACGAACTCTCACACTTCATCAAACAACACAACATACACATTGCCATCTTACAAGAAACAAAACTCCGCACAACACAAAAAACACCCACATTTCATGATTTCACCACCATCAGACAAGACCGGGCTGTCGGCGGAGGCGGTGGACTCCTCACCCTGGTACACAAAGAAATATCATACATAGTTACCAGTGTACAAACCAAATCCCTCCTCCCCCCAAATGATAACACAACAGAAATACAATCAATTAAAATACGCACTGGCAACAACTCCAACATAACCATCATAAACACATACATCCCCTACAGTACCAATTGAATACAGACCACACTTACAACACATCACAAACACCCCACACATCATCCTGGTTGGTGACTTCAACGCCAAGACGTCGGCCTGGTTTGTCGACAACCCCGACACAGACAGAGGGCTGGTACTACAAAACCAAACTGTTAACCTCATCATCCTTAACGACATCCATCAACATACCCATATTCCTCACCAAGCCCTCTATAACCCATCATCTCCAGACATCACCTTTTGCTCCCCAGAACTCGCCCCCACAACATCCTGGAGGGTGGTCAGAACCTTAGGCTCTGACCACCTCCCGATCATTATCACCACCAAAACCAGACTCACCCCAGCTAACCACAAACACACATACACCAATTATAAAAGACCTAACTGGGAAGCATTCACAAATGAGACAGAACAACACTTCACAACTCTAAACAGTACACCCATCACTAACATCAACAATACTGTACACATACTCAATAAAACTATCCAAAACACTGACAAGAAACACATTCCAAGAGGTAACAGAAAAAGACACAACCCCAACTTCACACCAGAAATTCAAAACCTCATCAGACAATGCGACATACTGAAACACTCCCCAGCACCCCACACACAAGACATCACACAACAAAATTTCCAAGCACTCAACACCCAAACTAACAACAAAATACAAGAACAACAAAAACTAAATTGGAATAACTTCCAACAAACACTTGATCACAAAACAAACCCCAAAAAACTCTACAAAACACTAAACAGCATCACACTTTCCAACAGAAACACAACACAATCACATGCTGCAATCACAACAGACTCTACTCCTTCATGTAAACAACAAGCAAACACTCTCATCAATCACTTCTCACATGTCAGCCACCTAAAACCTCACAAAGACGACCGACGTGTCATCCGACGTAAGAGACAATTCCCCACAGACCCTGACTATACACCCTTCACCAATCACCATACAAAGCATATCATCAACAATCTCAAGCACTCACCCGCTTGTGGCCTAGACAACATAAGCAACATACACCTCAGACACCTGGGACCACAAGGCATACAAGCACTCACTAACATATCAAACTACAATTATTCACACAACACAATACTAGACATTTGGAAGCATGGTCTCATCACCACATTCCCCAAACCCAACAAAGACCCCACGCTACCCTCCTCGCACCGCCCCATCACACTCCTTTGCTCCCCCTCCAAAGTTATGGAACGCCTAGTATTACAACTAATTACACCCGACCTACCCCTAGCTCCAACACAACATGGCTTTAGGCCACTGCACTCCACAAACACTCTTCTCACAGACCTTACACAAAGAGCTTTTGACGGCATCAACTCAGCTAGACCTCCACACAGATCACTATTAGCCACACTCGACATTAGTAAAGCCTTCGATGCCATCCCCCGCCACAACCTAACAAACAAAATCTACAACACAAACATGCACAACACAAACAGGTGGCTGGCCAACTTCCTAGCAGGCAGATGTGCACACGTATCTTTTGCCGGTCAGTCATCTAAAATCAGAAACTTTCCAAACGGAGTCCCACAAGGATCCGTCCTATCGCCCATACTCTTCAATATTGTACATGCACGATATAACTACACCCAATACGCCCCAAATAAACTTAGCCTCCTATGCAGATGACATAACACTCACATGCACACACCATGACCCAAAAAGAGCAACAGATCTCCTTCAACCCTATCTCAACACACTACATGGCTGGTGCACTACAAACAGACTTAATCTATCCCCAGCCAAATCCACCGCAACCCTGCTCACAAGCTGGACTGGAGAACACAAATACATTCCTCAACTCACCATAAACAACACACCCCTAACACATACACACACACCCAAAATCCTAGGAGTAACATATGATACTCACAAAGAAGAAAAATATGACACAATTAAAGTTACAAGTGAAAAAATCAAGGCTGCAATAAGTAGGCTAGATGCTAACAAATCCTGTGGTTTTGATGGTATATATGCTGAACATTTGAAGTACTCCTCCACTCTCCTCTTGGAGAAACTCAGCAGTTGCTTTACCAGCTTTCTAATCCATGGTTTCCTACCAGAATCTATGATGTCCGTTACCTTGATACCAGTAATTAAAGACAAGGCTGGCAAAATTACATCAAAAGACAACTATAGACCTATTGCCCTTGCCAGTATTGTAAGTAAGATACTAGAGTTAATAATTTTAGACAGAATCTCAGTGTATATCTCAACTAATAGTAATCAATTTGGTTTTAAAAGAATCATGGTACGGACCAGTGCATCTACACTCTGAAGGAGCTAGTGGATGGGTACATCAAAATGAACAGCTCTATTTTTGCATGCTTTCTTGATGCTAGTAAGGCATTTGACAGAGTCTGCCACAATATCCTGTTTGATAATTAGCACAAGGGAGTGCCATCCTATATACTGAGAATCTTGAAGTACTGGTACGCCAATCAAACATTTAATGTAAGATGGGGTAACATTATTTCGGATTCCTTTACAGTAACCAATGGAGTGAGACAGGGTAGTATTCTCTCACCTTACTTATTCAATGTATATATGGATGAATTAAGTGATAAATTGAATAAAGAGCAGATTGGATGTTATGGTGGGAATAAAATCATCAACCATCTCATGTATGCTGATGATCTGGTCATTATTGCACCGTCTTCTGCGGGTCTGAGCAAACTTCTTGATATATGTGAATCTTTTGGTAGTAAACATTGTGTTAAATTCAACCCACTGAAAAGTGCTGTTCTTATATTTAGATCAAAATTACTGTATAAAAGTAAACTGCCAAATTTCTCACTCAATAATCAAATTATTCAAGAAGTAAACAAAATAAAATACCTGGGACACATTATCTCAAACGATTGCTCAGATGATGCAGATATCGGCCGTCAGCGCAGACAGCTATATTTACGTGGTAACACCATCTTGAGAAAATTCCACATGTGTAATTGGGAAACTAAAGTCACTTTGTTCCGGACATATTGTTCCTCTATGTACACGGCCCATTTGTGGTGGAAGTATAAGAGCCACCATAAATGGTCTGTGTACATCCTATCATAATATACTCAAGATGTTCATTGGTCTCTCTAAATATGAAAGCACTAGTATGGTGTGCACACTGTTGGATGTGCAGTGCTGTCGGGCTGTCATCAGGAGACTGGTGTACAGCTTTTCGCAGCGACTGCAATCCTCCAGTAACACGCTGATTGTAGCTCTTTGGTCTAGTGATCATATCTATGAATCCCGTATTATATCTCACTGGCAGAAGCTGCTGCACACATAGTATGTACTGTAATGTAATATATAGGTCTAATTGAACTATGAGCAATGATCTGTGCAATAGGTGTTAACCAACATTGAGCAATAGCCTTAGTTAGCCTATCTGTGTTATATTGTGACAAAATGTGATATGTGCTCTATTCTGTAAATAGGCCTACTGTATTTTTTATTTTATTGTGTCTTTATTAATATATCTTTGTGTATAATTATTATCTGTGCTCTGACGAGAAGTGTATGTGATATGGACCATTAGGTCGTACTGTATTTATACTGTATCTATCTTATGTGTCTGGAATAAAGAATTATTATTATTATTATTATTATTATTATTATATGACATTCAAACAGCACACCACAAACATTAAAAAGAAACTGACACCCAGACTTAATGCCCTCAGGTCACTTGCTCACATAAAATTTGGACACAACAAAGAAACTACCACCACAGTATATAAACAATACATAAGATCAGTGATGGAATACGCAAGCCCAGCCTGGGCTTCTAACCTAGGTGAAACACATCATAAGACCTTACAGACTATTCAAAACAAAGCCCTGAAGATCATTACAGGCTGCACAGCTACTGCACCCACAGATCACCTACATCAAGAAACCAAAATCTCAAAGTCAAAGACCATCTGGACATGAGAGGCACTCAATTCCTGGCAGCAGCCTCCACGAACCAAGACCACCCACTAAACTACATGGCAACACACCCGCAGACACCAAGAAATATCAAAACAACACCCAGCACACGGTATCACACACAATTACTGTCCTCTCTCCCACCCCGAACCAACTTCCAGAAGCACATCCATACTCATATCTCTCGCCGATCCATCCACTCGCTCACAGACAACACGCAGCTGCAAGCACGACCTCCCGAAATCCATCCTTCCGAATCCTCCCTTCCTCGCGAGGACAGAGTCCACCTGGCCAGGCTGAGATACGGACACCATCCAGCTCTCCTGAGCTATCAGAAGAGACTGGATGACTCCGTTGTCGATGGCTGCCCGGGATGTAACACAGCACCCCATACCATTAAACACATAATAGAAGACTGCATTTCACACAACCACTTACGCCAACAACACAATCTACACTCAATGAGAGCTCTGTGGGAAAGCCCGATCGTGGCCATGGCCTTCCTCAGGGACTCGGGGCTGTTCGTCCAGGCAGCTTAGGGAACAACAACAACAACTCGTACAGGATTAATAGCTTTAACCAAAATGGTCACACTCCTTAATGGTCTAAGTGGCCATAGCCAAACTGGCTACACTATATTCATTCTGTACTTTCTCCATGCCCGATGAGATACATGATATTTTTATAAATGTGGCACAGCCCTTGTATCCAACACAATACCCTGCGTGCAACCCCGCTCGAACCCCGCACAACGTTGCTTGCAACTTTAATTATTATTATTATTATTAATATTATTTATTATTTTTGTTGTACTGTATTTCACTGGTAAATATCTACAATTTACAGATGGCCAATGACAAATGGCTACGGTAAACCCACCCTCAAGTTTCATTAAGATATAATTATAAGATTTTCATAAAGGTGAGAACAATTATAATTTTGTTCACAAAGGTGTGAATAATTATTAGTTTGTCATATAGGTGTGAATCTCCATTGAAGACCCCAGGTGGGGGAAGGGGGGGGGGGGGGGGGGATGGGACATAAGTTCAGTTCAGTCAGTGACAGGAGGAGGTTGTGTTAATCTGAGTTCCTGCCCAGACCACCTGCTCGTGACCCAGTGACCATACGCACCTACCTGTGTTTGGAGGCAGTGCACTCGTGTATATATAAAAGTGTTTTAGCTTAGTTTTTAGCTGTTAGTTGACTTATTTGTTTTTGTTTTCTGTACCTAGTTGTTTGCTCCTCGCTAAGCTTTTTGGGATCATGTCAGGTATGGAGTGCGAGTCCTTTACTGAACTATCTATCTATCTATCTATTGCCTGACGCCGTGATCCCCGAAGGGGTGGCCACGAACGAACCGCCCCCATGCACCTCTGTCCCCAGTCAGTCGACGCCCCTCCCCCCAACCAGCACCGCCTTCGTTCATGTAGTTCCTCACTCCATCCTTCCACCTCATATTCGGTCTACCTCTCCCCCTCTGTCCCTCCACCTCGCTCTCGTACACCCTCTTAGTCATTCTCTCGCTTTCCATACGTTCCATATGGCCGAACCATCTCAAGGTGTTCCTTTTCACTTTCCAGCACATCTACCTCCACACCACACCTCCTTCTTACTTCCTCATTAGTCTGTCTATCCCTCCATGTAACTTCGCACGCACTCCTTAAGTAATTCATTTCCACTGCTCTCACTCTTGGTCTGAGTCTCTCAACCAACGTCCATGCTTCGCTTCCGTAAGTCAGTGTCGGGATTACCACACTGTCATGCAAGGACTTCTTCACTTCCATACTGACCACCCTATTCTTGTTACTGCTTTTAGCGTTCCTACAACCCTCTTCCCCTGTTGTACCCTCTCCCGCACCTCTTCATCCATAGTCCCATCTTTACTCAACACACTGCCCAGATACTTAAAAGAGTTGACGATCTCCATAGCCTGACCGTTCAGCTTCACCTCACACTCTGTGACTTCACCCCTTTCGAAGACCATAACCTTGCTCTTCCCCGTATTTACCTTCAAATTCCGTTTTTCGCACACTGTTCCAAACTCATTTACCAGACCCTGCAACTCCCATTCATTATCACTCATCAGAACTGTATCATCCGCAAACAGCAGTATAGGTAGCTTCCACTCAATTCCCTCCCTTTTCAGCGATACACCAACATCCACTGCTCTTGATAGTATTTCTTTCATAACTCCATCCATATATCCAGTAAACAACCACGGGGACATTACACACCCCTGTTTCAAACCAACATTCAGGTCAAAGAACTCGCTCTGCTCACTCTCCACACGTACTGCCGCCTTTGCACCCTCATACATGCTCTTCACTGCTTTCAGCAACTTGCCCTCTACTCCGTATATTCTAAGTACTTTCCACAAACCTTCTCTATCCACTCTGTCATAGGCCTTCTCCAAGTCCATAAAGGCAACATACACCTTTTGTTTCTTCTTCAGATACTTCTCCACAACACAATTCAGGGTAAAAATCTGATCTACACATCCTCTTCCCTTCCTAAAACCTCCCTGCTCGTCGCCTATCCATTTCTCCGTTCTCACTCTTACTCTCTCAATCACTACCCTACTGTATACCTTCCCTACTACACTTAGAAGACATATTCCTCGGTGGTTACCACACACTCCTCTTTCCCCTTTGCCCTTATATAGGGGGACTATTATGCCAGTCTTCCAGTCATCGGGTGCACTCCCCTTCTCCCATGCTAGTTTGCACATTTTCCATACCCATTCTATCACTATCTCACCACCATACCTCAACATTTCCCCACACACTCCATCTGTTCCTGGTGCTTTCCCCAACTTCACTCTTTTCATGGCTTCCCACACTTCTGATCTCCTGATCCCCACCTCCTTCACTACTTCTCTTCTTCTCCCTCCCATACCATATCCAGCTATGTTTGCTGGCTCTTCATTCCTTTCATTTAGCAACTCACTGAAGTACTCCCTCCATCTTTCGACTCTCTCTTGCTTCTCGGTTAGCATTCTCCCATTCTTATCTTTCACACCCTTACTGTTTCCCTTGCTACCTTCCCTAACTTTCTTGACTTCTTTCCAGAACAGTTTCTTACTCTCCCTCCATTTTACACTCAGATTCCTTCCAAATTCCTCATCTACTCTTCGCTTACTTTCCTTCACTACTCTCTTCACCACCCTCTTACTCTCCACGTACCTCGCTCGTTTCTGTCTCTCCGAATCTTCATTCCCTCTACTACCCAACCACTCTCTATATGCTTTCTTCTTTTCTTCCACAGCTATTCTTACCTCTTCTGTCCACCATGCTGTACCTTTCACTCCCCTCCCTCTTCTCCTCACTCCACACACCTCCTCACATGCTGCACAGATCTCATCCTTAAACACCTTGCTCATCTCCTCCACTTCCTCCATAACTTCCAGGTCGAACCCACCTAGTCCACTGCTCTCCTGTACTCCTCCCTGACTTCCTCCTCCTGCAACCTCTCCAACCTCTTCTTTTGTATCCTAACCTTAGCTACCACTACATAATGATCAGACAGACCCCCTCCAATACCCCTATACACCCTAGCATCCATCACAGATTTCTTCATTCGTTCATCCACACATACATAATCAATCAATGACTTTCGTTCCACCACTGTCTTATCCTTCATCGTCAACATCCGTTTCCACGTGTACCTGTGGATCATTCTGTGTCGGAAGAAGGTGTTTACTGAACTGCATCATCTTATTCTCCAGGTAAGGGAAGAGATGGTTGTGGTGAAGGAAGAGGTCTTGGCTCTAAGGGAGGTTAATGTTAAACTTCAGAGGGAAGTGGATTTGATTTAACCTAACAAGTGCGCATGGGGGTAATTGGAAACGTCCCCCTGTGCTGACGTATTTGAGGTGTTTCCGTCACTAAAATATTAATTTTGCCATTAATAGCATTAATACTTATCCATATGCGCCTATTATGGGTTGATTATAAAGGTATTAACCTGAAACAACAATAAAACGAGTGAAAACAGCGTTTGGATGGTCAAAATCGGAGATATAGCCCGCGAGTTGTATAATGTATGGGTGAGGCAAGCTGCTTTCCCGCCAATTTCCCCCAAGGCCACTCAGACACAGTCGATCGATACTCTCTCTCTCTCTTGCATTCGCTTGCTATCAGTGATGACCACACCCTCCAACCGGATTTCTAATATTAGCACGAAAATATACCTCAGAATAAGGGAATAACAGGGAAAATAGGTGATAAATGAAGGAGAGGAGGAAAGTGGGGAAGGAGGGGAGGTAGAGGACTGAGATTTTGCATGGCCCAGGGGCCCAATTTTTTTTTTTTTTTTTTTTTTTTTTTTATGTCAAAAGTTGATTTTTGTTTTCACTCACTCTTAAGAGTCTCCCCGCAGTCCGCCGGGGGAACTCTTAAGAGTCTCCCCGCAGTTCCCGGGTTAAAGACGAAAATCTAGCTTTCAAGCTTAGCCAAGGGGAAAAGGGAGGAAGTTGATGAAAAATTGTATTCATGGCAGGTTGTTAAAAATACGGGTGGGAAAGTCACACTCAAGAAGCAGGATAGTAGAATAGGTATGAGTGTGACAAATACATTCTCTCCTTTGCGAGACGAATGTGAGGGAAAAGATAGTCAGGATAAGGGAGGGTTAGACGAAGTGCCTGCCGCCGACTCAGATCCTACCGCTGACGCTGTGCTACCTACCACCACCACCACCCCCACCACCACCACCACCACCAAGGGAGCTTCTGCCACCACCGGGGGTTCTCCAACTGCAGCTGCTGGATCCTCCCGAGGCAAAGGTAAGTCTGTGTCCCGAGAAGGTAAGTCTGTGTCGATTGTGGGCGACTCCATGGTAAGACATTTAGTTAGGGCTACCCACACTAAACTTAGGAAGGTTGTGTGTCTGCCTGGCCATGGAGTTGGGAGGGGTTTTAGAGAAGATGGGCCACATCTTGGAAGATAGTGGAGATAACCCCATTATCAGACTGTCTCAGTGCCGGGAGTAATGATGTTGGTAAGGGTAGAAGTGAGGAACTGCTGCAGCAGTATCGGGATGTGTTAGATAAGGTTAGGATGAAGGGAGGGATCCCTGTAGTAGGCCTACATTGTATCCTACCCAGAAGAGGAGTTCCCAAGGAATGGACATCCAGGGCGATTGGTGTCAATTGCCGGTTGGAGAAATATTGCAAAGAAAATGCAATACCATTCATTGATAACTGGGATAGTTTCTATGGGAGAGATGGGATGTACGCAAGGGATGGGGTTCATCTTTCATGGTTAGGGATTTCCACATTAGCTAGTTATTTAGATAGGGTGGTTGTGGGGTTTTGAACAGAAATATTGAGAGTGTAAATGAGAGGTTAAATGGAACAATTTTAGCGTCAGGAGAAAGCGATAAGGATATTCAGTCTCATGCTAAAAATGATGACTATATTGCAAATGATAGTAGTGATGGTGCAACGGAAGATGGAAATGTCGTTAGAAATAAAGGTAAATTAGGTATAAAGAAAAGAAGTAAATTGAGAGTATATTACACAAACTGTAGGAGTCTATGTAACAAAATGAATGAACTTAGAGCCCTTGTTAGCAAAGAAAATATAGACATAATAGCGCTAACTGAAACGTGGATTAATACAGAAACCAGGCATTTTTTAGCAGAATTTGATATACCAGGATATAGTTTGTTTAAATATGACCGAACAAGTAAGAAGGGTGGCGGTATAGCAGTGTTTGTCAGGAGTACATTAAAAAGCTGTATTAAATCAGGTATTAGACTAAATAACGATAATGAAAGTGTTTGGGTAGAGGTTAACGAAGGTAGTGAGACCATAGTTATTGGAGTTATGTATAGACCGCCAAATATGAGTAGAAATGACGGAACGTCATTATGGGAGGAAATTAAAATGGCATCAAGGTTTAGCAATGTGTACATTATGGGGGATTTTAATTTTCCGAATATAGATTGGCAGCATCAAATAAGAGACTCTGATTCTGAGGAGTTTATAGAGGTAGTACAAGATCGTTTTTTATTTCAATTCATAGATACGCCGACTAGAGGTAATAATATTCTCGATTTAGTTTTCAGTAACAATGAACATATGGTAAATAATGTAGAGATAGGGGACCACCTAGGAAATAGTGACCACAATTCTGCGTATTTTAATATACAATGGAAAGGTAATACCAGAGAGAATACAACATTAATACCTGACTTCAGAAAAGCCAATTATGGTGGGTTAAGAAGAGCCCTATTAGCGGACCCTATGGTCAAAAAATTAAGTAGATCCAGGTGTCCAAATGAGTGTACCCTTTCTCAGGCACCTGTCATCTTAAGTCAGGAAGAGACGTCAACCTTGGTAGATACATACGATAATTTTATCGAGTCAGTATTCAATGCACAAAATAAATACATCCCCAAAAGAAAATTTAGATCAACACAGAACCAACCCAAATGGATGACTAATAGACTATTAGATCTTCTAGGACAAAAGAGAGGAATATATAGAAAAATTAGGAAAGGCGAAATTCACCTACTTGCTTACTATCAGAATCTATCAAGACAGGTAAAAAAGGATATTAGGAAAGAAAAAAGAAATTATGAAATTAAGGTTGCCAATGACTCAAAAAATAATCCTAAAGCTTTTTACCAACTATATAAATCCAAGGTTAGAGATGTAATTGGTCCCCTTAAAACTTCGATAGGAGAAATGACAGAAAATTATTTAGAAATGTGCAGTACATTAAATAGTCAATTTCTTTCCGTTTTCACTAATGAAAATTTGGCACAGTTTCCAGAAGTCCGTAAGGTATATAGCGATAGTATAGAAAATAGGTTAAGTACGGTTACTATAAGTAGAAATCATTTGGTTAACCTAACAAGTGCGCATGGGGGTAATTAGACACCTCTCCCTGTGCGCATGTATTTGAGGTGTTTCCGTCACTAAAATATTCATTGTACCATTAATAGCATTAATACTTATCCATACGCGCCTATTATGGGTTGATTATAAAGGTATTAACCTGAAACAACAATAAAACGAGTGAAAACAGCGTTTGGATGGTCAAAATCGGAGATATAGCCCGCGAGTTGTATAATGTATGGGTGAGGCAAGCTGCTTTCCCGCCAATTTCCCCCAAGGCCACTGAGACACAGTCGATCGATATTCTCTCTCTCTCTCTTGCACTCGTTTGCTAACACTGATGACAATGCCCTGCTTGCAACTCGCTAATGTTAGCACGAAAATATACCTCAGAATAAGGGAATAACAGGGAATATAGGTGATAACTGAAGGAGAGGAGGAAAGTGGGGAAGGAGGGGAGGTAGAGGACTGAGATTTTGCATGGCCCAGGGGCCAAAAAAAAAATAAAAATAAAAATAAAAAAAATAAAAAAAATCGATGTCAAAAATTGATTTTTTTTTTCTCTGACTCTTAACCCTTAAAAAGCGGCTCACCACATAAGTCGAGTTGAAAAAACTGGCAAAAAACGGGTGAAAAAAGGGTGGAAATCGAGTGAAAATGGGTGGGATAGTAATGATCCATACGTCCGACATCTGTGGCCTCCCGGCCCACACTAACTCCAGTTCCCCCACCGCGCGTGAGGATGACAGTGTAACCAATAGTTCGCTAAAAGTGAGCAAGGTAGCAAAATCAGCTAAACTTCCATCTTCGAGGTAACACTGTCAGTGCTCCACGAGTGCTACGTAGCTGTATGTGGCGTCATTGTGTAGCGATTTCCACCTAGTTTTCGGCGCAATACAGTTCCTTTCATACTGATGGTTGATATAGCAGTCAGAACGGCCCAGAAAGGCCCAAAACGGCCACAGAGCACCCGCTAGACTAGGGTTAAGAGTCTTCCCGCAGTCCGCCGGGGGAACTCTTAACCCTTATTTAGCGGCGAGCAACATAAGTCGAGTTAAATAAAGCTGGACTATGTGGCGGCGCTCGACATAGGTCGAGTGGCAATTTCAGCACGTAATGTGGCTGAGAGAGAGAGACAAGTGGTGGCAGGAGACTAGCGAGCGTATGACTGCTCCAGACCACCGCGGCGAACCTACTGACACAAATCTCAGCTCCCTCCTCCCTCTCTCACTCGCTACATACTCAATTATGTACTGAAAGTACCGAATTACCTGCTTTTTGCACTCGCGTTGCACGGTTATTGCTAGAAAACTATCCATCATACAAGGATCGTTATGGTGTCATTCGAAAGCTCTGTTTATGCCCTTTCAGGGATAGGTACTTGTTTTACGTTCTGGGTCTTATTTAGGCATTAAAATGATCACGTAAACAGCCCTATTTTGGCTAAAAACACCCCGCTGTGCGGTACACATAAATAAACCGCATAGGCCGCTCGTAAGGTGTTAAGAGTCTCCCTGCAGTTCCCGGGTTAAGAAAATTGACAGACTGAAACCTCATAAATCGCCTGGTCCTGATGAGGTATATGCTAGAGTATTAAAAGAATGTAGGGATGAGTTACAGTAAGTTATCCATTAACATTTCTATTTAACAAGTCATTAGAGACAGGTATAGTTCCAGAAGCTTGGAAGCTTGCAAACGTAGTTCCGATCTTCAAAAAAGGTGACAAATCAATAGCATCCAATTACATAAGAACATAAGAACATAAGAAAATGGGAGTCTGCAGAAAGCCGATTGGCCTAAGCAAGGCAGATCCCTGTCCCACACAACCCCAATTACAAAGCCCAATTATAGGCTCAACACTCTAATACCCTGAGGATCATCTTACCAAACCGGTTAGAGATTAACGCAGGATTACAGGGGTCTGCAGAGCGCTGATTGGCCCAACCCGGCTGATCCCCCTTCACACCCAACCCTTCTCGTCCATATGCTTATCCAATTTTTTCTTAAAGCTCCCTATCGTTCTTGATCCCACTATATCACTTGGTAGCCTATTCCACCCATCTACAACTCTGTTACCAAACCAATATTTGCCTATATCTTTTCTGAAACGAAATTTATCTAATTTGAAACCATTGGTACGAGTTCTTTTGCTATCACTGAGCTTTAGTACATTTGTCATGTCCCCTTTGTTAATCCCACTAACCCACTTGAACACCTCTATCATATCCCCTCTAACTCTGCGTCTCTCTAACGAATGTAAACCTAATTTCTTCAACCTTTCTTCATACGGAAAATTTCTAATATTATGGATCATTTTTGTCATTCTACGCTGAATTCTCTCCAATGAATCTATGTCCATTCTGTAATAAGGACACCAAAATTGGACAGCATAATCCATATGGGGTCTCACTAATGACAAGTAAAGTTTTAAGATAACATCAGCAGTTCTGTTACTCACACTCCTTGAGATGAACCCGAGAATCCTGTTTGCCTTATTACGAACGCTTATACACTGTTTTCTAGGCTTCAAATCATTGCTAACAAACACACCTAGATCTTTCTCGCAGTCTGAATTTTCTAATTCTAAATTAGCTAGTTTATATTTAACATTTGTTTGCATCTTCCCTATCTTTAATACCTTGCATTTGTCAATGTTAAACTTCATCTGCCAATTTACTGACCATTCATGTAAGGTATCTAGATCCCTTTGGAGGCACTCTATATCGCTATCTGAATCAATTGATCTCCCCATTTTAGTATCGTCTGCGAATTTACTTATCCTACTAGTTATACCTAAATCTAGGTCATTTATGTATATAAGAAACAACAGGGGACCTAATACCGATCCCTGGGGGACACCACTTTTGACTGCTCCCCACTCTGACTTGGTACCATTTATGCTGACTCTCTGTTTCCTACCAATTAGCCATGACCTAATCCATCCCAACAACGACCCTCCTATTCCATGTGCCTCAACCTTTCTCATCAATCTCTCATGAGGGACTCTGTCGAAAGCTTTACTGAAATCTAAATATATAATATCATATGACTTGTCACTATCTACTGCTTCATATACCTCTGAGAAAAAGCTAAGCAAATTAGTAAGGCACGAACGTCCCTGAGTGAATCCATGCTGAGAAGAATTTATTAAGTTAAATTTTACTAAGTGGCTTCTAATTTTCCTAGCAATAATAGACTCTAGCAACTTTCCTATGATTGATGTGAGACTAATGGGACGGTAATTGGATGCTATCGATTTATCACCTTTTTTGAAGATCGGAACTACATTTGCAAGCTTCCAAGCTTCTGGAACTAAACCTGTTTCTAATGACTTGTTAAATATAAATGCTAATGGACTACTTAACTCATCTCTGCATTCTTTTAATACTCTAGCATATACCTCGTCAGGACCAGGCGATTTTTGAGGTTTCAGTCTGTCAATTTCCTTAAGCACATCATTTCTACTTATACTAACTGTACTTAACATATTTTCTATACTATCACTATATACCATATTGACTTCTGGAATCTGTGCCAAATTTTCATTAGTGAAAACGGAAAGAAACTGACTATTTAATGTACTGCACATTTCTAAATCATTTCTCCTATTGAAGTTTTTAGGGGGCCTATTACATCTCTAACTTTAGATTTATATAGTTGGTAAAAAGCTTTAGGGTTATTTTTTGAGTCGCTGGCTATCCTTATTTCATAATTTCTTTTTGCTTTCCTGATTTCCTTTTTGACCTGTCTTGATAGAGTCTGATAGTATATACGTAAATGATTGTCACCTTTCTTTATTTTTCGATATATTCCTTTCTTTTTTCCTATAAGATCTATTAGCTTATTAGTCATCCATTTTGGTTGGTTCTGCGTCGATCTAAATCTTCTTTTAGGGATATATTTATTTTGAGCATTGTGGAGTGAAGCAATAAACTGGTTATATGTAAGTGGCAAGTTTAACTCTGGCATATCCTGACTTAATCGCTTAACAATAGGGTCCACCCTTAAGTCTCTTCTTAGCCCACCATAATCGGCTTTTCTGAAATCTGGGATAAGTGTCGTATTCTCTTTAGCATTCCCTGTCCATTGTATATTAAAATAAATAGATTTATGATCGCTATTTCCTAGGTGGTCACCAATCTCTACATTATTTATCATATGTTCATTGTTACTAAAAACTAAATCAAGAATATTAATACCTCTAGTCGGCGTATCTATGAATTGAAATAAAAAAACTATCTTGTACTACCTCTATAAACTCTACTGAATCGGAGTCGCCTATTTGGTGCTGCCAATCAATGTTCGGAAAATTAAAATCCCCCATAATGCACACATTGCTAAACCTTGATGCTATTTTAATTTCCTCCCATAACGATTTTCCGCCATTTCTACTCATATTAGGCGGTCTATATATAACTCCAATAACTATGGTCTCACTACCTTCGTTAACCTCTACCCAAACACTTTCATTATCATTATTTAGTCTAATACCTGATTTAATACAGCTTTTTAATGTACTCCTGACAAACACTGCTATACCCCCGCCCCTCCTACTTGTTCGGTCATATTTAAACAAACTATATCCTGGAATATCAAATTCTGCTAAAAAATGCCTAGATTCTGTATTAATCCACGTTTCAGTTAGCGCTATTATGTCTATATTTTCTGTGCTAACGAGTGCTCTAAGTTCGTTCATTTTGTTACATAAACTCCTACAATTTGTATAATATACCCTCAACCTATTACTTTTATTTGCAACTAATTTTCTATTGTGTTTAGCTAACTTATTATTTCCTGTTGAACTACTAGCTCTAGACGGAAATTCTACTCTATCAGTATTCTCATCTTTACTATCAGTTACATGTGTAGTGTTATCGATACTACTATTACACATCACTATATCCGCACTATCTTGACTGATTATTTCTATTTTACTCACTGGTTTGTCACATGAAGTACCTGCTCCATATGGAGACAGTATTTTACTTACACACCCAGGTTTTTTTAACGAAACCCCGCAACAATCTTGTCGAGTGAGCTGGCCAAGGTCGAAACTCCTAGTCGAGAGAGATGTACTCCATCCTGGGCATACAGTTCATCCTTACCATAAAAGAGGGACCAGTTATCCAGGAATGGAATAGTATTTGCCTTACAATACTTCTCCAGCCGGCTATTTACACCAATAGCCCTGGAGGACCATTCCTTCCTTACCCCTCTTCTAGGCAGGATACTGTTTACCACAGGAACTCCACCTTTTTCCTTGATCCTCTCCAACATTTCCTGATACTTGGAGAGCAACTCCTCAGTCCTGCACCGTCCCATTAGTCTTACATCAATCATAGGAAAGCTACTAGAGTCAATTATTGCTAGTAAAATTAGAAACCACTTAGATACATTTAATTTAATAAATTCTTCTCAGCATGGATTCACTCAGGGATGTTCTTGCCTTACTAATTTGCTTAGTTTTTTCTCAGAGGTATATGAAGCAGTAGATAATGACAAGTCATATGATATAATATATTTAGATTTCAGTAAAGCTTTCGACAGAGTCCCCCATGAGAGATTGATGAGATAGGTTGAGGCGCATGGAATAGGTGGGGCGTTGTTGGGATGGATTAGGTCATGGCTAATTGGTAGGAAGCAGAGAGTCAGCATAAATGGTACGAAGTCAGAATGGGGAACAGTCAAAAGTGGTGTCCCCCAGGGATCTGTATTAGGTCCTCTGTTGTTTGTTATATACATAAATGACCTTGATTTAGGTATAACTAGTAGGATAAATAAATTTGCAGACGATACCAAAATGGGGAGAACAATTGATTCAGATAGAGATATAGAGTGCCTCCAAAGGGATCTAGATACCTTACACGAATGGTCAGTAAATTGGCAGATGAAGTTTAACATTGACAAATGCAAGGTATTAAAGATAGGGAAGATGCATACAAATGTTAAATATAAACTAGCTAATATGGAATTAGAAAACTCGAATTGTGAGAAAGATCTAGGTGTGTTTGTTAGCAATGATTTGAAGCCTAGAAAACAGTGTATAAGCGTTCGAAACAAGGCAAACAGAATTCTCGGGTTCATCTCTAGGAGTGTGAGTAACAGAACTGCTGATGTAATCTTAAAACTTTACTTGTCATTAGTGAGACCCCATATGGATTATGCTGTTCAATTTTGGTGTCCTTATTACAGAATGGACATAGATTCATTGGAGAGAGTATAACGTAGAATGACAAAAATGATCCATAATATTAGAAATCTTCCGTATAAAGAAAGGTTGAAGAAATTAGGCTTACATTCCTTAGAGAGACGCAGAGTTAGAGGGGATATGATAGAGGTGTTCAAGTGGGTTAGTGGGATTAACAAAGGGGACATGACAGTCACAGATGTACTAAAGCTCAGTGATAGCGAAAGAACTCGTACCAATGGTTTCAAATTAGATAAATTTCGTTTCAGAAAAGATATAGGCAAATATTGGTTTGGTAACAGAGTTGTAGATGGGTGGAATGGACTACCAAGTGCTATAGTGGGATTAAAAACGGTAGGGAGCTTTAAGATAAAATTGGATAAGCATATGGACGAGAAGGGTTGGGTGTGAAGGGGGATCAGCGGGGTTGGGCCAATCAGCGCTCTGCAGACCCCCGTAATCCTGTATTAATCTCTAACCGTTTTGGTAAGATGATCCTCAGGGTATTAGAGTGTTGAGCCTATAATTGGGCTTTGTAATTGGGGTTGTGTGGGACAGGGATCTGCCTTGCTTAGGCCAATCGGCTTTCTGCAGACTCCCATTTTCTTATGTTCTTATGTTCTTATAAGAACATAAGAAAATGGGAGTCTACAAAAAGCCGATCGGCCCACACAAGGCAGATCTCTGTCACACCCAGGATCCACATACACAGCACACCTAAGACAGCAGGTACAAACATTAGATATTATCGATTTCCAAGAGATGAACAGTACAGGAAAATATGGATAAGCTTGTGTCGCCGAGCTGATGTCGTGAATCCAGAGCATGCTATTGTTTGTTCTGTCCACTTTACCAAAGATGACTTAGTTGATGATATGAAAAGTCGTTTACTTGGTATTGGAAGTCCAAAGAACAAGAGACTCCTGAAGAAAGAAGCTGTACCGTCACTCTGTCTTCATAATGGTAAGCAATATATTGTGTTTAGTGTGTTGTGCAAACAACATACATTACGCAATTTTGAGATTAAGATAGTAGCCTATCAATCTTAGGCTAGCGAAATGGTGACGTTTTCTTATAATTCTAAGCATTTTGTGTTTCTTATAGAAAATACCAATACTCTGTGTATTTATTTTATTGTAATTGTATATTTATTAGTGGCCCCTCCATCATTGACGATTATGCCTATTACATAAGGCATCCTCTTCAAACACTCATTTACCGTAGTTTGAATCTACCGCGCAGAGCATAAAAAATTGAGGAGCCTTCATCATGAGCGCACGCAACCTCACTCATGGTTCGTCATTATGAAATTGGGTACTCACTACGAAAAAACTTCGTAAAAAATAACAAAATAACAAAGAAAATAAGAATAACTAATCATAAGCTTTCCATAACTTCGTGGATGTACTTGTGTGGATCTTTGACCAGACGCTGACTTCAGGCGTCATTCTTCCTTCTCTGCTCTACGCTCAACCTGCCCTGACGTGTCTCCCCACGCTCCGCTCGTTCCGCATTTGCTGCGTCCCTAGTGAGTTTTTTCTCATTTGTTTACTCTGGGATGTATCGAGTAAGGTTAGGATATGCGTAGCAGGAGTGTCATGGGCGGGCTGCCCGCAGTTCAGTGTATTTGGGTCGTGTGTTTGGGACGCCTATTTCGGGTGTACCCTCGTGGTCCCGTGGTGGACGCGTGAAACGTTTTCGCGGATAGCTAGCCTAGTTTATTTAGTTGGCTTTAATTACGCATTATTAGGCTTCTTTTTATCTTTCTGATGAAGTTGCCATATTTGTTGTTTTCTGACGTTCCTAGCGTATTTTTCTTCACTTAGTGAAGTTTTTTCTAGGTCCCGTGTCAGTACTCCCTCTCCGGGGTTTATTTCTTCGAGGTGTGTTGGTGACTGTTCCTGTTGTGATATAATTCAGTGCTTTTTGTTTTTATTACGACATGTTTAAGCGATACTCCGTCTGCTTAGGCCTAGCCAGCCTCTCGTAGCTTTTTTACATGTGCAAGTGTTATTGATTTATTATATAAATATGTACTACTGTGTCATGTGTGTTCTGGATAAGTTGTGTATTGGCTTATTCCAGGCACTATTTGTGTACCTCCGATTGCATCTGGTTGGTGTGGGTTACCGTTTCCAGCGGGTTTTCTCGATTGCTCCGTGAAAATCCGGCTGGGTCTTAGATTGCGTCTGGCGGGTGTGGGATGCCTTTTCCGGCGGGTCTTCTCGATTGCAACCGAGAAAATCCGGCTGGTTGCCGAGTTTTAATCACTCGTGATTAAAAAATAGGCTTGTTTTCCCCGGCGAGTGGTGGCTTGAGGGCTCTCCAGAACTGCGTCTCTGTAGTGGGGCCTGGGTTCAGGCTTACTGTATGTTTCCCGGCGGAATGGCTTTCCCCGATTCAACTAGGGGTTCATGCGGACACCTGTTGACTATAGTTTTTTCCCGGTTTTGCAAAGCCGTTAAAAAAACTGGGCTGTTTTGGTTGAATTAGTCTTTCCACCCTGGCGATCTTTTGCAAAGAAGTGGGGATAGGAACAATTGGGGTTAACTTTTCTATTAATTTTCACCCGGCGGTTGAACCTCGGGAGGGTGGGAATCACGGATTTACAATCCGGTAGGATTAACCAAACAATTGAGGGATACAATTGGGTATCGAGACATTCAACTTACGGCGATCTATGAAGGCTTCGAAAGGAGTCAGATCTATTGATTAAGATGGGCTTAACCTGGTTAACTGCGTTATAATAAGGAGGCTGGCGTCTTATTATGGGTTCCCGGTGAATTTTATATCACAGGGAAGACTGCGTCATTTATAAAGAACTGCTTGTCTTTATATCATGTCAGAGGATATTCTTAAATCTTTTGAACACGTAGAGATATTCAAAAATCTTTACATATGAACCTACGGGGTAGCAAGAGGTAATAGTGGTGTATTACGTCTCGTTGCCCGGCGGTTCATTAACACTTGTGTTAGAACATTTTGGGGTAACCTTATGAGCATTAATTCCTGGAAATTTCCTTTTTTCCAGGGCGGAGTTCCGGCGGGTCCACAGAGGACCAGGTGAGGCCCGGGGGGAGTTAGCTTTTAACCAGTCTCTGCCATGGCTACTCTAGCTCCTGTTTTTGCCCTTTGCTCAACGCCCTTATGTTCCGGGATCCCTATTTTTGCACATACTCTGTGCATTCGTTGTGTTAAATGCTTAGACCGATCAAGGGGTTTGTGGGTAACGAAGAATTGCACCTTTTGTAGTCAGCTTAGTATTAATGTATTACAGCACGACAATCTGGCCGCGGCGGTTGCATTACGCGAGGTCAGACAACTTCTTACTAATTATGCTACTACAGTGGCTCATAAAGCACTGCAGTGTGATAACGTAATTCTATGGGACCGTTTGTTGGTTCAGTACCCCCCCACTTAAACGTCCTCCTTCCCGAAGTAAAGTCAATAAGTCGGCAGAGACTGGGCTGGGTAAAGGGCTTCTTCCCTCTCCCGGCACAGCTAAAAGACCGAGAGAGCCGTCTCCCCCGGCGACAGCTTCAGAGTCAAGATCTAGGTCCAGGTCACGGTCTCCTCTCAGAAAGGAGACACATAGTCACTCGACTTCACCTTCGCAGAAGAAGAGTAGGACGGACAAGACCAAGGACAGTTCTAGTGATACATCAAAGTCGAGGCGGAGTCACAAGTCTTCTAAGAAAGAGTCTCATGAACGAAAGTCCTCCCGGCGTTCGCCGGAGCCTCGAACCTCACTTTCTGCCTCTACTCCCGACATGTCTCATGTCCAATCTGACAGGTCGGAAGTGGAGTCAGAGACTGTGGTGGGGGATATACCGGCGGACAGGTTGTCCCCCAATATTATTCCCAGTTCCAATATTCTCACTTTAGATTTAGGGGGTTCTCCCGGCAGTGATAACCCGCTAGAGGGCTCGAGTGAGGGCTCAGTCATTGGGGTGGGGCCTGGCTCACAAGTGAGTTCCGGCCAAGACCGGGGAGTTTGGAGGTACTCCCAGCCATGGAGGGACAGCTTACTTCTGTCTCAGGCAACGCAGGTAGTGGCTGAAGTCCACCGGGATGCGGAGATCCCGTCTTCCATCCCTGACTTAACATGGCAACATGAGGGGGTCCCAGCCTCGGCGGAATCCTCTCAAGAGGGACCGGAGGCAAGGGATGAGGGCTCTATTATTTCTGAGGTGGGAATTCACGAGTCTAGTTCAGTCGTAGATGACTCTCAGAATAGGGAGGCTTCACCTAGTAGTTCTTCCTCTGCTCAATTTGTCACGGCGGATGAGATTAATGGGTTATTAGCAAGTGCTTTAACTAAGTTTTTTGGCCAGCAACCAGAGCCTCCTATAGTTGGTCTGGGAGCTTCCACGCCAACATTGAATGTCCGACCTCTGGCTACTTCCATTGCTTTGACACAAATTCCGCTCACTCCCCTTGTATCACCTACTATTGTTACTAGGCCAACTTCAGCGGCACTAACTACTTCCAATGTACGAGTAGTAGCAGACGTAAATCCTCCCCCGTTAGACAAAGCCCCGATCAGAAAAGGGGCTATGCCTCTCTTATACGGGCCAGACGAATCTTGGGTATCATTGGTACCAACAAAGCCAGAGGTAGCACAATCCACTATGTCAGGGGAGCTCCCGGTACCATGGGAGGGGGTAATCCAAGGGAATAAATCTAGGAAGTTAAGGGCTCTAGATATGCTGGGAAATATACTTGATGTTATTATTAAGGCCATCCCCAACTATTATCATCATGATTATTTTGTATATTCTTCTACACCTGCCCTTCCCCCTGTATCAGTTTCAAAACTGTTTTCGGACTGGACAAAGCATGATGGGTTCAATTATATCAAAGCGTTGTCGGCTCTAACACCTGAGTTGGGTTTAAAGACATTCACAGACTCAGCCGCGAATCCAGTTTTGCAGGTGGAGCAGTTGGGTCCGGGACCTTGGGTGGACTGGGAAGTCGAGGCTCAGAACTTTGCTACTACATTCACTTCTAAAGCTTCACACCAAATTCCACAAGAAAGCCATTCTTGGTTCTCTCTCCCAATATACTCTGCCGGCGGAGTTCCCTCTGCTCTATTTGCCTTTTTAGCTGCCCCTAAGATTAATCTATGCGAGCTTAAAGACCCCTTTTCTACACCTTCCACTGCTCACCTAGACCGGGAGTTTAGGCTACGGGGAAAGGCGTATAGACTTTTTTCTCAGTATATAGTTACGCAACAGGTAACAAAGTCAATGCTAAGATCTGCTCAGGCTATCGCGGACACAGAAGTCCGAAAGGCGATCGAACTGTCTAGACGCTTGCTTCTCCAGACCTCTATTCAGTCTCTGGGAGATATACGCACGGCCTTGTTAGAGGCGGTGCGGGAAAGACAAGATCTAAGGATGTCTCTAGTCCGAAAGTTCCCGGATAGGATTGCTAATCAAGTAATAATGTCCCCAGTTCTAACTGCCTCTTTAATGTCCCCGGAGGTGTGGAGGACGGTGTTTAACATGGCTCAGGCCTTGAAGCACAGTCCCGCCCCATCTAAGAAACCTGCTTTCACTTTTACCAAGCCCAAACCAGTCGCTAAAGCTCAGTCTGGTGGGGCAAAACCCTTTCATTTGCCTAAATCCTCTTCCACCCAAGGTCAGTACAGATACAAGCAAGGAAAGTCTTCAGGTAATCATAAAGGACAGGTATCAAAGGCCGGGTCAGGGCCCGTCTCCAGCCAAACCCGGCCAGTCGTCTAAACTTCCACCACCACCACCACCACCAAAAAACTAAGGTCTCTCTCACTCCCAGGGCCGATCTTCCGGCGGGTGGATCAGAAGGTAGTCCAGCCGGCGAACCCTTGTCTGCTAACTGGGTCGTTCCGGGCGAATCATCGCGCATGGCCTTTAAACACATGGGCGAGGATGGTGGCACGCAAAGTCATCACCTGGCAGTGGCTCAGGCGACCTCGTTTACGTCAGCCGACAAAGGCAAATTTTGTTTCATTAGAGGTGGAGTCACTGATCCAAGAGATGGTGGCCAAGAATGTTATCATCCCGGTTCCACAAAATTACCCAGTTTTTACATCCAAACTTTTTCTGGTGCCCAAAAGGGACAGTGTTCAGATGAGGCCGGTCGTAGACCTGTCTTATCTGAACCTTCATATTCACAACGTGTCCTTCCGGATGCTGACAGTGAATCAGATCAGGCTAGCACTTCCGCCGGAAGGGTGGATGTGTTCTTTAGACCTGACGGACGCGTATTGGCACGTCCCGGTAAACAAACGGTTTCAACGTTTTCTGGCCTTACGTATCATGCATCAGACTTATGTCTTTCAGAGGATGCCGTTCAGTTTAAACCTAGCACCTCGCATATTCACGAAATTAGTCCGGCAAGCCCTGATGCCCTTGTTGCAACAAGGGATCAGGATTTTGTGGTATCTAGACGACTGGCTGGTGGTGGTGGAGACGGAAAAGTTATGCATAAATCATGTCAACATAACATTAAATCACGTAAAATCTCTAGGATTCAAGGTAAACCTGGTAAAGTCAAACCTTGTTCCCTCACGAGTGGTCCAGTAGATAGGGCTGGTCTGGGACACAGCCGCTCTCACTCTGAGTCAGAGTGTGGACAATCGGAACAGGTTTCGCAAGAAACTGTTTCTGTTTCTTCACAGTCTGACTACGACACAGAGAGTCTGGGAATCTCTGGTCGGCTCTCTCAACTGGATTCAACTAACTGTAAAGTTGGGCCGGTTGAAAGTCAAACGTTTAATTTTGGAGGGCAACAAATTTTTTCCACTATTGCCGGCGGAAACATTATGGCCCATCCCAAAATTAATACACAACTTACTAGCGGTCTGGGCGAAGAGGGAAACATTGCACTCAGTCATGTCATGGACCTCTCCTCCGCCGACGGTATGGGTGGACACGGATGCGTCAGGCACGATAGGTTGGGGCTTTCAGTCAAACCAAGGGCATCAGGGTCAAGGGCTTTGGTCCCATTCAGAATCCTCCCACATAAATATCAAAGAATTACTAGTCCCCTTGTAACGGGGGGGGGGGGGTGGGGGATGGGGTATCTCTCTTTCTTCATCAACTTCCTTCTTCTGCTGCGAACAAGAGAGAGAGGGTAAGACAGAAAAAGATAGATTAAGCTGCGAAGGTGGAAAATAGGTACTCAAGGATAGAAAGGAAGAGATGACGACAAACCCGTTATTGCATTCTAATTAACGAGAGGACAACCCTGTTTGGTTGACCCACATCCAACATCCTTCGAGGAAGGGGATAAGGCTGCAACTCCGACACGATGATAAGACCAAAGAACCACAAAAACCCCACTGAGACCTAGCATATTCTCTACTTTCTAGATATCACATAAGGATGTTTTTGGGAACGGTAATTCATTCGAATTATTTGATCGCCCACCTTCAGGTGAACTGGCCGTCCCCCTGGTTTTCTTATTCTTTATGCAATCGTGACTCATGCTCATTATTCAGGTACATTAGGACAGTAGGATAAATCGGAGGCTAGCAAAGGCCAATCAAGAACTTCACCTTCAATGTTGGCTGACAAGACTTTAACTCTCGGTTAGGCTACTGGTACTACTCTTAGACCAACTTAATACTGACAGCTCCGATTTACCATCCTGACAACACATTTAGATCCAAATAGGTATGGGAGGATAGATACAAACATATTGCAGTAATCTTAAGCTTGATATTAATATTTAAGGAACATTTTACCGTTTACAACTCTTAATATTGGTACCGTATGGTCCGTATCTAATTTTCTCTATACCATTAACCTGGGACCAATCCATTACCGTACTGGGACAGTCTCTTAACCTAGGAGTAGGACTCGAATATTGCTGTCTGTATCCACCCCATTCCTCTCAGTATTATACATCCCAATTCCGCTAGATACCGGTATCGGCCAGGCTTGCCTGTAGGTTTCTTCGGCCTACCGTATCCTGGAGTATAGGGGGTAATCATACGTCTTCCTGCGGTCCTTGAACCCTCGTACAGTACACGAGTTCAGCATCCTGCACTCAGCCAATGGGAGGGGTGAATCTCCGATTCTCCGCCATCAGCAATTCAGCATCACATCGACTCCGTCCCAAACTGGTTCCCTCAGAATGGAGGGAAAGGAAGCCTAAGTCCGGAGAAGAAGCGGGGAATGATGACAGAGACTGAGGGGTAGGTAGGGGTCTCTCTCGTAGGCCTGGGGTCACGACAGTGAGGGGCCGAGGGCCAGTGCCAGGGATCCCGCCAAAAAAGGGGAGGGTGACCACAAAGGGTGGCGTCGCTTGGGTAGGAGTTGGCGGTCTTTTTACACAAGGGGGCATTACTCTAAATTCGAAAAGGAAGGATTTTTACAGGGAATAACAGAAGAGGTGAAAAGATAAATTAGGCTTGAAAGTATTTTAGATAGATTTGAGAATATTAGTTCTCCTCCTGATCTAGGCTAAATCCCTCTTTACATAGACAAGGGTTACTTAACCCTTCTTAAACGATACATTTCCCTTAAATATAGGGAAGAGTGAATGAAGGGGAAAAAGTCTTACAGTTAAGTCAAACCATACAACATATACCAAAAGGGAAAGTACAATTTCTTCCCGTTACAGAGCTCTACCTTTTCTTTGAAGACTTTTTACCTCATTCACTCTTTCATCAACATAAACATTATACAGTTACCAATTAATCCAGCCTTAACTTATTACAGCAGAATTTCTGATCCGCCTGGCATCTTACCATGCCCAGAGCTCGCAGTCTATACCCAACGTCTTAGAATCTGACACATTACTGTACTGTACTCTGCCTGTGGGGCGTCCCTTCCTTCATCAACAAATCACTATACCACTCTATAAAGTGTCCCTCCTTTTCAGGAGAGTGCCAACCAGGCACTATCTTGTCCCCGTAGAGACAGCCTCTCTCCACCCCTTTATTGCTTGGAAAACCCCAGGAGACCAGACTAGAGAGCAGCGTGGACACCCGTATCGTGGGAGTCCCTTCACACTCTGTGCGCTGGCTGAGCCTCAGGATGAAAGGAGTATAACCCCAGTCAACCATAAAGGTACTTGGAGCCAACAGCACGTCCTGATGGGAACGCCACCACCCTAGTCCCAATCACCTGTATGACGTTCTACATAACCTAGGCACCTACGTCTCTTAAAGTTTCGCTGCACGGGGGTTTGACCGGAAAGATTAATTAACCATGCGGGGGCCACAGGGGAGTACACAACAAGACGACCACAACAGGGACTCTACTGTACACTCTAATAAGATTCTATATAACGCCGGGCCGGCTGACGGGCTCTGGGTGCTAAAATCTCAGGTTGATAGTCTTCCTCAACCGGCATTTCAACTTGCTCTACCTGCCAATACTCCTCACCCATGAACGGTTTCACTTTCTCAGCGGCCCTTTTCATAAACACACCCGTATAGGGATTTACTAGCTTATACGCAGCCCCGTCTCGGACTACTTCCGTAACCCTAAAGGGACCCACCCACTTTGCGTTCAACTTTTGGCTAGTCCCTGGTAGTGGATTCTCGTTCCTGATCCATACCATGTCGTCCACATTGACCTTTTCATTCCGGCGGTTCCGATTAGCCACCTCTCTAAACTTCCTGGCCATGGTCAGTGAGGTCTGTTCCAGGACCTCTTTCGCGACGGACATAGCCTCTTGGCGTTTAACATTCCTCCTGACTAAAACGTCTTGCACCTCGTGCCTTGGTTCTGGATCAGGATTCTCCATCTTGGACAGGAAAGAAGGATAATTGATAGACAACTAATAACCGGAAAACACTAACCACCGCTATCTCAACTTTGCGGTTCCTTCACAATCACTGTGACACTTGCTGGTATCTGCTGCACTTAAAGATTCCCTGAAATATTACACTAACCGTATTGAAATGTGGTAGCATGGCCAATACTGTTTGTGGTAACTATTTCACGGGTTGGTAGCATGAAAAATGACAACTGCAACGCACTGATTCTAAACACCCGAGCGAAAGTATAAGAACCAGTACTGTACAGTCTCTTCTACGGGGGGGTACAGGATTAATTCAGGAGCCCTGAACGGAACAGGAGCATGTCAAACCATGGACTCCTAAAGAAATCGCACCGCTGCACACCACTGTAACGGGGGGGGGGGGGGGATGGGGTATCTCTCTTTCTTCATCAACTTCCTTCTTCTGCTGCGAACAAGAGAGAGAGGGTAAGACAGAAAAAGATAGATTAAGCTGCGAAGGTGGAAAATAGGTACTCAAGGATAGAAAGGAAGAGATGACGATAAACCCGTTATTGCATTCTAATTAACGAGAGGACAACCCTGTTTGGTTGACCCACATCCAACATCCTTCGAGGAAGGGGATAAGGCTGCAACTCCGACACGATGATAAGACCAAAGAACCACAAAAACCCCACTGAGACCTAGCATATTCTCTACTTTCTAGATATCACATAAGGATGTTTTTGGGAACGGTAATTCATTCGAATTATTTGATCGCCCACCTTCAGGTGAACTGGCCGTCCCCATGGTTTTCTTATTCTTTATGCAATCGTGACTCATGCTCATTATTCAGGTACATTAGGACAGTAGGATAAATCGGAGGCTAGCAAAGACCAATCAAGAACTTCACCTTCAATGTTGGCTGACAAGACTTTAACTCTCGGTTAGGCTACTGGTACTACTCTTAGACCAACTTAATACTGACAGCTCCGATTTACCATCCTGACAACACATTTAGATCCAAATAGGTATGGGGGGATAGATACAAACATATTGCAGTAATCTTAAGCTTGATATTAATATTTAAGGAACATTTTACCGTTTACAACTCTTAATATTGGTACCGTATGGTCCGTATCTAATTTTCTCTATACCATTAACCTGGGACCAATCCATTACCGTACTGGGACAGTCTCTTAACCTAGGAGTAGGACTCGAATATTGCTGTCTGTATCCACCCCATTCCTCTCAGTATTATACATCCCAATTCCGCTAGATACCGGTATCGGCCAGGCTTGCCTGTAGGTTTCTTCGGCCTACCGTATCCTGGGGTATAGGGGGTAATCATACGTCTTCCTGCGGTCCTTGAACCCTCGTACAGTACACGAGTTCAGCATCCTGCACTCAGCCAATGGGAGGGGTGAATCTCCGATTCTCCGCCATCAGCAATTCAGCATCACATCGACTCCGTCCCAAACTGGTTCCCTCAGAATGGAGGGAAAGGAAGCCTAAGTCCGGAGAAGAAGCGGGGAATGATGACAGAGACTGAGGGGTAGGTAGGGGTCTCTCTCGTAGGCCTGGGGTCACGACAGTGAGGGGCCGAGGGCCAGTGCCAGGGATCCCGCCAAAAAAGGGGAGGGTGACCACAAAGGGTGGCGTCGCTTGGGTAGGAGTTGGCGGTCTTTTTACACAAGGGGGCATTACTCTAAATTCGAAAAGGAAGGATTTTTACAGGGAATAACAGAAGAAGTGAAAAGATAAATTAGGCTTGAAAGTATTTTAGATAGATTTGAGAATATTAGTTCTCCTCCTGATCTAGGCTAAATCCCTCTTTACATAGACAAGGGTTACTTAACCCTTCTTAAACGATACATTTCCCTTAAATATAGGGAAGAGTGAATGAAGGGGAAAAAGTCTTACAGTTAAGTCAAACCTTACAACATATACCAAAAGGGAAAGTACAATTTCTTCCCGTTACACCCTTGTATTTCCTTCAGGCTCACGGCTTTTCTTTGCGGGGCAAGTCAGTGGCCTTCAGGGGCCTTCAGGATGGACAATCTGAATGCGGTTCACTGCATTCAGAAACAGGGGTCAACGCGATCTCGGAGGTTGCTAAACGTGTCAGAAAAGATTTTTGTACTAGCCAACAAGCTGGGCATTCAGCTTCACGCTTCTTATCTCCCTGGCGTAGCGAACGTTTGGGAAGACGCTCTATCTCGGAGACAGAGCACAACAGTAGAATGGGCACTCAAGCAAAACATTTTCGACCTAATGATTGCGAAGCCTTACCGTCCACAAGTGGATTTATTTGCGTCCGCGGAGACTCACAAACTCCCGCTGTACCTAATCTGCCAGACAACCACGCCGGCGGGAGGACCCGACGCACTGGTGACGGACTGGAACATGTGGAGTTCCATTTATCTGTTTCCGCCGCAAGACGCTTCTCTGATGTGCCACGTAGTAAACAAACTACAGGAGTATCGGGGCGTAGTCTCGTTAATCGTGCCCCTGTGGCCGGTGCAGGCGTGGTACCAGCAATTAAAAACGTGGTGCCCGAACCCGGTGTCGCTCCCGGTCGGGTATTTCCACTTAGACACGATTGGCAACCTAGAGACCTCGCTGATTTTTGCATTATGGACATTCAGGAGGCCAAATGGCTAGCTCCGTATGGTAGAAACGTGACCGATAAATTCATGAATCAATACACACAATCTACTAAGCGACAGTATCAATCGCATTGGCAGTCTTTCACTTCTTGGATACTCAGAACAGAACAATCTGTGCCTTCGGTGGCTTTGGTTTTTAATTATTTAAACTATCTGTTTGAGCAGAAACGTCTATCTGTAGTAACGTTAAAGAATCACTTAACAGCAATTAGGATGCCATTTTTTGACCTTACAGGTCTAACCATACCACTAGCGGAGGAGACAGGTTTCATGAGGGCATGTTTTAAACTCCGCCCACCTCCCCGTCAGCTCATGCCTACCTGGTCTCTGGACAAAGCGTTGTCATTACTTCATTCCCGGCGGTACCAAAATACTGCAGATTTTTACTTACTTTTAAAAAGGGCAGTATTCCTTATGGCTTTGGCTACCGGGAACAGGGTGTCTGAGCTGGCGGCGATGAGCAACACACCTAATTGCATCAGGTTTGGTAGGCTCAATGATTGTATTCATATTGCCCCTTCCCCGGAGTTCATCGCCAAGAATGAGCACAGTGATCACGTGTTTTCAGAGTTCACGGTGCCGGCGTTGAAAAGGGGATAGGTGCACCATAATTTATGTCCAGTGCAAGCGCTAACCAAATATTTGAGAGTCGCACCTAGGAATCAACAAGGTGCTTTATGGCTATCAAGTACGGGTAAACGCGTAATGAAACGTAAACTGGCTTCTCTCTTAGTTAACGTCATTCAGGAAAGTAATCCCGGCGTTGTGGGTAGAGCTCACGATTTACGCAAATGGGCGACCTCTTTACGTTTCCTTAAGAATTTTTCTGTTGAGGACATAGCAGCCACGCACCTCTGGTCCTCTAATCATACTTTTTGACTCGATACCTTTCAGTAGCTTTAGACAGGCCTTCCATGCCATGTATAGCTTTACGGAAGAGGGTCTAGGTGGCCTCTGGGTCACTTAGTGTTTAGATGAAGAAAAGAGAGGGGGGGTGCAGTCAGTGTAACATAGGACACCCTAGACCCCGCCGGAGTGCGTGTGCGGAGCTTACGAGCTGTGATACAGGGTGTAGGTGCTGTGATATAAAATTTCTCTGTAGTATTCATTACAGGAAATTGTGCTAACGTACAATCATAGTAGAACGACAATGCTTGTTGTAAATAGTTTTGGCTGTGAAGCAATATAATTTTAAGTAATCTTAGTAGTTGCGGCCGCAACTTGTATTTGTAAGGTAAGTACCTCTGCAGAAGTACAAGAGTTCAGTACTTCTGCGACAGTACACAAGTTCCTTTTATTTTTAGGGTATAATTTTAGATATATATCCACGAGTTAATGGGGTTTATATGTGCACATGTAAACTTTGATGTTTTTATTTTTCACCACTTACTTTAAGTGGGGTGCCTTCTTAACTACCAGCTCTATGTACAGAGTCTCGGAGTTAACCCCTTTTTTGTCCAAGCAGGCTTCTTCGAAGCACGCTCCTGCTTGTCACCTGTTTTGTATATTTATATGCTGTATAAAGTTTATGCACACAAATATATCTTTTTTACAAAGTAAGAATACTATGTGGTTGTTTGATTATCTGCTTTTGCTAGAGTTATGATATGATTACGAATGTCCCCCTCCAGTCTTAGATATCAGGCATAATCGTCAATGATGGAGGGGCCACTAATAAATTATAGGTTTGACTCCTGCAAGGAGATAAAGAAAACCTAATATTTAGTAGTGGCCCCGTAATCATTGACGACTGGGGCCCTCCCGACCATCCCCTTCCCATTCGTTGATGTATTAAGGATTTTGGTTTACTTGATATGCCAGTGAAGGAAGAATGACGCCTGAAGTTAGCGTCTGGTCAAAGATCCACACAAGTACATCCACGAAGTTATGGAAAGCTTATGATTAGTTATTCTTATTTTCTTTTTATTTGTTATTTTTTACGAAGTTTTTTCGTAGTGAGTACCCAATTTCATAATGACGAACCATGAGTGAGGTTGCGTGCGCTCATGATGAAGGCTCCTCAATTTGTTATGCTCTGCGCGGTAGATTCAAACTACGGTAAATGAGTGTTTGAAGAGGATGCCTTATGTAATAGGCATAATCGTCAATGATTATGGGGCCACTACTATATATTAGGTTTTCTTTATCTCCTTGCAGGAGTCAAACCTATAATTACGTACCGTACCCGATAAAGTATAATATCACAATTATGGCTATCTATTGTTAGCTATGCTATACTACACAACTAAGAACATTATTTAGGTGAAACTATGAAAATTATTAAGGTGTGGTAGGTGTTTATTGTGATTGGAGGTATTGTATTATAACTATATATAAAGTAGACGTGCCGTTTTGCGCAAAATCAAAACGGCATACCCAACTCTGCGATGGGTTACCATCATCACTACTAATACCATCATCAATCACAAGCAACATAATCACTACTACTGCCATCATCACTACAACTGCCATCATCACTACAACTGCCACAATCATCATGAGTACTGTCATCATCACCATTACTATGATCATCATCACTACTACAATTACAATTATCACTGTCCATTGTCACTAGCATCTTAATCACTACTATCATCATTGATACTACAACTATCAACCATCATTACTAATATCATCACCACCATCTTACAATCATCATTACTACTGTTAACATCATCACTACTACTATAACCATCATCATTACTACTGTCACAAATATTACCATAATTTATTCTAGTCACCATCATCACTACTACTGCCATCATCACCATTACTATGAACTTCATCACCACAACTATCGTCATCTTCACTACAAATTTCACCATCCTCACTACTACTCACCATCATCACTAATACTCACACCATGGTCACAACCATCAACACTACTGTCATTATTATCACTACAACTATCATCATTACTTGTCACCATCATCACTACTATTATGACCATCATTACTACTACTGTCACCATCATATCTACTACTGTCATCATCATCACTACTGTCATCATCATCAATACAACTACAACCATCATCACTACAATTATCACCATTATCACTACTATCACCATAAATCCAAATATTACTACCATCACTTCTAATGCCAACTAAACTAACTTAACCTAGCCCCTCAACTTTCTCTTCATAATTGCTGAGGGGCACAGGGCCCTGGGTGGGGCTTTGGTTTCCCGGGCGTTTCCGTACCCTCCTCCGCTCCACGCCATGGAGTGGCTTCGGTCACCCAGGCTTTATTGTGGTAGGCAGGGAGGGTTCTGTGGGGGCGCTCGGTTATGGCCTTGCTCGGGGCCTTGGGGCTGTTCGGCCAGGCAGCTTGGGGAACAACAACAACAACAACAACTTAACCTAGCAAATACGTAGCGAGATGTTTTCGCTCCCAGAACGAATGCGTTCTTAGTTCACTAAGAACGCCATCATTGCTGGGGGGGGGTGGCAAAACCATATTTTGGACCTAAAATCATAGCTATTGCATAAATTCAAAAAATCTTTTTTGGCTGACTTTTGCATTCACGCAACAAATGTTTGTGTGAAATTTGGAGAAAATCCGTCCAACGGTCTAGGAGTTCCGAGACAGACGGACGACGACGACGACGACGACGACAGACATTTTTTTCGTGTGGTACCCACTATACGGGGGGGCGATACCAAACTCTGCTTACGCAGAGTTGATAATTGTTATGAAGTTTATGTTGATTGATTGTATATTAAAACACACGAAACCGGAAATCTACATAAGGCCGACCGGCCCACAAGAGGCATATCCCGTTCACACCCAACCCATATCTTTCATATGTCTATCCAGTTTGCACTTGAAATTGTCTACCGTTTCTGAGCTAATCACTGCACTAGGCAATCTATTCCACACTTCTACACCTCTGTTCCCAAACCAGTGCTTACCTAGATATTTTATAAAGCGAAACTTACTGCATTTGAACGGGTTATCTCGCCGTTATTAAGCTTTAATATCTCTCCCTTATTGATACCATTCATCCACTTAAACACCTATCATATTATCTCCTCTTCATCTTCGTCTTTCTAGCGATATGCACACACACTAAATCTAAACTTATCTAACTTGAAACCATTTGAGCGGGTTATGTCGCCGTTCTTTAGCTTTAATACCTCATCTATATCAGCCTTATTTATATTATATATACTGTTTATATATATATATATAATAATAATAATAATAATATACAATAGGTGAAGCAGTAAGACAAATTAGAGTATTAGTGAGTGGGAGGAGCTTGTATAATCTGTAATTAGAGGACCGCCTTGGTCCCTTAATTACAATATTTACTCCTCCCACTCCATACTAGGCTACAGGTATATATTTTCCTTGGTCATACAATTTCTAGTTTTAACTGGATTTTTAATAGTGGTTACACCAATATTAAAAATCCACTTTAAAATATATACCTGTATATATTATGTTTAAGGTTGTTATTGAAGTATAACTGTGAATAGATATTGTGGTTAGACAATATATAATATATATCAGTTCGGTACCGTAGGGCACATGTTGCTGTGAAGAGAGAGAGAGAGAGAGAGAGTATTCAAATATATATGTTTCATTGTTTCAGTTGCCAGTCCAACAGAGATGTCCAGCAGGAGAACTGGGAGAGCAGCAACTCGTGGATTAAAGAGAACTGCAGAAGAAATGCTACATGATCGATATCTTAAGCCGAGTAATTATAGCCCAGTGCTTAGAGGTAGAGACAGTGATATACAGAAACACTGTAGATAGTCAAAATCCAACTATAATGTAGGACGTGGCGAGTCTATTGTCCTGCAAGATGGCAAGAGATCCTGTAGAGATTGTAAAGTTATTCATAATGAATTGTATAAGAAAATACAGAAGTTGGAAAAAGAGGTAGAGCTTTGGCGTGATCAATATTTGTCCTTGAAACAGAAAAATACTGAGGAACAAAATCAGGTCATACACGAAGTGTAACAGAAAGTCGATGATGCACTACAACCTTTGTTCACTAAAACACAGATAGATATTCCCATCAGTAAGAAGAAAAACGCTGAGTTTTGGCCAGAAGAGGATATATCCTCTGCAATGACACTACGGAGCTTGAGTCTAAAGTGTTACAAAAATCTAAAATATGTCAAAGGTTTTCCTTTGCCATCTGTGAGCACATTAAAAGACAGAGCAAAAAATGTGTTATGTGAACCTGGAGCGCGTTCAGTCTACCCAAACACGCAAACGGGATAGCTATACTGAACGTGATCGCCTCTGATTCGACGAATCACGTTTGTGATTGTTTGCAATCAGACGGCGATCACGCTAACACTCCCTGGAGGTGACTAGCGAAGCTATCATAACAGTAGGCCTAAATCTCTCCTCTACATTATATTATCATAATTAAGCTGAATTAGCCTCCCTCCAAGTTATTTATGTGTCGCAATCTCTATTATAAGGTGGCACACCTATAAAAATCATAGTTATCGTGACCATTTTGCTATATATAACATAAAACAAGCAGCTTGGAGTGCAAGTCTCACAGCTACTTCGTCAGGCCTTCAGTGCGGTAAGCGTAGCCTAGTTGGTAACGACTTCGCTTTTAAATCCGTAAGCCTACTCGCAAGGGTTCGAGGCTCGATGAGCTAATGTTTTTTTTTTTTTTTTGCAGTTATTATTTAATTTGTATCGTTATATATTGGTAATGTTACTATGCCAATGATGTATTGTAAAGGGTTATAACTTGCTGTACAGGTTTTTGAGCGTTTGTCTATATTATTGATTGATTATTATGTTTTTTATGCGGTTTGTATTTCATTGTTATAGTTATATATCGGTAATGTTACAGTTGTTAGTGTGCCAATTAAATGATAGCCTATATTTTAACGGGTTATAGCCTAGCTTGCTGTACAGGTTTGTCGGCGCTTGTCTATTATTGATCGATTACTCTATTTACATTTCTTAAAAACAATTTCTGAGGCATAATTGCATCGAAGTATGATAGGTCAGTTAAGCTATGTTTAGTAAGGTAGCCTATCCACGCTATAGTTAAATTTTCAAAGGTAATCTAATGGTTAAAAAATATTTATGAACCTTCCACAAATATAAGCTTGCAAATAGCCTATATACACCTAGATCGTCAGGAAAAGAAAGTATGCCTATACATACATCGCCAGGAAGAGATAATATATATAGGCTACTATTTAATTCAGCCTGGCTACATCGCAAGGGAAAGAACAATATATATAAACTATAGAATTTAGCATATTCATACTCCTACATCGCCAGGAAAAGAACATCTACTTTGTATTCCCCCAATAGACTAACGGATAATTATTTGAAAATTACACGGGGAACAAAGAGCTACCTTCGCCAGATAAGAACCGTAATAACTTTGTCAACATTTCCTAATAAGATTATAAGATATAATAGCCTGATGGTAGCCTAGCCTACCGTCTGTCCTGAGCTTGAACAAGGCTGCTGACTGTAGCTGACAGTGTGACTACCTTAGCCAATAGTCTATATTGATGGATAATAATATCCAATAAAAAAATGTATTGATTGAAATTAATAGACCGAAAAAGCATATGTTACAGGCCTAAAACCTTCGCAGACATCGCCAACAAGATTTGAATTTCGTGCTCATAGCCACTGACCAATCAGCGACGAGAATCAATGTTTGCCTATCAATGTCGTTCAGTCTGCGCGATCATAAACAGGATTGCTCAAACAGAAACAGGATTGCCTGATAGGGTAGACTGAACGCGCTCCAGTTCTTGTATCATCTGTCTTGTCACTTATGAAGTCCAAGTCTGAAACTTTAGATTCGGTAGAAAAGCTGGCAGTCATATCTTTCGATGAGATGAGTATTGCAAAACAATGGAGCTACGACAAAGGTACAGACACACTGTATAAACCACACAAAAGTGTCCAGGTAGTTATGTTAAGAGGCCTTGTAGGTAAGTGGAAACAGCCAATATATTTTGACTTTGATCAATCAAACGTGCAAAATATATTGACATATTTGATAGAGAGAATAGAGTTAGCAGGCTACCCAGTTGTTGCAATTTATTAGTGGCCCCTCCATCATTGACGAACATGCCTATTACATAAGGCATCCTCTTCAAACACTAATCCGCCGTAGTTTGAATCTACCGCGCAGAGCATTTAAAACTGAGGAGCCTTCATCATGAGCGCACGCGACCTCACTCATGGCTTCAGTCATTATGAATTGGGTTCTCACTACGAAAAAACTTCGTAAAAAATAAAAACAAAAAGAAAATAAGAATAACTATCCAATAAGCTTTCCATCATATCGTGGATGTACTTGTGTGGATTTCTGACCAGACGCTGAATCAGGCGTCATTCCTCCTTCTTTGCTCTGCGCTCAGCCTGCCCGGACGTACCTTTCAGGCTCCGCTGGTTCCGCATTCGTTGCGTCCCTAGTGAGTTTTTTCTCATTTGTTTACTCTAGGATGTATCGAGTAAGGTTAGGATAGGCGTAGCAGGAGTGTCCTGGGCTGGTTGCCCGCAGTGCAGTGTATTTTGGGTCGTGTGTATGGGGCATCTATTTCGGATGTACCCTCGTGGTCCTGTTGTGGACACGTGAACTTTTCACAGTTGTGTTAGTTGGTGATGCAGGCGGCTTTCATTACGCGTTAATTATTGCTGCCTTTTATCCTTCTGATGAGGTAAGCTGTGTGTTTGCTGATGTTCCCAGCGTATTTTTCTTCACTTAGTGAAGTTTTTTCTGGGTCCGTGTCAGGCTTCCCGGGGTGGGAAGTTATCGCTTGGGTGGTGTGTTGGCGGTGGTTCCTGTTGTGATATTCCAGTGTGTGTTTATATTTCAACTATTTTCATGCCGTCTACCTAGGCCTAGCCAGCCGCTCGTAGCTTTGCCACATGTCTAGTGTTATTATTTATTTTATAAATATGCCCTACTGTGTCATGTGTATCCGGGTTTTAGTTGTGTATTGGCTAATTCCTCGGACTATAATTGTTTCCTGGTTTAGTTGTGTATTGGCTAATTCCACGGATTATGTTGTGACCTTGGTTAGTCGTGCGTGTCTCTCCTCGTGTCGTATTGTTCAGAAGGTGTCTGTTCAGGGTGGGGTTTGCCTTCCGGCGGGTTTTTTCTCGGTTTCACCATGAAAAATCCTGACCGATGAGCAGTGTTGGGCCACACGTGGTTTTTAACTCTGGCTGGTTCCCCGGCGTGGGGAGGTGTCTGTGGCTCTCCAGGACTGCGTCTCTGTGGGTGCCTGGTTTCAGGCCTCCTTTAAATTCCCGGCGGGATGGCTGTACCCATCCTTACATATATATTTAGATATATATAAAGAAACGACGTTCTTGAGAACACTTGTTTTTATAGGTTTTTCTACCTGGTTTACGACAACCACATGGAAAACCTAGCTGTTGTTTAGGCGTTCCTCCCCGGCGATCTTTTACAAAGAAGTGGGGTCAGGAACTTGTGGGGTTAACTTTTAGACTTCTCACCCGGCGGGTGCACCTGAGCAGGGTGGGATAAACGACTTCGGTCTCATTTAGTTAACCAATCCATTTGAGTGATACTCTGTGTATCGCTGCCTTTACTCTTACGGCAATTGAAGGTTCAGTGAGGTTTAACCAAATCGATTCCCACACCCGGCGGGTGCCCCTAAGTGGAGGAACTAAGGAATTTATAAACAAATTCAATTTCGATTAACCTTAATTGGGGGATACTTTCAGTATCGCCGCCTTCTATTTTTACGACGATCGTTTGGGACAATTCGTTAAAAAATCAGATCTCGTATATTCCTGCCCTGGGCTATTCTACTAAAATATTTCAAGGGCCGGCGTCTTTATGAGGGGGGCTTGGTTACAAAATTGAATCTTGAGACAGTCACCACCTCCTACAGACTATAAGTGCCATACTGGACCATTATATCAGAGGGTATTCTTCATGTTCTTTAGCTAAGAAGATTTGTTTAGCCTCTTTACACCCAGCCGCGTAGCGAGATGTGTTAGCTGTGTCTTTGCATCCCGTTACCCGGCGGGTTATTAACACTTGTATGCGAACACGTGGGTTAACCTTATGAGCATTAATTCCTGGAAATTTTTCTTTATTTTTCCAGAGCTGAGCTCCGGCGGACCAATACAGACCCGGCGGTAGTTTCCTCACACCAGTCTCTGTCATGGCTACTGTGGCCCCAGTTTTTGCCCTGTGCATTACCCCTACTTGCGCGGGTATCCCAATTTTTGCGCATACCCTTTGCATAAGGTGTGTTAGATGTCTAGACCGTTCAAGGGGTCTCTGGGTTACAATTAATTGTTCCTTTTGCTCCCAATTAGCCAATAAAGTCCTGTGTGACAATGACAAGACCGCGGCGGTAGCGTTGAGAGAGGTCAGACAACAAATGTCGGCCTACACTACCATTGTCGCACATAAGTCACTTCAATGTGACAACGTCCCACTTTGGGATAAGTTGCTGTCAGAGCACCCTCCCCCTAAACGTACCTCTAGAGTAACGGGTTTTAAGCCGACAGAGACTAGCCAGGGTTCTGTATCGTCTGTGGATACGTCTAAACGCCCGAGAGAGCCTACTCCCCCGGCAGCCACCTCCTCGTCACAGGCGAGATCGAGGTCAAGGTCACCTCTCAGACAGCGGTCTTCAAGTCGGGCCTCTTCCCCGGCGAGTAAGAAGTGTAAGACTGAAGATTCCCCCAGTGGTCATGGTGGTGATTCTTCCAAACCTAAGTCTAGTTCGCGGTCACACCGTAGCCACAAATCCTCCAAAAAGGATTCTCATAAGAAGTCCTCTCGACATTCTACTAAGTCTAGTGCATCTCATCGTACCTCTACACCTGAAAATGTTTCTGTTACAGCCTCAGAGTATAGTGAAGCGCCTGTCCCTAAACAAGATTTACCTATTGATATTTTAACCCTAGAAACGGAAAGTTCAGGAAATTCAATAATTGAGAATGTTTCAGACTCTCAAGAGAGCGTAGGCCAGAGCCTCGGTGTTTGGCGGTTTGCTCAGCCAGGGTCTGACCATCCACGTCCGACGCATACGAGTCACACAGTAGCCGATGTCCACAGGGACACGGCGACCCCATCCTCTATCCCTGACTTATCTTGGAAACAAGGTGCCCCTGCCTCGGCGGGGTCTTCTCAGGAGGATCGGGAGGAACAAGATGAAGTGTCATTAATTTCAGATAGGGATGGACAAGGGTCAGGCTCAGGCCTGGACGCCGCCCATGATAATACTGATTCACCTGAAAGTTCTGCATCTAACCAGTTTGTTACAGCACAAGAAATTGATGGGTTACTTACTCATGCTCTATCAAAATTCTTTAATCAACAACGAGAAAACCCCACAATGGACTTGGGGGCTCCCTTGACAAGTTCTGCGGTACGGCCTCTGATAACGTCAATCGATTTATCTAAGATTCCTAACCCTCCTACTCTGTCACCGGCAGGGAGCTCTAAGCCAGCTACGGCGGCATTCACTACGTCAAATGTCAGGGTCATTACGGATGTTAATCCACCCCCTCTAGACAAAGCGCCTCTTAGAAAGGTAGCTATGCCCCTGCTTTATGGGCCAGACGAGTCATGGGTCCCTTTGAACCCCTCTAAGCCAGAGCTTGCCCAGCCTACCTTGTCAGGGGAACTCCCGGTACCACGTGAGTGGTTTATCCAGGGAAATAAGTCAAAGAAATTAAGGGCATTGGATGCCTTGGGTAATGTTTTGGACGTAAATATCAAGGCTATACCTAGTTATTATCATCAGGATTATTTTGTTTATGCATCTAAGCCTGCTTTACCCCCTGCCTCAGCTTCAAAACTTTTTTCAGACTGGTCTAAGCTGGATGGGTTTAATGATATTAAGGCTTTGTCGGTTCTTACTCCTGAACTAGATTTACAGACCGTCACAGACGAGACAGCTAATCCAGTGTTGAAGGTGGGACAGTTGGGACCAGGACCTTGGGTGGATTGGGAGGTAGAGGCTCAAAACTTTGCAACCACTTTCACTTCTAAATCTTCCCACCAGATCCCTCAGGATACACATTCATGGTTCTCCATGCCGGTAGGTTCTGCCGGCGGAGTTCCGTCAGCTTTATTTGCTTTTCTAGCTGCCCCTAAGATTAATCTTTGTGAACTAAAGGAACCATTCACTACCCCTACCCCTTCTCACCTAGACAGAGAATTTAGGCTAAGGGGAAAAGCTTTCCGCCTGTTTTCACAGTACATAGTTTCTCAACAGGTGGCTAAGTCTTTACTCAGGTCTACTCAGGCAATCGCAGACGCGGATGCTCGAAGATCAGTTGAGTTATCCCGGCGTCTGATTCTTCAGTCGTCGATTCAATCCTTAGGTGACATACGCACAGCCTTACTTGAGGCGGTGCGAGCACGACAGGATCTTAGGATGTCATTAGTTCGCAAGCTGCCTGATCGCATTGCTAACCAGGTGGTAATGTCCCCAGTACTTACGCCTTCTTTAATGTCCCCTGATGTATGGCGAACAGTGTTTAACATGGCACAGGCCGTGAAGCACAGTCCCGCACAGGCTAAGAAACCTGCATTTAACTTCCCCAAACCTAAGCCTCCTACTAAAGCTCAGCCAGGGGGTTCTAAGCCGTTTCTTCCGCCTAAGTCCTCCCAATCCCCCCTGGGTCAGTTCAGGCATAGACAGAGAGGGTTTTCAGGACAGAGGGGACGCGGCCAGTATAAGCCGGGGCAGGGCCAGTCTTCGGCCCACACCAGCCAGCCGGCGAAGCGTCCAACACCACCAAACCCACCATCAAAAAACTAAAGTCTTTCTCACTCCCAGTGCCTGTCTTAGAGCCGGAGGAACCGAGGGAAGTACAGCCGGCGAACCCTTGTCTGCTAACTGGGTCGTTCCGAACGTGTCACCAAGCATGGCCGTTAAAAACCTGGGCACGGATGGTGGCACGCAAAGGCATCACTTGGCAGTGGCTCCGGCGACCTCGCTTATGTCAGCCGACAACGGCAAATTGTGTTTCATTAGAGGTGGAGTCGCTGGTCCAGGAGATGATTGCCAAGAATGTCATCATCCCGGTCCCTCCAGATTACCCTGTATTCACGTCAAAACTGTTTTTGGTTCCCAAACGGGACAGTGTTCAGATGAGGCCGGTCGTAGACCTGTCTTATCTGAATCTTCACATTTACAACGAGTCTTTCAGAATGTTAACAGTTCATCAAATCAGGCTAACACTTCCGCCGGGAGGCTGGATGTGTTCCCTAGACCTGACAGACGCCTATTGGCACGTGTCGGTCAACAAAAGATTTCAAAGGTTTCTGGCCTTGAGGATCAGGCACCAAAATTTTGTTTTTCAGAGGATGCCGTTCGGTTTGAACCTAGCACCTCGATTATTCACGAAACTAGTCCGGCAAGCCCTGATGCCGTTGTTAAAACAGGGAATCAGAGTGTTGTGGTATCTAGACGACTGGCTGGTGGTGGCAGAGACACAACATTTATGCATAAAACATGTCAATATCATTTTAAATCATGTCAAAACTCTAGGCTTCAAGGTAAATCTGGTAAAGTCTAACCTTGTTCCCTCAAGAGTAATTCAGTGGATAGGGCTGGTCTGGGACACCGCCGCTCTCACTCTGAGTCAGAGTGTGGACATTCGCAACAGGTTTCGCAGGAAACTGTTCAGGTTTCTTCACAGTCTGACTACGACACGAAGAGTCTGGGAGTCTCTGGTCGGCTCTCTCAACTGGATTCAGCTAACTGTCAAGTTGGGCCGGTTGAAAGTAAAACGATTAATATTGGAAGGCAACAAATATTTCCCACTCTTACCGGCGGGAAAATTATGGCCCATACCAAAATTAATCCACACCTTACTAGCGGTCTGGGCGAAGAGGGAAACATTGCACTCAATCATGTCATGGACCTCTCCTCCTCCAACGGTATGGGTAGACACGGATGCGTCAGGCACCATAGGGTGGGGATTTCAGTCAAATCAGGGGCACCAGGGTCAGGGACTTTGGTCCCACTTAGAAATCTCTCACATAAATGTCAAAGAGTTACTAGTCCCCTTGTATTTCCTTCAGGCTCACGGCCCGGCGTTACGGGGCAAGTCAGTGGCCTTCAGAATGGACAATCTGAATGCAGTTCACTGTATTCAGAAACAAGGGTCAACGAGGTCAAGGAAGTTGCTACTCGTGTCGGAAGAGATTTTTGTTCTAGCCACCAGTCTAGATATTTATCTTCACGCATCTTATCTCCCAGGCGTAGCGAACGTCTGGGCAGACGCTCTGTCCCGGAGACAGAGCACGACAGTAGAATGGGAGCTCAAGCAACCCATTTTCGACCTAATGATTGCGGAGCTCTCCCATCCACAAGTGGATCTTTTTGCGTCCGAGGAGACTCACAAGCTCCCTCTATACCTCACCCGCCGGGCGATAACGCCGGCAGGGGGGCCAGACGCCCTAGTGACAGACTGGAACAGATGGAGCTCCATCTATCTGTTTCCGCCGCCAGATGCGTCACTAATGTGCCACGTAGTGAACAAACTACGAGTTTATCGAGGCTTAGTCTCGCTAATCGCGCCCCTGTGGCCGGCGCAGGTGTGGTACCAGCAATTAATAATGTGGTGCCCGGACCCGGTATCGCTCCCGGTCGGGTACTTCCACTTAGACACGATTGGCAACCTAGAGACCTCGCTGACTTTTGCATTATGGACATTCAGGAGGCCAAGTGGCTAGCACCATACGGTAGGGATGTGACCAATAAATTGCTCAATCAATATACTCAGTCTACTAAGCGACAATATCAATCTCATTGGAAAGCTTTTACTTCTTGGATTGTTAGAACGGAACAAACTGTACCCTCAGTGGCATTGGTTTTTAATTACTTGAACTATCTGTTTGAGCAGAAACGTTTATCTGTGGTTACTTTGAAGAATCACTTAACTGCGATTAGAGTGCCCTTTTTCGACCTTACAGGTCTATCCATACCGGTGGCGGAGGAAACAGGATTTATGAGAGCGTGTTTTAAACTCCGCCCACCTCCCCGTCAGCTCATGCCTACTTGGTCTCTGGACAAAGCTTTGTCTTTACTTCATTCTCGTCTGTATCAAAATACTGCAGACTTTGCTTTAATCTTAAAGAAGGCAGTTTTCCTTTTGGCTTTGGCCACCGGAAACAGAGTGTCTGAGCTGGCGGCGATGAGCAACACACCTAATTGTCTTAGGTTTGGTAGACTTAATGATTCAATTTCCATTGCACCCTCCCCGGCGTTTGTAGCCAAGAATGAGCATAGTGCACACGTGTTTTCTGAGTTCACGGTGCCGGCGTTAAAAAGGGGAAAGGTGCATCATAATTTATGTCCAGTGCAAGCTCTAACCAAATATTTGAGAATAGCTCCTCATAACCCCCAAGGTGCTTTATGGGTAGCGAGTACGGGTAAACGCTTACTTAAACGGTGATTAGCCTCTCTTCTGGTAGAAGTCATTAAAGAGAGTAATCCCGGCGTTGTGGGTAGGGCCCACGATTTACGCAAGTGGGCGGCCTCTTTACGTTTCCTGAAAAACTTTTCAGTTGAAGATATTGCGTCCACACAGTTGTGGGCGTCTAATCATACGTTTCTCTCTAGATACTTGTCAGTTGCTCTAGACAAACCTTCCTTACCATGTATAGCTTTAAGGCAGAGGGTCTAGGTGGCCCTGCAGTCACTTATGTTTATTTTCACGGAAGGGGGGGGGGTGCAGTCAGTTGACATAGGACACCCTAGACCCCGCCGGAGTATGAGAGCTGTGATACAATTTAAGGTTAAAATGTGATATGAAAATTTCTCTGCGAGAATTTGTGCTAGTACAAAGTTTAGTACAAAACAACGGTGTTGTTATAGTAATTTTAGCTGCGAAAGCAATGTAATATTAGTTCAATGGAGTTCATTAGCAATTGATCTCCACATGTATTTGGGGTTTATGATGTGCACATATAAACTTATAACTTATTATTTTTGTCACCACTCGTTGAGTGGGGTGCCTTTTGTAACTACAGATCTGTGTTCAGAATCTTCAGGGTTACCCATTTTTGTCGGGCAGGCTTCTTTGAAGCACGCACCTGCCTGAACCCCTTTTTCTTGTATATTTCCGGCCTACGCCGTATTAAATACATTTTTCAAAAAGTAAGAATACTATGTGGTTGTTTTTATTATCTGCTTTTCTAGAGTTATGATATGATTACGAATGTCCCCCTCCAGTCTTAGATATCAGGCATGTTCGTCAATGATGGAGGGGCCACTAATAAATTATAGGTTTGACTCCTGTAAGGAGATAAAGAAAACCTAATATTTAGTAGTGGCCCCGTAATCATTGACGACTGGGGCCCTCCCGACCGTCCCCTTCCCATTCGTTGATGTATTAAGGATTTTGGTTTACTTGATATGTCAGTGAAGGAGGAATGACGCCTGATTCAGCGTCTGGTCAGAAATCCACACAAGTACATCCACGATATGATGGAAAGCTTATTGGATAGTTATTCTTATTTTCTTTTTGTTTTTATTTTTTACGAAGTTTTTTCGTAGTGAGAACCCAATTCATAATGACTGAAGCCATGAGTGAGGTCGCGTGCGCTCATGATGAAGGCTCCTCAGTTTTAAATGCTCTGCGCGGTAGATTCAAACTACGGCGGATTAGTGTTTGAAGAGGATGCCTTATGTAATAGGCATGTTCGTCAATGATTACGGGGCCACTACTAAATATTAGGTTTTCTTTATCTCCTTACAGGAGTCAAACCTATAATAGTGCACGATTTAGGAACTACCAATCTCCGTGTATGGAAACAATTTGGTGTAGATCCTCTCAAACATAATCAAATGTCTTTCAAAAATCCAGTGGCTGATAGAGACATTTTTGTATTTGCTGATGTTCCTCATTTGTTAAAGCTAATCAGGAATCATTTTATTGATTCAGGGTTTGAGTTGCAGAACGGAGATATAGTTTCTGCTGCATGCATTCACGAAATGCTGCTCAATACCAAAACAGAATATGGATTAGCTTACAAAGTGAGTGATATTCACCTCACAGTCACTGGTCAGCAAAGACAACGTGTGAAATATGCAACACAGTTGTTGTCAGAGAGCTGTGCAAGTTCAATCATGTTTTTAGACGAGAAAGGAGTTCTGAAGTCTAAAAACTGGAAAGAAACGGCTAAGTTCATCTTACTAGCAGATAACTGGTTTGACGTCATGAATTCCTCCAACTATGGTGATAAGAAACTTCGCTGTGGATATGGAATGTATTTTGATGAACAGACAAGTATGATTGACACAGTGAGCAGTATGTAACTCTGTGTCAAGCTCACTCTATTCCTTTCAGAAAGGCATAATATTATCTTGCAATTCACTCATAGGATTAATGGCTATGTTAAAGAACAGTCATCAGCTTGATTATATAATGACCCGAAGACTAAATCAAGATTGCCTAGAACATTTCTTTGGGTGCATCAGGCAAATGAGTGGACCTCGGGATCACCCAGATTCAGTCCACTTTAAATATAGACTGAAGAAATATTTGTTAGGAAGAGAAGTCGCCCTGATCAGTAACAAATCCAACATTATCCAACATGCTGATAATGATGAGTGTGTTATTTATGGGGTGGTGTCAGATGCAACTCCAGAAACACCAAACTCCTATGACTGTGAACTGGGCCTAGAAATTTGCCTAACTAGCTTGCTATTCAAGGATATGGACTTTGAAATGGATAATATGACTGATGAGCTGTCTGATGAGTTGCATGAAGGTGAAACTAATTGCGTAGGAGCATGTAACAATTCATCAAAATCACCTAGTACAATTTATTATAGAAGAACAGGCCTTGTTGTATATAATGTAGGTGGCTATGTTGTGAGGAAATTCTCTACAAAATATCCTGATTTAGCTTACATGGCAGCGAACTGTGTATCTGTAAACAAATCATGGATTGATATGGTCAACAGAGGTCACCTGTACATGCCGTCTGATAGTTTTTCTTCTAAATTAACGGTAATGAGAGAAATATTCAAAGCTGTCCATGGCGAAGGTTCGAGGGAAGGAAAACAATGTGTTCATACCCTTGCCTCAGATATTGAAAGGGTGCAGGAGTTGAATTGCCACCGGATGTAATATTTTTTTGTGCAAAATCTCAGTTTTCTTTAGGATAGATACATAAATAGATAGGGACATAGTGATTCCAAAATGATTAAATATAGCCATCTATACCGTTTTTATGTTGTCGAAGCAAATAAGGGTTGTGAAATGCCGAGTTGTCTTGCAATTAACTCGGGGCCGAGCTGTCTCGGTTTTACTGGGCCGAGCTGTCTCGCCGTGGGCCGAGCTGTCCTGGCCGAGCTGTCCCGTGGGCCAAGTTGTCTAGCATTCGGTCAATGTAGGGAGATCGGCTCTCTCTCTATATATGTGTGTGTAATATATTACCATTTTATATTTTGGCTTTCTTTCCACACCACCCAAGATGTAAATGTTTCGGCGCGTAAGACTGTGTAGCCCACATGAATGCATAGATTATTATTGCTATAATAAATTATATTACTTGTTATGCCCTGTTTTTCTACAGGATTAACTTGGGTAATGTGAGTTCTAACTGACTGGGTATAGAAGGCTGCATGCACAAACCAAGGTATGAGGAATAGAGAACACAAAATAAACACACGGTAACAAGACACGATTACGTTTATTGATATACACACTTCTGAATACTCGTGCAAGACAAATGATAGAATTGAACAACACTAGCATAAGTGGATCTGGATGGAGCCTAGTCTCCCACTTCCAACGTTCAGGTATTAATCTTCTGATCACTGACTTTATTCACAAGTTTATATACTGGAGACCATCAATGTTACTTATACATTCATATTCACTGTTAGATTTATCACTGGTAGCTCTGGTGCACAAGTAGTAGTTCACAGACTAGATTAGACACGCGTATTTTAGAGCACGGGAATTCTAGTAACCTCAGGGGGTACTGATCTAAGTTTTATATTCTTGTATCAGAAATACATAGAACGCAAATCAGTGGGCGAACATTCAGATATCACTAGGGTTTCACTTCTATGTAATAATATCTGGATATATGGGTAATTACGAGAGTTAATATCGCCTGTTAATTAATAAACACTGATATGTTTAGCACTTCCTAATGGAATGGTTATATATGAATTATACTGGGGCAAAGATATAGCCACTTCATAGAAATATTAATAAGTGAATCTCTAAATAGCACTGTAACACTGTAGTACTGATAGAGTGAATCTTGGGTAGTATTTGATTGGTCTGGTCCTGGTTATCTTGCATCTGTGATGTTGGGGGCTAACGACTGGTTCCGCGGCCGTCCAGATGGTCCATATGTAGGAAGTTCTCAAGTACGTGGACAGGTCCTTCTATCCAAATCTGCCACGGAGTCTGCCGGCTCTGGAACTCAATTCTCAGCAACCAACAACGATAGAACTGGAGGTCAACTCTGGTGACCAACCACTGGTTGGTGTCTATCTTTCAACTGATTTTACTGGGGGCTGGAGCTTGATTTATAGGGGCGGTTTTGGACCCTGTAGGCCATAGGGATCTCGAGTTTTGATGGACTTATTTGAGCTCTCAATTGATACGGGAACTAGATAAGGTGGTGATTACTGTTGTGGCACATGGCTATATGGAGCCTTCATAATGTGATATAACTGAGCCTTAGTAAGAGGTACTATTTTGGCTATACTGGAAGTATTTAGGGGAGAGAGACTGGATCTACTTTGCGAGGAGGATTGGGACAGCTGTGATAGGAGTGTCTCTCTTAGATTGTTCAGTCTTCATTCTATGGTATAGCTGAGGTGCTAATTTGGTTATTGGAGTGTGCAAGAAAGGTTAATGGGTTATTGTGGGTTAATAGAGGTTAGTAAAGGTGTTAGTCATACATGGTTAGTTCATTGATAGGAAGAATTCCTGTGCTACCTGGCAATGACCCGGAAGTCAAAACAGGGGTCAGGTATACCTCCACAGGGGTCGGGGTCTCCCTCCTCGGGTGGGCGAAAAGGGGGAGGTGCGCGTCCTCTCTCTGTGATGGCCGTCCGGGCGGCTGTGGCTGGGGGCTTGCCATATTACAAGTGTTAGTAATAACCCTCTGTTTATGAGACAGATGTGGGTGTTCGTAATACTAAAACCGAAGGTACCTTGACCAGCTGATTTAATTGTTTGGGTTGTTAATTGCATGGTTTGTTGGATGTGGTGGAGACTGGGTTGCTAACTCTGCCACATCTATCTGGAAGTATGGCAATAGAAGTTAGTCACTGGCGAGGCGGCTAACCTCGCACTGACGATCATTTGGTGCTGGGTTGTGAGGGAATAGATGGCATGCAAAGGGTTAGTAAAGTTCTAATGGTGTTCCTTCCTACTGGGGGAAGGTAGGCTGGATAGGAGTATATATACAAAAGGTTTGAGAATGTTAGTAACGGAAAAGTTAAGGATATTCAGGGGGTGTGGTGGAGAGGCTAGGTTAGGAGGGAGTGGAGGAGCGTGGGGGATTAACGAGAGGGAGAGGGTTAAGGAGGGCTACGTGGAAGTTTGACCCTAAGGTCTCTGGGCGTAGGGGTGGCATTAGACTACAGTTGGTATCGTAGCCTGGGGGTTAATGACAGGGAAGGTATGTTAGCCAAACGCTACTGGGGGATGAGCAATATGAGTCTGGAAAGGATAGAATCATGTGGGGCTGTGGGGAAGAGGAGGTTAACTGTAGGTGTGTGCTTGACTGTGGATAAAAGTAGAGAAAAACATGGTGTATTATTACTTGATTATTATTTGATGACCACTGTTTTTGGTTGAGGCAGTGATGTGAACTACATGATAGCAAGCTGGGTATTATTTAATTTTGTTTTATTTTATGTAGCCTATGTACAGTAGCTTATATATATTTATGTTACTGTAAGGTATATATGGACCCCAGTATAGTCCCCTCTGTACTGTGTGAGTCTGAAATAAAGTATTATTATTATTATTAGTATTACTCGTCAATACGAGGGGTTATGGACACTATTATTTGACACGATTTCTTGCTGATCTAGTTGTCCCTGGGAACTGCGTTTTCTATGAAATATAGACCAAAGAAAGCGGCAGTTCGTAGGGGTACTTAGTTATTGTTTCGTGGTAGATATGTGTTGAGACAATGGTAAAAAAAGGGTTATCTATACAATCTCTGGTTGGGGTAAGAATTAGAGTTACTGCATGGTGGCTAACATCTTCAGTCATTATCTCTGTCTAGGTCTTACAGGAATAATGGTTATATATACAATGGTATACCCGTGGGTATCATAGTTCCTTATCAATTATGACATGGGGGTTAACATATTACTTCTCGGATGGAAGAACATACATAGATTTATGGGGGCGGTTGGTCTTCAGACTTCAGAAACTTAGTCTGGCAAGACAGGGGTTAACATATTACTTCTCGGATGGAAGAACGTACATAGATTTATGGGGGCGGTTGGTCTTCAGAAACTTAGTCTGGCAAGACAAGGTATTTTAGGGTATGTTGATATTGATATCCTAACTTAGGGACAGGGCATGGGTGTATTAAATAAAGGTGTATTTATGTTCATCATCATGTAGGTAGAGTCCGGCGGGTAAGAGGTGTAGGACACGAGGGGTAGTGGATACGCGAGGTGGGGGAGGGTTGTGAATTGTAAAGGGGTGGTTTGAGGCTAGGCGCCGCGCCGCTCGTGACCTAGGATAGTGACCCTTAATACGCTGGACATAGGGGTGGCATTTCCCTACGATCGAACAGGTAGGGTGGTGTGTGCAGCGGGGCATGAAGGATCAGCGGACAGGATGACCCAAAACAGGGTACCACTGCATAGGGTCACGAAGCAAAGTAGAGTAGTGTGGATTGTGGATACGAAGGAGGTGATTGGAAGACGTATAACAATTGTGGAAAAGTAAATGGAAGAGATGAACACAATGGCAGATAAAAGATAATTAACCTAAGGATTGAATACATGCATGAATGACGACATTATAGCCGTCGTCCTAATAAGATGATGAAACCGGGTTGGTATGCACATGGCACAATACGACACAAGGACAGTGCCGCTATGTCGTATCAATACTGGTGGCATACTCCGGTTAATATTATATATACACTTAGTTACTAGAAGAACAAGGCAAGCGGGGGGCGACTGAGCACGGGGGTACATATGTCTATACTCGTCATGGAAAGGGAGATACGAGGTAGCTTTCCTGCATCTCTCCTGATAATCGTCTGCAGATTGGTCATAGTGAGTTTATCCGAATTAACAGGCCTAAATCAATACAATAACTGGCATAGGGTTATCGGGTGTATAGAGTCGTGGTTAAAGGTTGGGAATCTATAGTTAGTGGATAAAACAACGGGAGGTTAGAGACATAGAATTGCTAGAATTGGGGGGACTCTGATTGTTATATAACTAACTACAGGGCTGACGTATACACGATCTGATTTGGTGTGAAATGGAAGCTAAGGTGTCTTAGATCGCCTCGAACCTACACAATGAAAGTATTATAGCCTGTATGGTGGTTACCTAATTAAATACATACTTAGGTGGTCCATCAAGAATATCAGTGAGTCAAGTATTGTGGTTTGTATATTAGAAGACTGTGATTGAGAGACGTATAATATGTGGAATGAATTGAGAGGGAGAGAGAGACCAAATCGGGAATGGAAAAGGGGCCTGGGATCTCGTTGGGGATGGGAGTTTCGCTCTCAGGATTTTCGTTCCTGTGGCTCGTTAGGGTTGGAGGTTTCGCTCTCAGGTTTTTCGTTCCTGTGGTATTTTACTTCCGTCGCCTTTATATTAGGTACGACCTCGTACCTCAAGGTTGGAGTACGTAGGTTTGTTTAGGGGAGCCAGGTCAGGTCGGTGAGGGGGTTAGGTTGGAGGGAAATGGCAGCCTGTCGCTGAGGACGAAGATTACTGTCATCCCGACTAGCAACAGACTGTTCAGAAAAGAGACAAAAACTTAAAACATTTCATCCTGGAATGTGAATAATATATTGAAATTAGGAAAAAAATAACAAGATTACTCAGGCCATATCTCTAAGAAACTGAAAACTAATAGGAGAGTTACTATTCAAGAAAGGAGGGAACGAGGGAAGAAAATACATAGATGTTGGAAAAGGAGAGAAAAGATGATAAAAGAACTTGACGAAAGAACAGATAATTAAGAACACAGGAAAATTAAGAAGAGCTAAAGTGTTTAACAATGTATAAAACAAATTTAAAAGATAGTAAGAAAAGTGTAGGCTAACAAGAAAGGGAGTACTACTAAGGAAAACAAAATATATAATATATACAGTATGTGGAAAACATGTAAATTTATAGAATCATGCCCAATCGCTTAGGAATTGAGAACAATACAAAACAAAATCCCATGGAAAATCCAGTACAATAACATCCTCATCATCATCAGGGGGGGGGGGGTATTTAGGGTCGCCGTTAGTCTTGGTGAAGGTCTGGTTTATTGGTAGGGGTGGTGGTGGTGGTTGTGGCTTTGACCTTGGGGGTTCGCTTTCAATTTGGAAGGGAGGGGTGGATATACCGTTAGGTCTGCCGTTAGGAATGTGGGTCTGGGTGAGAGCTGGCCCGGGGCCAGTTTTGGAGGGAGGTTTAAAAGGTTGCGGTCGGGGGTAGTGATAGGGGGGGTTTAAAGGTGAAACGGGCAGGTCGAGTCGGGGTTGTTGTTGCGGAAGAGGTTGGTGCTGGGGAGGGGTTGAATTGTGTAGAGAGTTGTGGTCGTGAGTGGGGTTGGGGGAAGGGTGAGTAAGGCTGGAGGTTGAGAGATTACGATGATCGGGTGGTTTGGAGGTTTGGAGTGTGGGGATTTGATAGGGAGATGGTGGGGGGGGCCTGGGCAGGCAGGTTTGTGGTTTGAGAGGGGTTGAATTTGGACTGATTTTATTTTCGGGAGAGACGTGGATGGGATTTCGAGGAGTGGTTGAGGTTGAGAGGTTGATTATGTTGTTTGGGGCGAGAGAGAGGGTAGTATTTTGGGGGTTAGCCAAGGTGGAAAAAGTTTTGTGGTTGGATTTGGATGGGCGTGGTATTTTGTCGAGCGGGATCTTTGGGGGTGGAATTTGGGGCGGATGGGGTAACGGTGAAGAGGGGGGTAAGATAGGGGGGGAAGAGGAGGTAGGGGTTATGTACGGGGGTGATTTTTCGTTCTGAATGTGGTCGTGAGAGGTTAGGCTGGCAGGGTGGGAATTGGTGGAGGTTGAGAGTTTAGCTGGGCTAATGATGGTGGGGGACCGACTGGTGAGCAGGTGTTCGGTACGCATGAGGGGGGGGGAATCACTTTGGTGGGGGTCACGCGTGAGGGGGGGATTAACGGCGCGTGTGGGAGGATCAGAGTGGTGAGGTGTGAGTGATTTAGGAAACAGAATTTTTTGGTGGGACTGTGGAGGATTGGTGGGGGAAGAGTTAGGCATAGAACATGGGTTATTGGGGGAGGACTGATGTACTGATTTGTTGTTGTTAAAAGTACGAATTTGGGGAGTTTTTATCGGTGGCAGTGACGGTTTGTTTAGAGGTTATATGGGATTGGTGGGTTTGTCTGTCCTGAGGGGGTGAGTCAAGTGTGGGGTTTTGAAGTTTTTTAGGGGTGTGAATTGTGGGGGGGGTGGAAGGAAGCTACTGACGGAAGACTGTCACAAGGGAAATTTTGTTAGTGGGGGAATAGCTGAGCATTTCTGGGGGCATGGGGAAAACATTGTTGGGTACATAGGTTGGCATTTTCCCTGGAAACATGGTTACATAAATATTTGGTAGAATGGTTTTTACATACATAAGAGTCTGTCCTGGAAACATAGGAGGATTGATCCAGGAGAGATGGGGGTCTGGGTGATTGACAGGTAAATTGTGGGGATGGGGTGAGTAGGTCAGTTTGGAGAGATTGTTGCAGAAGAGATTTGTCACGGACAACAATGGAATTTGGTAGGATGGATGAAGGAGACATTGATGGAGATTTTGGTTCTGGTGCTGGATTATGGGGCAGAGGTAGGTTGGCGAGCGGGGGTGTTAATGGAGGTGGATTCAAGAGCGGTTCGGGTAATGTTGGAGAGGGTGACAAGGGAGGGGGGGAATAGGAGGTAGGCGGAGCTGTAGCATTCTTGGTTGATGCGGGTGTTTGAAGGGGTTCACCGAAGTTGGGCATGTGGGGAGATGATGGTGGGGGGGATGAGGTTGACAGTTTTGAGGGGGGGACAGGTGATGAATATGAGGAAGTGAGAGGCGTGACAGGTTGTTGAGGGATTGACGGGGGTGAAGGTTGGTCTTGGGTGACAGGGGCATGTGAGAGAGTGGAGGGGGGGCTCATTTTCTGACCAGCATTTTTCAGGGGTGACATTGAAAGAGAATTGGTTACGGTGGGGGTGACCATTTCTGCGTGCTGTGGTTTGTTGGCAGGCATAGAAACAGGATGGGGTTTATGGGGTAACACAATTGACGGAAGATTATCGTTGGTGGATGGCTGGGCAGGGGAAAATTTAGGGATGGTCAGAGAGGATAGAGGCAAGGAAGAGTGCACTGGGGTTGGACTTTCATCGGGAGTCTTTTTGGAAGGGTGCACGGAGTTTGATTCCTTAGGGGAATGGAGGGACTTATTGATGATAGTGTTCGGTGGAGGAATACATTTACTTTCTTGGATAGGGGCTGAAGGGGTGGATAGGGGATTCACCGAACTGAGTTGGCATCTTTCTCTGATGGAGAGCATATGTTCTTCGAATGAGCCGTACGGGTCGAGACGGGCGGTGAGGTGGGGTGGGAGGATGTCTAACAATGCGGTGAATAAGAGTTAATTTTGTTGCTCGTCATCTTGAGAGCTATACGTGGTCCTCACGTATCTGTAGAGTTGTACAAGGGTCACATTGATATCCCCTTCATACTTGATCTCGTCGACTTTTAGTATTTTGGGGGCGACGAGGGAACCCAAAAGTGGCCCTAAGGTCCGGATCACGAGGGATCGAAACTGGTTCCAGGTAAGCTTTGGCGTTACCTGTTCAATAATTTGGAAAAACAACTGGTTCCAGGTACGCTTTGGCGCAATTTGGAAAACGGCTTTTCCCAACTGCGTAACGTGCAATAATGCAACGGAGATTTTGTTGCGGTCATTTTGAAGTGCCACATCTAACACTGGCTTTACTATGTCTAAGTAAGTGGCGATATCATACGTGTTTACATCATACTTGGGAATGTGTGTGAGTGTCATAGCGAACTGCCATTTTTGCGATGTTCCCATGCTTCTACTGTTCCAAACTTGCAATGTAATGCAACCTTTTATCCGAATCAAGAACCACCGCTGCCGCCAATGTTATGCCCTGTTTTTCTACAGGATTAACTTGGGTAATGTGAGTTCTAACTGACTGGGTATAGAAGGCTGCATGCACAAAACAAGGTATGAGGAATAGAGAACACAAAATAAACACACGGTAACAAGACACACGATTACGTTTATTGATATACACACTTCTGAATACTCGTGCAAGACAAATGATAGAATTGAACAACACTAGCATAAGTGGATCTGGATGGAGCCTAGTCTCCCACTTCCAACGTTCAGGTATTAATCTTCTGATCACTGACTTTATTCACAAGTTTATAATTACTGAAGACCATCAATGTTAGATTCATATTCACTGTTAGATTTATCACTGGTAGATCTGGTGCACAAGTAGTAGTTCACAGACTAGATTAGACATGCGTATTTTAGAGCATGTGAATTCTAGTAACCTCAGGGGGTACTGATCTAAGTTTTATATTCTTGTATCAGAAATACATAGAACGCAAATCAGTGGGCGAACATTCAGATATCACTAGGGTTTCACTTCTATGTAATAATATCTGGATATATGGGTAATTACGAGAGTTAATATCGCCTGTTAATTAATAAACACTGATACGCTTAGCACTTCCTAATGGAATGGTTATATATGAATTATACTGGGGCAAAGATATAGCCACTTCATAGAAATATTAATAAGTGAATCTCTAAATAGCACTGTAACACTGTAGTACTGATAGAGTGAATCTTGGGTAGTATTTTATTGGTCTGGTCCTGGTTATCTTGCGTCCGTGATGTTGGGGGCTAACGACTGGTTCCGCGGCCGTCCAGATGGTCCATATGTAGGAAGTTCTCAAGTACGTGGACAGGTCCTTCTATCCAAATCTGCCACGGAGTCTGCCGGCTCTGGAACTCAATTCTCAGCAACCAACAACGATAGAACTGGAGGTTAACTCTGGTGACCAACCACTGGTTGGTGTCTATCTTTCAACTGATTTTACTGGGGGCTGGAGCTTGATTTATAGGGGCGGTTTTGGACCCTGTAGGCCATAGGGATCTCGAGTTTTGATGGAATTATTTGAGCTCTCAATTGATACGGGAACTAGGTAAGGTGGTGATTACTGTTGTGGCACATGGCTATATAGAGCCTTCATAATGTGATATAACTGAGCCTTAGTAAGAGGTACTATTTTGGCTATACTGGAAGTATTTAGGGGAGAGAGACTGGATCTACTTTGCGAGGAGGATTGGGAGCGTCTCTCAGATTGGTCAGTCTTCATTCTATGGTATAGCTGAGGTGCTAATTTGATTATTGGAGTGTGCAAGAAAGGTTAATGGGTTATTGTGGGTTAATAGAGGTTAGTAAAGGTGTTAGTCATACATGGTTAGTTCATTGATAGGAAGAATTCCTGTGCTACCTGGCAATGACCCGGAAGTCAAAACAGGGATCAGGTATACCTCCGCAGGGGTCGGGGTCTCCCTCCTCGGGTGGGCGAAAAAGGGGAGGTGCGCGTCCTCTCTCTGTGATGGCCGTCCGGGCGGCTGTGGCTGGGGGCTTGCCATATTACAAGTGTTTGTAATAACCCTCTGTTTCCCTTGCCCCTCAAATTTCTCTTCATAATTGCTGAGGGGCACAGGGCCCTGGGTGGGGCTTTGGTTTCCCGGGCGTTTCCGCACCCTCCTCAAGCTCCCCGCCATGGAGTGGCTTCGGTCACCCAGGCTTTATTGTGGTCGGCGGGGAGGGTTCTGTGGGGGCGCTCAGTTATGGCCTTGGCCTTGCTCGGGGCCTTGGGGCTGTTCGGCCAGGCAGCTTGGGGAACAACAACAACAACAACCCTCTGTTTATGAGACAGATGTGGGTGTTCGTAATACTAAAACCGAAGGTGCCTTGACCAGCTGGTTTAATTGTTTGGGTTGTTAATTGCATGGTTTGTTGGATGTGGTGGAGACTGGGTTGCTAACTCTGCCACATCTATCTGGAAGTATGGCAATAGAAGTTAGTCACTGGCGAGGCGGCTAGCCACTCACTGACGATCATTTGGTACAGGGTTGTGAATGGGTTGTGAGGGAATAGATGGCATGCAAAGGGTTAGTAAAGTTCTAATGGTGTTCCTTCCTACTGGGGGAAGGTAGGCTGGATAGGAGTATATATACAAAAGGTTTGAGAATGTTAGTAACGGAAAAGTTAAGGATATTCAGGGGGTGTGGTGGAGAGGCTAGGTTAGGAGGGAGTGGAGGAGCGTGGGGGGTTAACGAGAGGGAGAGGGTTAAGGAGGGCTATGTGGAAGTTTGACCCTAAGGTCTCTGGGCGTAGGGGTGGCATTAGACTACAGTTGGTATCGTAGCCTGGGGGTTAATGACAGGGAAGGTATGTTAGCCAAATGCTACCGGGGGATGAGCAATATGTGGTGGTATATGAGTCTGGAAAGGATAGAATCATGTGGACTGTGGGGCTGTGGGGAAGAGGAGGTTAACTGTAGGTGTGTGCTTGACTGTGGATAAAAGTAGAGAAAAACATGGTGTATTATTACTCGTCAATACGAGGGGTTATGGACACTATTATTTGACACGATTTCTTGCTAATCTAGTTGTCCCTGGGAACTGCGTTTTCTATGAAATATAGACCAAAGAAAGCGGCAGTTCGTAGGGGTACTTCGTTATTGTTTCGTGGTAGATATGTGTTGAGACAATGGTAAAAAAAGGGTTATCTATACAATCTCTGGTTGGGGTAAGAATTAGAGTTACTGCATGGTGGCTAACATCTTCAGTCATTATCTCTGTCAAGGTCTTACAGGAATAATGTTTATATATACAATGGTGTACCTGTGGGTATCATAGTTCCTTATCAATTATGACATGGGGGTTAACATATTACTTCTCGGATGGAAGAACATACATAGATTTATGGGGGCGGTTGGTCTTCAGAAACTTAGTCTGGCAAGACAGGGGTTAACATATTACTTCTCGGATGGAAGAACATACATAGATTTATGGGGGCGGTTGGTCTTCAGAAAATTAGTCTGGCAAGACAAGGTATTTTAGGGTATGTTGATATTGATATCCTAACTTAGGGACAGGGCATGGGTGTATTAAATTAAGGTGTATTTATGTTCATCATCATGTAGGTAGAGTCCGGCGGGTAAGAGGTGTAGGACACGAGGGGTAGTGGATACGCGAGGTGGGGGAGGGTTGTGAATTGTAAAGGGGTGGTTTGAGGCTAGGTGCCGCGCCGCTCGTGACCTAGGATAGTGACCCTTAATGCGCTGGACATAGGGGTGGCATTTCCCTACGATCGAACAGGTAGGGTGGTGTGTGCAGCGGGGCGTGAAGGATCAGCGGACAGGATGACCCAAAACAGGGTACCACTGCATAGGGTCACGAAGCAAAGTAGAGTAGTGTGGATTGTGGATACGAAGGAGGTGATTGGAAGACGTATAACAATTGTGGAAAAGTAAATGGAAGAGATGAACACAATGGTGGATAAAAGATAATTAACCTAAGGATTGAATACATGCATGAATGACGACATTATAGCCGTCGTCCTAATAAGATGATGAAACCGGGTTGGTATGCACGTGGCACAATACGACACAAGGACAGTGCCGCTATGTCGTATCAATACTGGTGGCATACTCCGGTTAATATTATATATACACTTAGTTACTAGAAGAACAAGGCAAGGGGGGTGGGCGACTGAGCACGGGGGTACATATGTCTATACTCGTCATGGAAAGGGAGATACGAGGTAGCTTTCCTGCATCTCTCCTGATAATCGTCTGCAGATTGGTCATAGTGAGTTTATCCGAATTAACAGGCCTAAATCAATACAATAACTGGCATAGGGTTATCGGGTGTATAGAGTCGTGGTTAAAGGTTGGGAATCTATAGTTAGTGGATAAAACAACGGGAGGTTAGAGACATAGAATTGCTAGAATTGGGGGGGACTCTGATTGTTATATAACTAACTACAGGGCTGACGTATACACGATCTGATTTGGTGTGAAATGGAAGCTAAGGTGTCTTAGATCGCCTCGAACCTACACAATGAAAGTATTATAGCCTGTATGGTGGTTACCTAATTAAATACATACTTAGGTGGTCCATCAAGAATATCAGTGAGTCAAGTATTGTGGTTTGTATATTAGAAGACTGTGATTGAGAGACGTATAATATGTGGAATGAATTGAGAGGGAGAGAGAGACCAAATCGGGAATGGAAAAGGGGCCTGGGATCTCGTTGGGGATGGGAGTTTCGCTCTCAGGATTTTCGTTCCTGTGGCTCGTTAGGGTTGGAGGTTTCGCTCTCAGGTTTTTCGTTCCTGTGGTATTTTATTACTATTTATCTCTCTCTCTCCCTCGCTCTCGCGCTCTCTCTCATATATATATATATATTGGAGATTTTGAGGGGCTTCCACTGTGGATGGTGGCAAAGTCAGGAATGAACTGTGACGAATGTATTTAGTTTACACATGACAGTACTAATTTCGTGCGCCTGGCAGCGCGCCATCCCGTGATGTTTGTTTATATTAATTTAAATGGTCAATCTGTGAGTGAGTGTGTAGTCCACCTAATTTGACAACATCGCAGTACCTACGCTGCCAGGTTGTGTACAATGCTTGTTGTATTTATTTATAACAAGCGAATTAATTATGAAAACAATAAAGCTTTTTTGTACATGCAGAAATAGCCTGAGCATTTCAAACCGACTTAAGGTACTTAATACCGAAAATATAGGTTTGATTCCCGTAGGGAAGTAATGAAAACCTAATATTTAGTAGGGCCCTGTAATCATTGACGATATTGCCTATTAGTATAATAGTCTCCATTCAACATCCCGTGTCAGCATTTTGAATCTACCGCGCGGAAGGATCAGGAGGAGTCATCATAAGTGCACGCTTAATTCCCTTATGGGATCGTCATTATGATTGGGTACCCTACAGAAAAACACTCTGTAAAAAATAAAAAAAAGACATTAACTTAATATCTGTTATCTTATGACTTACCATATGTGGATTTCTTGTGGTGTGCTAACCCGACACCAGGCCCCCTAGCGGCCATCTCGCCCTTCATTGAAATATCAAGATCAAACTATAGAAATCAACGAATGGGAAGTGGGATGGTTGGGAGGGCCGTTTATCGTCAATGATTACGGGGCCCTACTAAATATTAGGTTTTCATTACTTCCCTACGGGAATCAAACCTATAATTTAATAGTGGCCCCTTCATCATTGACGATATTGCCAGAATACCAAGATTGGAGTGGGACATTCGTGACAATATCCTTAACCTCAGGGGATGAAAATCCATATAACATTTTAAAGTTTTATTGTATGCATACAATATATTTCTTACTAGGAGGGGTACCCGGCGTTGCCCGGGTTTAAATTCTACTACCATAATCACCATCATCGATCACTACTACCACAATCATCACAATACTACTACTACCATAATCACCGGCCTCGACCTCCCTGTGCATCATTAAACGGCGACCTCGATTTCGGCCGCTAAATGACCTCCGATTTTGGATCTGACCTCATCCGTACCCCCATTTTGGGGAGCTGCGAACAACTTTCGTTCCATACACCTTTTCGATCGGAGGCCTCCTTCTGCCCCAAACGGCCATTGTTTTCGCATTTTTTTCCCTCCCGTATACTACATAAGTTCTGCCGAAAATTTTATTAAACAAAAGTGTCTCTGATTTCCACTAAACTCGCCTAAAACCATCTCCATCTGGGCTTTTCAACGGTGTCCCACACTCCCACCTGGCACCAAAACTGTGGGAGGAGTTTAGTAACAAAGGTACAAAGGTCGGGTAACTGACAAACAGACAAACATTGGCCTTTATTTATTTAGATAAAAGTATATAAAAGATTGCAAGCAGTGTGTGACATCAAGAAAATCTGCTTACTTATGACCAGATCTTACTTCAAGATCCTATGCATGATAACTGTGGGGACACGCATGTGTTCCCCTAGATTGAACGCAAATTCTACAGAATTTTTGTTCATACCTTAATACTATTTGTACCATTTGGTAAACTGCATAGTTGCAACTTATGCTAGATTTCACTTAATCTTAAAAAAAAAAAAATATCTTTAACTGTATCACAGCTCGTGATTTATCACAATCTCCGGCGGACGGGGACTTAGTGTGGTATGGGCTATTCCGCACCCCCCCCCCCCTTTTTAAAACACAACATACATAATAGCACATAACCTACTGGACCCGTTGTCGTAAAGCTACACAGGTACGCTTTGGTTTGGCTAGCGCGACCGACAGGTAACGTGTTAAAGGGCATAGCTCATCACATATTTGTACTCAGGTATCCCCAGAATCGTCATTGTCAATGTACAACATACTCCTATGTACAGTATTAGGTGGCTGGGTTCTATATTATAGGTTTGACTCCTGTAAGGAGATAAAGAAAACCTAATATTTAGTAGTGGCCCCGTAATCATTGACGAACATGCCTATTACATAAGGCATCCTCTTCAAACACTAATCCGCCGTAGTTTGAATCTACCGCGCAGAGCATTTAAAAAACTGAGGAGCCTTCATCATGAGCGCACGCGACCTCACTCATGGCTTCAGTCATTATGAATTGGGTTCTCACTACGAAAAAACTTCGTAAAAAATAAAAAGAAAAAGAAAATAAGAATAACTATCCAATAAGCTTTCCATCATATCGTGGATGTACTTGTGTGGATCTTTGACCAGACGCTGATTCAGGCGTCATTCTTCCTTCACTGACATATCAAGTAAACCAAAATCCTTAATACATCAACGAATGGGAAGGGAATGGTCGGGAGGGCCCCAGTCGTCAATGATTACGGGGCCACTACTAAATATTAGGTTTTCTTTATCTCCTTACAGGAGTCAAACCTATAATTTATTAGTGGCCCCTACATCATTGACGAACATGCCTGATTTCTAAGACTGGAGGGGGACATTCATAATCATATCATAACTCTAGCAAAGCAGATAATCAAACAACTACATAGTATTCTTACTTTGAAAAATATATTTAATTACGGCGTAGACCATATAAATACAAAAAAAAGGGGGTTCAAGCAGGTGCGTGCTTCAAAGAAGCCTGCTTGACAAAAAAGGGGTAACTCTGGAGATTCTGTGAACAGATCTGTAGTTACCAAGGCACCCCACTCAACGAGTGGTGACAAAAAATAACAAGTTATAAGTTTACATGTGCACATAATAAACCCCATAATATTCGTGAAAAATTATTTGCAAAAAATCTCCACTGTTTAATACTAAATTGCTTTCACAGCTAAAACTACTATAACAACTCCATTGTTTTGTACTAACATTGTACTAGCACAATTTCTCGCAGAGAAATTTTCATATTACATTAACCCTAAATTGTATCACAGCTCTTATACTCTGGCGGGGTCTAGGGTGTCCTATGTTACACTGACTGCACCCCCCCCCCCCCCTTTTCCTTGAAAGTAAACAAAAGTGACAGTAGGGCCACCTAGACCCTCTGCCTTAAAGCTATACATGGTAAGGAAGGTTTGTCCAGAGCAACTGACAAGTATTTATTAGTGGCCCCTCCATCATTGACGAACATGCCTATTACATAAGGCACCCTCTTCAAACACTCATCCGCCGTAGTTTGAATCTACCGCGCAGAGCATTTAAAAAACTGAGGAGCCTTCATCATGAGCGCACGCGACCTCACTCATGGCTTCAGTCATAATGAATTGGGTTCTCACTACGAAAAAACTTCGTAAAAAATAAAAACAAAAAGAAAATAAGAATAACTATTCAATAAGCTTTCCATCATATCGTGGATGTACTTGTGTGGATCTTTTGACCAGACGCTACTGCAGGCGTCATTCTTCCTTCTCTGCTCTGCGCTCAGCCTGCCCGGACGTGTCTCCCCACGCTACGCGGGTTCCGCATTTGTTGCGTCCCTAGTGAGTTTTTCTCATTGGTTTACTCCGGGATGTATCGAGTAAGGTTAGGATATGCGTAGCAGGAGTGTCCTGGGCTGGTTGCCCGCATTGCAGTGTATTTTGGGTCGTGTGTTTGGGGCATCTATTTCGGATGTACCCTCGTGGTCCTGTTGTGGACAGGTGAACTTTTTCACAGTTAGCTAGCTTTGTGATGCAGGCGGCTTTCATTACATGTTATTGCTTCCTTTTATCTTTCTGATGAGGTAGCGTATTTTTGCTGTCGTTCCCAGCGTATTTTTCTTCACTTAGTGAAGTTTTTTCAGGATCCCGAGTCAGTTCTTCCCTTTGCCGGAAGTGTTTGCTACAGTGGTGTGTTGGCGGTGGTTCCTGTTGTGATATAATTAGTGCTTTTTGTTTATATTCCGACATGTTACTGTTATGCGTCTGCCTAGGCCTAGCCAGCCTCTCGTAGCTTTACCACATATAAAAGTGTTATTGATTTATTTTCTAAATTTGTACTACTGTGTCATGTGTGTCCTGGTTTAGTTGTGTATTGGCTAATTCCACGGTCTATTTATGTGTCCTGGGTTAGTTGTGTATTGGCTAATTCCACGGACTATGTTGGGCCCGGCGTTAGTTGTGTTTTAGCTACGCCTCGGTCCGGTGTTGCGTTCAGATGGTATCTGGACAGGGTGGGTTATTTCCGGCGGGGTTGTTCTCGGTTTCACCTTGATAACCCCGGCTGGTTGCCAAGTTTTGGCCACGCGTGGTTTAAAACAGGCTTGTTTCCCCGGCGAGTGGGTGTCTGTGGCTCCCCAGGACTGCGTCTCTGGGGTGCCTGTTTCAGGCTCCTTCTGATTCCCGGCGGGTTGGCTGTACCCATCTAACAGTGTTCATACGGTCACGTGTTGTTTGTAGTTTTTTCGGTTTTGCAAAGCCAATATAAAACTATGCTGTAGTTGTATTTCCTCCCCGGCGATCTGTTACAAAGAAGTGGGGATAGGAACATTTGGGGTTAACTTTTAAACTTTAAATCACCCGGTGGGTGCAACCTGGAAGGGTGGGATGACCGAATTTGCAAAATTCAGTTTAGTTGACCAGACAATTGAGGGATGCATTGTGTATCGCCTCCTTCAACATACGGCGCTTTAGGGCACAATTGGGGTTAACGTTTTTTAAACTATTATTCACACCCGGCGGGTGCTCCTTGGACGGATGGGAATAACGAATTGACAATTCAGTTAGTTAACCAGACAATTGAGGGATACGTTTTGTATCGCCGCCTTCAACATACGGCGATCTAAAAAGATACTTCGGCAGAAGTTAGATCTCGTATATTTGTCAGGCTTCCCAGTTTTTGATCTACGAGATAATTCGGGGGCCGGCGTCTTTTTTAGTTTTTTTTTTTCCAAAATTTAATCTTGAAACAAACACCACCGGAAAGACTTAATCACTTATAAACGCCATGCTGGTCTTTATATATTATGTCAGAGGGTATTCATAAATCTTTTGGACAAATTAAGATATTCTGAAATCCTTTACTTAGGAAACCCCATCGCGTAGCGAGCTGTGGTCGTTGAGTATTACGTCTCGTTACCCGGCGGGTTATTTAACACTTGTGTGCGAACATGATTGGGTTAACCTTATGAGCATTAATTCCTGGAAATTTTAATTTTTCCAGAGCTGGGTCCCGGCGGGTCTATGCAGAACCTGGAGTATGTTTCCCACCAGTCTCTGTCATGGCTACCTTTGCCCCGGTTTTTGCTTTATGCATTACGCCCTCCTGTTCAGGTATCCCTATTTTTGCGCACACCCTTTGTATAAACTGTGTTAAAATGTCTCGTTTGGTGGGGGTTACCTTTCCGGCGTTTTTCTCGTTGCTCCGAGAACACCGTTTTTGTTTACCGAGTTTTAGTCAGGATGGCTAAAATAGGTAAGTTACCCCGACGAGTTTGGTCGCTTGAGGGCTCATCAGAAACTGCGTTTTCTGTGGTCGAGCCTGGGATAAGGCTTCCTGTGTTATTCATTGCTTTATGCATTACGCCCTCCTGTAATGTCTCGTTTGCTGTGGGTTACCTTTCCGGCGTTTTTCTCGTTGCTCCGAGAACACCGTTTTTGGTTACCGAGTTTTAGTCAGGATGGCTAAAATAGGTAAGTTACCCCGACGAGTTTGGTCGCTTGAGGGCTCATCAGAAACTACATTTTCTGTGGTCCAGCCTGGGATCAGGCTTCCTGTGTTATTCCCGGCGAGTGGGGCTCCACACAGTTATTTTATTTATTAGTGGCCCCTCCATCATTGACGAACATGCCTATTACATAAGGCATCCTCTTCAAACACTAATCCGCCGTAGTTTTGAATCTACCGCGCAGAGCATTTAAAAACTGAGGAGCCTTCATCATGAGTGCACGCGACCTCACTCATGGCTTCAGTCATTATGAATTGGGTTCTCACTACGAAAAAACTTCGTAAAAAATAAAAACAAAAAGAAAATAAGAATAACTATCCAATAAGCTTTCCATCATATCGTGGATGTACTTGTGTGGATTTCTGACCAGACGCTGATTCAGGCGTCATTCTTCCTTCTCTGCTCTGCGCTCAGCCCGCCCGGACTTGCCTCCCCACGCTCCGCTGGTTCCGCATTCGTTGCGTCCCTAGTGAGTTTTTTCTCATTTGTTTACTCCAGGATGTATCGAGTAAGGTTAGGATAGGCGTAGCAGGAGTGTCCTGGGCTGGTTGCCCGCAGTGCAGTGTATTTTGGGTCGAGTGTATGGGGCATCTATTTCGGATGTACCCTCGTGGTCACGTTGTGGACATGTGAACTTTTCACAGTTGAGTTAGTTTGTGATGCAGGCGGCTTTCACTACGCGTTAATTATTGCTGCCTTTTATCTTTCTGATGAGGTAAGCTTTGTTTTCTGACGTTCCCAGCGTATTTTTCTTCACTTAGTGAAGTTTTTTCTGGGTCCCGAGTCAGTCTTCCCTGGGTTGGAAGTTATTGCTACGGTGGTGTGTTGGCGGTGGTTCCTGTTGTGATATTTCCAGTGTGTGTGTATATTTCAACTGTTATTATGCCGTCTGCCTAGGCCTACCCGCTCGTAGCTTTGCCACATGTACTAGTGTTATTATTTATTATTTATAAATATGCCCTACTGTGTCATGTGTATCCAGGTTTTAGTTGTGTATTGGCTAATTCCTCGGACTATAATTGTTTCCTGGTTTAGTTGTGTATTGGCTAATTCCACGGATTATGGTGTGACCTTGGGTTAGTCGTGCGTGGCTATCCTCGTGTCTTGTGTTGTTCAGATGGTGTCTGTTCAGGGTGGGTTTCCTTCCGGCGGGTTTTTTCTCGGTTTCACCGTGAAAAAATCCTGGCCGAGAGCAGTGTTGGGCCACACGTGGTTGTTAACACTGGCTTCTTTCCCCGGCGTGGGGGGGTGTCTGTGGCTCTCCAGGACTGCGTCTCTGTGGGTGCCTGGTTTCAGGCCTCCTTTGATTCCCGGCGGGATGGCTGTACCCATCCATATAAAACGGCGTTCTTGTGGACATACGTTTTGGGAGTTTTTCTACCTGGTTTTACGACAACCACATGAAAAACCTAGCTGTTGTTTAGGCTTTCCTCCCCGGCGATCTTTTACAAAGAAGTGGGGACAGGAACATATGGGGTTAACTTTTAAACTTCTCACCCGGCGGGTGCACCTGGTTAGGGTGGGATGAACGACTTAGGTCTTTCAGTTAGTTAACCAATCCATTATAGTGATACTCTGTGTATCGCTGCCTTTACTATTACGGCGATTGAAGGTTCAATTAGGTTAAATATCGATTCTCACACCCGGCGGGTGCTCCTAGGTGGAGGAATTAAGGAATTTACAAAATTCAATTTAACCTATTAATTTAGTGATACAGTTAGGTATCGCCGCCTTCTAACTTACGGCGATCTTTTGTGACAATTCGTTAAACATCAGATCTCGTATCATCCTGCCCTGGGCTATTCTACTAAAATAATTCAAGGGCCGGCGTCTTTATGGGGGGTTGCTTTGTTACAAAATTGAATCTTGAGACAGTCACCTCCTCCAAGAGACTATAAGTGCCATGCTGGACCATTATATCAGAGGGTATTCTTCACTTTCTTTAGCAAAAGATTTGTTTAGACTTTACACCCCGCCGCGTGGCGAGATGTGTTAGTTGTGTCTTTGCATCTCGTTACCCGGCGGGTTATTAACACTTGTGTGCGAACATGTTGGATTAACCTTATGAGCATTAATTCCTGGAAATTTTCTTGTTTTTTCCAGAGCTGAGCTCCGGCGGACCAATACAGACCCGGCGGTAGTTTTCACCCACCAGTCTCTGTCATGTCTACCGTGGCCCCAGTTTTTGCCCTGTGCATTACCCCTACTTGTGCTGGTATCCCTATTTTTGCACACACCCTTTGCATAAGGTGTGTTAAATGTCTAGACCGTTCAAGGGGTCTCTGGGTTATGCATAATTGTTCCTTTTGCTCTCAATTAGCTGTTAAAGTCCTTTGTGAAAATGATAAGACCGCGGCGGTAGCGTTGAGAGAGGTTCGACAACAGATGTCGGCCTACACTACCATTGTCGCGCATAAGTCACTTCAATGTGACAACGTCCCACTTTGGGATAGATTGCTGTCAGAACACCCTCCCCCTAAACGTTCCTCTAGAGTCACGAGTGTTAAGCCGACGGAGACTAGTCAGGGTTCTGTATCGTCTGCGACTACAACTAAACGCCCGAGAGAGCCTACACCCCCGGCATCCGCCTCCTCGTCGCGGGCGAGATCTAGGTCAAGGTCACCTCTCAGACACCAGTCATCTAGTCGTGCCTCTTCACCGGCGAGTAAGAAGAGTAAGACGGAAGGTTCCACCAGTGGTCACGGCGGAGATTCTTCCAGATCTAAGACTAGTTCGCGGTCACACCGCAGCCATAAATCCTCAAAAAAGGATTCACATCGGAAGTCCTCTCGACATTCCCCAAAGTCTAGTGCATCTCATCGTACCTCTACACCTGACAGAGTTTGTGTTACGGCCTCTGAGTCCAGTGCAGCGCCTGTCCCTAAAGAGGATTTGCCAATTAATATTTTAACCCTGGAAATGGAAAGTTCAGGAGGGTCAATAATTGAGAATGTTTCAGACTCTCAAGAGAGCGTAGGCCAGGGCCTCGGTGTTTGGCAGTTTGCCCAACCAGGGTCTGACCACCCACGTCCGACTCATACGAGTCACACAGTAGCCGACGTCCACAGGGATGCGGCGATCCCATCCTCTATCCCAGACTTATCATGGAAACAAGGTACCCCTGCCTCGGCGGGGTCTTCTCAGGAGGATCGGGAGGAAAAAGACGAAGTTTCAATAATTTCGGATATGGAAGGACAAGGGTCAGGCTCAGGCTTGGACGCCGCACGGGATAATAATGATTCTCCTGTAAGTTCTTCATCAAACCAGTTTGTTACAGCACAAGAAATTGATGGGTTGCTTACTCATGCTTTATCTAAATTTGTTGGTCAACAACAGGAAAACCCCACAATGGACTTGGGGGCTCCCTCGACAAGTTCTACGGTACGGCCTCTGATGACGTCAATTGATTTATCTAAGATTCCTAACCCTCCTACTCTGTCACCTGCAAGGAGCACTAAGCCTGCTACGGCGGCATTGACAACTTCAAATGTCAGGGTCATAACGGATGTTAATCCACCCCCTCTAGACAAAGCGCCTCTTAGAAAGGTAGCTATGCCCCTGCTTTATGGGCCAGACGAGTCATGGGTTCTTTTGAACCCCTCTAAACCAGAGCTTGCCCAACCTACCTTGTCAGGGGAACTCCCGGTACCGCGTGAGTGGTTTATCCAGGGCAACAAGTCAAAGAAATTAAGGGCCATGGATGCCTTGGGTAATGTTCTGGACGTAAACATCAAGGCTATACCTAGTTATTATCACCAGGATTATTTTGTGTATGCTTCTAAGCCTGCTTTACCCCCTGCCTCAGCTTTAAAACTATTTTCAGACTGGTCTAAGCTGGATGGGTTTAATGATATTAAGACTCTGTCAGCTCTTACTCCTGAACTAGATTTACAGACCGTCACAGACGACGCAGCTAATCCAGTTTTGAAGGTGGGACAGTTGGGTCCAGGACCTTGGGTGGATTGGGAGGTAGAGGCTCAAAACTTTGCAACCACTTTCACTTCTAAATCTTCCCACCAGATCCCTCAGGACACACATTCATGGTTTTCCATGCCGGTGGGTTCTGCCGGCGAAGTCCCGGCAGCTTTGTTTGCATTCCTAGCTGCCCCTAAGATTAATCTTTGTGAACTGAAGGACCCGTTCACTACCCCTACCCCTACTCACCTAGACAGAGAATTTAGGCTACGAGGAAAAGCTTTTCGCCTGTTTTCACAGTACATAGTATCTCAGCAGGTGGCTAAGTCTTTACTACGGTCTACTCAGGCAATCGCAGACGCGGATGCTCGAAGATCGGTTGAGTTATCCCGGCGACTGATTCTTCAGTCGTCAATCCAATCCTTAGGTGACATACAATAAGCCAGGTTGGCAAGACTATGTGGCTGACCTGTATCAGGCCTCCAGAGATGCTAGGTCTCATTGGCTTGAAGTAGGTCAGCCTAGACAGGGGCCTATATTTGAACTTCACAAAAGAGCAAAGGCTAGGACCAAATATGCCATTAGATTTATTAAGCAAAATGAAAACCAATTAAGGAAGGAAGCCCTTGCAAAGAGTCTGGCAGAAAAGGATACTAACTGTTTTTGGAAGGACATCAGATCCATGCAAAATTGTAACACACCATTACCTGTCAGTGTTGAGGGGGTTACGGGTGAAGAGAACATTGCTGACTTATGGAAAACTCATTTTAAGGAACTACTTAACAATGTAAACCAAAGGTCTACTAATGGTGCAATTCAATATGTGAAAGATAGTAATTATGAAGACATTAAAGTGACTGAAAGTGATCTTGAGAATGCCATAAGAAAACTTAACCTAAATAAAGCTTGTGGGCTGGATGGTATACAGTATATGCAGAACATCTTAAATATGCAGATAAGTTGTTAATAGATAAACTTAGTTCTTGCATCACCAGTGTATTTACGCATGGTGTCCTGCCGGAGTCTATGATATCCGTAATACTTGTTCCTGTCATTAAAGATAAATCAGGTAAAATTACAGCAAAAGACAACTACCGCCCAGTAGCACTTGCTAGTGTGGTGAGTAAGGTAGTTGAAATGATAATGCTAGAAAGAATGTCTGCATATATTGTCACCAGCAGCAATCAGTTTGGCTTTAAGAAAAATCACGGCACAGACCAATGCATATATGTGCTGAAAGAAGTGATTGATACATACAACAAACTAAATAGCTCAATTTTCTCTTGTTTTCTTGATGCAAGTAAGGCTTTTGATAGGGTGTGTCACAAAACCTTATTTGAAAAATTAGTTAACAGGGGAGTGCCTAGCTATATTGTTAGGATACTTATTTTCTGGTATGCTAATCAAAAAATGTGTGTAAGATGGGGCAACATCCTGTCGGGCTCTTTCGCCGTAACCAATGGTGTTAGGCAGGGGGGGATATTGTCTCCGTATCTTTTCAACGTCTACATGGATGATCTTAGTCTGGAGCTGAACAAGACTCGCACTGGGTGCTGTATTGGCAGCACCATTGTAAATCATCTCATGTATGCTGATGACCTAGCCTTAATCGCGCCCTCTGGAGCAGGACTGGATAAATTATTAAGAGTATGTGAAAAATTTGGAATCGAACATTCAGTCAAATTTAATCCTATAAAGAGCAATATCATAATATTTAAATCTAACCTTCTATTGAAATCAAAGCTACCTAAATTCCATTTGTATGAAGAAATTATAGAAGAAGTAAGTAAAGTAAAGTATCTAGGACACTATATTTCATGTGATCGCTCAGATGATGAGGATATGGGTCGTCAGCGAAGGCAACTTTACATGCAGGGAAATTCAATATTAAGAAAATTTCATATGTGCACATGGGATACAAAAATAACATTGTTCAACTCCTACTGCTCACCAATGTATACAGCACAACTATGGTGGAACTATAAGAAAATGACAGTGAATAGACTAAGTATCTCATATCACAATATCATGAAAATGTTTCTGGGGCTCTCAAAATATGAGAGTACAAGTACGCTATGTGCCTATATGAACTTACACTGTTACAAATCACTCATTAGAAAGCAAACATATAAATTCATTCAGCGCCTTAACACTTCTGAGAACAGGATCATTAAAATGCTACAAACTCCAAGCATAGTGTACACCTCCAGGATCCAGGCACACTGGAGGAAGTTGCTCTATATTTAACCTTAAGTAATGATTTCAGGTCTGCTACTCTACAGAATTAGCATACCGGTACTGATCCTCATAGTGCAGTACAGTACCGATATTCCTATACTGTACTGTAGCAACATACTGTACCGGAAGCTAAATGATGTGAGGCATGGTACTGTACACAATTAGGACAGTGGTTTTGGTAACACAGTAGTTTGATGACCACTGTTTTTGGTTGAGGCAGTGCTGTGAACTACATGATAGCAAGCTGGGTATTATTTAATTTCTTTTTATTTTATGTAGCCTATGTACAGTAGCTTATATATATTTATATATATTTATGTTACTGTAAGGTATATATGGACCCCAGTATGGTCCCCTCTGTACTGTGTGAGTCTGAAATAAAGTATTATTATTATTATTATTATTATTATTATACGCACCGCCTTGCTTGAGGCGGTGCGAGCACGACAAGATCTTAGGATGTCGTTAGTTCGCAAGCTACCTGATCGCATTGCTAACCAGGTGGTGATGTCACCAGTACTTACTCCATCTTTAATGTCCCCTGAAGTATGGCGAACGGTGTTCAATATGGCACAGGCCGTTAAGCACAGTCCCACCCCTTCTAAGAAACCTGCATTTAACTTCCCCAAACCCAGGCCTACTACTAAAGCCCAGCCAGGGGGATCTAAACCTTTTCTTCCGCCTAAGTCCTCCCACTCTCCCCAGGGTCAGTACAGGCATAGACAGAATAGGTTTTCAGGTCAGAGAGGACGCGGCCAAAATAAACCAGGTCAGGGCCAGTCTTCGGCCAACACCAGCCAGCCGGCGAAGCGGCCAGCACCAACCCCACCATCAAAAAACTAAAGTCTCTCTCACTCCCGGCGCCTACCTTAAGGCCGGAGGAACCGAGGGTAGTACAGCCGGCGAACCCTTGTCTGCTAACTGGGTCGTTCCGAACGTGTCACCAAGCATGGCCGTTACACACTTGGGCACGGATGGTGGCACGCAAAGGCATCACTTGGCAGTGGCTCCGGCGACCTCGATTACGTCAGCCGACAACGGCGAATTTTGTTTCTTTAGAGGTGGAGTCACTAGCCCAGGAAATGATTGCCAAGAATGTCATCATCCCGGTCCCCCCAAATTACCCTGTATTCACGTCCAAACTATTTTTGGTTCCCAAAAGGGACAGTGTTCAGATGAGGCCGGTCGTAGACCTGTCTTATCTGAATCTTCACATTCACAACGAATCTTTCAGAATGTTAACAGTACACCAAATCAGGCTAACGCTTCCGCCGGGAGGTTGGATGTGTTCACTAGACCTGACAGACGCCTATTGGCACGTATCGGTCAACAAAAGATTTCAAAGGTTTTTGGCCTTACGGATCAGGCACCAAAATTTTGTTTTTCAGAGGATGCCGTTCGGTTTGAACCTGGCACCTCGATTGTTCACAAAACTAGTCCGGCAAGCCCTGATGCCATTGTTAAAACAAGGGATCAGAGTGTTGTGGTATCTGGACGACTGGCTGGTGGTGGCAGAGACACAACAATTATGCATAAAACATGTCAATATCATTTTAAATCATGTCAAAACTCTAGGCTTCAAGGTAAATCTGGTAAAGTCAAACCTTGTTCCCTCACGAGTAATTCAGTGGATAGGGCTGGTCTGGGACACCGCCGCTCTCACTCTGAGTCAGAGTGTGGACAATCGCAACAGGTTTCGCAGGAAACTGTTCAGGTTTCTTCACAGTCTGACTACGACACGAAGGGTCTGGGAGTCTCTGGTCGGCTCTCTCAACTGGATTCAACTAACTGTCAAGTTGGGCCGGTTGAAAGTAAAACGATTAATATTGGAAGGCAACAAATATTTCCCGCTCTTACCGGCGGGAAAATTATGGCCCATCCCGAAATTAATCCACACCTTACTAGCGGTCTGGGCGAAGAGGGAAACATTGCACTCAATAATGTCATGGACCTCTCCTCCACCAACGGTAGGGGTAGACACGGATGCGTCAGGCACAATAGGTTGGGGATTTCAGTCAAATCAGGGGCACCAGGGTCAGGGGCTTTGGTCCCACTTAGAAATCTCGCACATCAATGTCAAAGAATTACTAGTCCCCTTATATTTCCTTCAGGCTCACGGCCCGGCGTTACGGGACAAGTCGGTGGCCTTCAGAATGGACAATCTGAATGCAGTCCACTGTATTCAGAAACAAGGGTCAACGAGGTCAAGGAAGTTGCTAAACGTGTCGGAAGAGATTTTTGCTCTAGCCAACAGTCTAGATATTTATCTGCACGCATCTTATCTCCCAGGCGTAGCGAACGTCTGGGCAGACGCTCTGTCCTGGCGACAGAGCACGACAGTAGAATGGGAGCTCAAGCAACCCATTTTCAACCTAATGATTGCAGAGCTCTCCCATCCACAAGTGGATCTTTTTGCGTCCGAGGAGACTCACAAACTCCCTCTATACCTCACCCACCGGGCGAAAACGCCGGCAGGGGGGCCAGACGCCCTAGTGACAGACTGGAACAGATGGAGCTCCATCTATCTGTTTCCGCCGCCAGATGCGTCACTAATGTGCCACGTAGTGAACAAACTACGAGATTATCGAGGCTTAGTCTCGCTAATCGCGCCACTGTGGCCGGCGCAGTTGTGGTACCAGCAATTGAAAATGTGGTGCCCGGACCCGGTATCGCTCCCGGTCGGGTATTTCCACTTAGACGCGATTGGCAACCTCGCGACCTCGCTGACTTTTGCATTATGGACATTCAGGAGGCCAAGTGGCTAGCACCATACGGTAGAGATGTGACAAATAAATTACTTAATCAATATACTCAGTCTACAAAACGACAGTATCAATCACATTGGCAAGCCTTTACTTCTTGGATCGTTAGGACAGAACAAACTGTACCCTCAGTGGCATTAGTTTTTAATTATTTAAATTATCTGTTTGAGCAGAAACGTTTATCTGTGGTAACATTAAAAAATCACTTAACTGCGATTAGAGTGCCCTTTTTAGACCTTACGGGTCTTTCCATACCGGTAGCGGAGGAAACAGGTTTTATGAGAGCATGTTTTAAACTCCGCCCACCTCCCCGTCAGCTCATGCCTACTTGGTCTCTGGACAAAGCTTTGTCTTTGCTTCACTCTCGTCTGTACCAAAATACTGCAGACTTTGCATTACTCTTAAAAAAGGCGGTTTTCCTTTTGGCTTTAGCCACCGGAAACAGAGTGTCTGAGCTGGCGGCGATGAGCAACACACCTAATTGTCTTAGGTTTGGTAGACTTAATGAATGTATTTCCATTGCACCCTCCCCAGGTTTTGTAGCCAAGAATGAGCATAGTGCACACGTGTTTTCTGAGTTCACGGTGCCGGCGTTAAAAAGGGGAAAGGTGCATCATAATTTATGTCCAGTACAAGCTCTAACCAAATATTTGAGAGTAGCTCCTCAAAACCCCCAAGGTGCTTTATGGGTAGCAAGTACGGGTAAACGCTTACTTAAACGGCGATTAGCCTCTCTTCTGGTAGAAGTAATTAAAGAAAGTAATCCCGGCGTTGTGGGTCGGGCCCACGATTTACGCAAATGGGCAGCCTCTTTACGTTTCCTGAAATTTTTTTCAGTTGAAGACATAGCGTCCACGCAGTTGTGGGCGTCTAATCATACGTTTCTGTCTAGATACTTGTCAGTTGCTCTAGACAAACCTTCCTTACCATGTATAGCTTTAAGGCAGAGGGTCTAGGTGGCCCTGCAGTCACTTTTGTTTACTTTCACGGGAAAGGGGGGGGGGGTGCAGTCAGTTGACACAGGACACCCTAGACCCCGCCGGAGTATGAGAGCTGTGATACAATTTAAGGTTAAAATGTGTTATGAAAATTTCTCAGTGAGAAATTGTGCTAGTACAATGTTAAGTACAAAACAACGGTGTTGTTAGAGTAGTTTAGCTGCGAAAGCAATTTAATTTTAGAATAATGGAGTTCCTTTGCAATTTATCTCCAAGTTTATGTTGGGGTTTATTATGTGCACATGTAAACTTATAACTTGTTATTTTTTGTCACCACTCGTTGAGTGGGGTGCCTTTGTAACTACAGATCTGTGTTCAGAATCTTCAGGGTTACCCATTTTTTGTCAGGCAGGCTTCTTTGAAGCACGCACCTGCCTGAACCCCCTTTTTCTTGTATTTGTTCGGCTACGCCGTTATTAAATATATTTTCAAAGTAAGAATACTATGTGGTTGTTTTTATTATCTGCTTTTCTAGAGTTATGATATGATTACGAATGTCCCCCTCCAGTCTTAGAAATCAGGCATGTTCGTCAATGATGGAGGGGCCACTAATAAATTATAGGTTTGACTCCTGTAAGGAGATAAAGAAAACCTAATATTTAGTAGTGGCCCCGTAATCATTGACGACTGGGGCCCTCCCGACCGTCCCCTTCCCATTCGTTGATGTATTAAGGATTTTGGTTTACTTGATATGTCAGTGAAGGAAGAATGACGCCTGAATCAGCGTCTGGTCAGAAATCCACACAAGTACATCCACGATATGATGGAAAGCTTATTGGATAGTTATTCTTATTTTCTTTTTGTTTTTATTTTTTACGAAGTTTTTTCGTAGTGAGAACCCAATTCATAATGACTGAAGCCATGAGTGAGGTCGCGTGCGCTCATGATGAAGGCTCCTCAGTTTTTAAATGCTCTGCGCGGTAGATTCAAAACTACGGCGGATTAGTGTTTGAAGAGGATGCCTTATGTAATAGGCATGTTCGTCAATGATTACGGGGCCACTACTAAATATTAGGTTTTCTTTATCTCCTTACAGGAGTCAAACCTATAGTTTGGTCTTTCCCTCCCGGCGACCTTTTTACAAAGAGGTCTGGGGCAGGTATAATTAGTTTGACATTGCATATAAAACCCGGCGATTGTACCTTCGGGTGGTTATATTAACGGATTTACGATTCGCGATAATTTGCCAAACAATTGATTGATACAATAGGGTATCACGGCCTTCAAGACGGCGATCTATGAGGGCTTCTGGGAGAAGCCGGATTAGAGATTAAGATAGGCTTAGACTTTTTATGGGATAAAAAGATGCCGGAATCTTACTAGTGTTTCAAGTGTAAAGGGATACTTGAAAGACTTCATCTTTAATAGAGATATGTTTCATCTTTATGAGGATTCAGAAGATATGCTTAAATCTTCTGGACAGGTAAATATATCCTGAAATCTTTAATATGAAACTAAAGGAAAACGAAAAGTAGTGGTGGAGTGCTACGGTTCGTTGACCGGCGGTTTTGTGGCACATATTTTGTACCATTTTTTGGGTGTAACCCTATGAGCATTAATCCCCGGAAAATTCTCTTTCCAGGGCGGAGTACCGGTGTTGCACCAGGTGACCAGGTAGTTCCCGGGGGCGGGGTAGTTTTCCCCCAGTCTCTGTCATGTCGGCACTTGAACCTCTCATTGCTGTATGTTCAACGCCGTTAAGATCAGGTATCCCTATATTATTTTTATTTGTTAATGAAATAATTTAATCACTGAATAATAATAACCATATATATTTTCTATGATTATATTATGATATTATTGTGTTTATTTATAGTAATTTATTTTAATACAATTAAATATAAATTAAATTAATTACTATACTTTATGATTTTGCTCACCAGCTCTGCTTTCAATGTGTTAATGAGCTATGGGAGCTTTTAATTATCATAAACCTTTACAGGGCTCTCTTTCAGAGAGTATACCGAGCTCGCAAGCGAGGGACAGCCACAGCCAAGGTGTATGACGGTACTCACAGTCCTGGCAGGACAGAACACATCCCTTTGTGACTCAACTAGTGCTGACGTCCACCGGGATGCCGATGTACCATCTTCTATCCCAGTTTTAACATGGCAACATGTGGAGGTCCCGGCTTCGGCGGGATCTTCCCATGATAAGCCAGACTTAACGGATGAAGAACAACGATCTCTGGTCTCAGAGGTGGAGGTTCAAGAGTCCAGTCACCTTCTAGGCGACTCTCAGGGTACTGTCGAATCTCCACGGAGTTCGTCATCGGCTAGGTATGTACCGGCGGAAGAGATTGATGGACTACTATTGAATGCACTTAATAGGTTCTTTGGCCCTACGCCGGAAACTCCTTCTGATACGGGAGATCCCGCGATGTCGACGAATGTGCGACCTCTGGCTACATCCTTTGCTTTAGCTAAAATACCTAACCATCCGCTTGTGTCAGACCCAATTTCCAATGTGCCAGGCACAGCAGCTCTCACTACTTCCACTGTGCGAGTCATATCAGACATATCTCCCCCTCCTTTAGACAAGGCGCCAGTCAAAAAACAGGAGCTATGCCTCTTTTATACTGGCCTGATGAGTCAGGGGTAGCAATGTTACGGAAATGTTTTGGATGTTCATATTAAGGACATTCCAAGTTATTATAACCATGACTTATTCTTCCCACCAAATCCCTCCAGAACGCCATTCTTGGTTCTCTCTTCCGGTTTTTAGTGCCGGCGGAGTCCCCTCTGCTTGGCTGCTACCCCCCAAATAATCAATTTGGGCGTATTATAAGCTCCCTTTAGCACGCCTTCCCCAGCTTACCTAGACCGCGAGTTTAGGTTAAGAGGAAAAGCGTTTAAACTGTTTTCGCAATATATGGTTCCCAGCAAGTAACAAAGTCTCTGTTACGCTCTTCTCAGGCAATAGAAGCCGCGGAAGTCAGGAAAGCCATTGAACTTTCCCGGCGCTTGCTTCTCCAGACTTCCATCCAAGTCTTTAGGAGATATTCGGACGGCCTTATTAGAGGCAGTTCAAGCAAGGCAGGATCTGAGGATGTTCTTAGTGAAGAAACTTCTTGACCGTATTGCAAGCCAAGTAGTTCTGTCTCCAGTTCTAATTCCTTCTTTGATTTCACCAGCAGTTTGGAAGACTGTTTTCAATTTGGCACAAGCATTCAAGCAAGGTCCCCGCAAGCCCTGATGCCCTTGTTAGAACAAGGGATCAGGGTCTGGTGGTATCTGGGCGACTAACTGGTGGTGGCAGAAACAGAAAAGTTACGCATCAGTCATGTCTACGTTACGTTAAACCATCTCATATCTCTAGGATTCAAGGTCAAGTTAGTAAAAGTCAAACCCTTGTTCCCCCACGAGTATTTCAGGGGATAGGGCTGGTCGAGGACACAGCTTCTCTCACTCTGAGTCAGAGTGTGGACACTCGAAACAGATTTCGCAAAAACTGTTTATGTTTCTCCACAGTCTGACTACGACACAGAGACTTTGGGAATCTCTAGTCGGTTCTCTCAACGGGGTTCAGCTAACTGTGAAGTTGGGCCGGTTGTAAGTCTAACGTTTAATCTTGGAGGGCAACAAATTTTTCCCACTATTACCGGCGGGGATAGTATGGCCTATCCCAACGTTATTACACAACTTACTAGCGGTTTGGGCGACGAGAGAAATGTTGCACGCAGTCATGTCATGAACCTCTCCTCCGCCGTCGGTATGGGTGGACATGGATGCGTCAGGCACGATAGGTTGGGGCTTTTAGTCAAACCTCGGGCATCAGGGTCAAAGGTTTTGGTCCCATTTAGAAATCTTCCACATCAATGTCAAAGACTTACTAGTCCCCTTATCTGTCCTTCAGGCTCACGGCTCTGCTTTACGGGGCAAGTCGGTGGCCTTCAGAATGGACAATCTGAATGTGGTTCACTGTATTCAGAAACCAGGGTCAATAAGATCTCGGAAGTGGCTAAACGTGTCAGAAAATATTTTATACTAGCCAACAGGCTGAACATTCATCTTCACGCATCTTATCTCCCAGGCGTAGCAAACGTCTGGGCAGATGCTCTGTCTCAGAGACAAAGCACATCAGTAGAATGGGCGCTCTTGCGTGTGCGGAGCTTTACCATCCACAAGTGGATTTGTTTGCGTCTGAAAAAGACTTGCAAACTCCCACTGTACCTCACCCGCCGGACGATAACGCCGGCGGGCGGTCCTGACGCTCTGATTACGGACGAGAACAGGTTGAGTTCCATTTATCTATTTTCCGCCGCCAGACGCGTCTCTAATGTGCCACGTAGTCAACAAACTACAGGATTAGCGAGGCGTAGTCTCGCTAATCGCGCCCCTGTGGCCGGTGCAGTGTGGTACCAGCATTTGTACACGTGGTGCCCGCACCCAGTGTCACTCCCGGTCGGGTTGTTCCACTTAGAACACAATTGGCAACCTAGAAACCTCGCGGACTTGTTCATTATGGACATTCAGGAGGCCAAGTGGCTAGCACCATATGGTAGCGACGTGACCAAGATATTCACGAATCAATATACCCAGTCTACAAAGCGACAGTTTCAATCGCATTGGCAAGCTTTTATGTCTTGGATTCTTAGAACAAAACAAACTGTGCCCTCGGTGGCGTTGGTTGTTAATTATTTAATGTATCTGTTCATGCAGAAACATTTATCTGAAATTGTTTTATGAGGGCAGGTTTTAAACTCCGCCCACCTCCCCGTCAGCTCAGGCCTACATGGTCTCTGGACAAAGCATCGTAGTTATTCTCGTTCCCGTATGTACCAAAGACTGCAGATTTTACAAAAGGGCAGTATTCCTTATGGCTTTGGCTACCGGGAACAGAGTATCTGAGCTGGCGGCGATGAGCAACACACCTAATTGCCTCAGGTTTGATAGGCTTCATGAGTGTATTCACATTGCACCTTCCCCAGGATTCATAGCCAAGAATGAGCACAGTGAACACGTGTTTTCAGAGTTCACGGTGCCGGCGTTAAAAAGGGGAAAGGTGCACCATCTTTTTTTGCCCAGTGCAAGCTCTAACCAAATATTTAAGAGTGGCACCTCTAAATCACCAGGGTGCTTTATGGGTCGCAAGTCCGGGTGAACGCTTGATGGAGCGTACACTGGCTTCTCTCTTGGTCGAGGACTTTAAAGAGAAGAATCCCGGCGTTGTGGGTAAGACCCACGATTTACGCAAGGGGACAGCCTCTTTACGTTTCCTTAATAATCTTTCGGTGGAAGTTATTAAGTCCACACAGTTGTGGGCCTCTAATCAGGAGTTTTTGACTCGATACCTTTCAGTAGCTCTGGACAAACCTTCCTTGCCATGTATAGCTTTACGGCAGAGGGTCTAGGTGGCCCTTTTAGTCACGTTTTGTTTAATTTCAAGAAAAAGGGGGGGGGAGGGTGCAGTCAGTGTGACATAGGACACCCTAGACCCCTCCGGAGTATGTGTTCGGAACATACGAGCTGTGATACTGTTTGTAGGCATTGTATTATAAAATGTCTCTGTAGTATTCATTGCAGGAAATTGTGCTAAAGGCCAATAGTAGTGTTACAACAATTCTTGTTGTAAGTAGCTTTGGCTGTGAAGCAATAGATTTTTGAGAAATCTCGGTAGTTGCAACTACGACTTTTACTTTTGAAGTAATTACTTCTCCATAAGTACACGAGTTCAGTACTTCTACGAATGTACAAGAATTAATTTATGTTTGGTTATATTTTTAGGAATATATCCACTAGTTAATGGGGTTTATATGTGCACATGTAAACTTATAAGTTTTTAGTTTTCACCACTTACTTTAAGTGGGGTGCCTTCTTAACTAGCAGATCTGTGTACAGAGTCTCAGAGTTAACCCTTTTTCAAGCAGGCTTCTTTGAAGCACGCTCCTGCTTGTACCCCTTTTTGAAGATTTAGGCTGTATAAAGTTTATGCACCCGAATATCTCTTTTTTACAAGAGTAAGAATACTATGTGGTTGTTTGATTATCTGCTTTTCTAGAGTTATGATATGATTACGAATGTCCCCCTCCAGTCTTAGAAATCAGGCATGTTCGTCAATGATGGAGGGGCCACTAATAAATTATAGGTTTGACTCCTGTAAGGAGATAAAGAAAACCTAATATTTAGTAGTGGCCCCGTAATCATTGACGACTGGGGCCCTTCCGACCATCCCCTTCCCATTCGTTGATGTATTCAGGATTTTGGTTTACTTGATATGTCAGTGAAGGAAGAATGACGCCTGCAGTAGCGTCTGGTCAAAAGATCCACACAAGTACATCTACGATATGATGGAAAGCTTATTGAATAGTTATTCTTATTTTCTTTTTCTTTTTATTTTTTACGAAGTTTTTTCGTAGTGAGAACCCAATTCATTATGACTGAAGCCATGAGTGAGGTCGCGTGCGCTCATGATGAAGGCTCCTCAGTTTTTTAAATGCTCTGCGCGGTAGATTCAAACTACGGCGGATGAGTGTTTGAAGAGGGTGCCTTATGTAATAGGCATGTTCGTCAATGATTACGGGGCCACTACTAAATATTAGGTTTTCTTTATCTCCTTACAGGAGTCAAACCTATAATCTAGTCAAAAACGTATGATTAGACGCCCACAACTGTGTGGACGCAATATCTTCTACTGAAAAAAATTTCAGGAAACGTAAAGAGGCTGCCCATTTGCGTAAATCGTGGGCCCGACCCACAACACCGGGATTACTCTCTTTAATGACTTCGACCAGAAGAGAAGCTAATCTCCGTTTCAGTAAGCGTTTACCCGTACTCGCTACCCATAAAGCACCTTGGGGGTTGAGAGGAGCCACTCTCAAATATTTGGTTAGAGCCTGCACTGGACATAGATTATGGTGCACCTTTCCCCTTTTTAACGCCGGCACCGTGAACTCAGAAAACACGTGTGCACTGTGCTCATTCTTGGCTACAAATCCCGGGGAAGGTGCAATGTGAATACATTCATTAAGTCTACCAAACCTAAGGAAATTAGGTGTGTTGCTCATCGCCGCCAGCTCAGACACTCTGTTCCCGGTGGCCAAAGCCAAAAGGAATACAGCCTTTTTTAAGAGTAATGCAAAATCTGCAGTATTTTGGTACAGACGAGAGTGAAGTAAAGACAATGCCTTGTCCAGAGACCAAGTAGGCATGAGCTGACGGGGAGGTGGGCGGAGTTTAAAACATGCCCTCATAAAACCTGTTTCCTCCGCTACCGGTATGGAGAGACCTGTAAAGTCTAAAAAAGGCAGTCTAATCGCAGTTAAGTGATTTTTTAACGTTACCACAGATAAACGTTTCTGCTCAAACAGATAATTTAAATAATTGAAAACTAATGCTACCGATGGCACAGTCTGTTCTGTTCTAATGATCCAAGAAGTAAAGGTTTGCCAATGTGATTGATACTGTCGTTTCGTAGACTGAGTATATTGATTTAATAATTTATTGGTCACCTCTCTACCGTATGGTGATAGCCACTTGGCCTCCTGAATGTCCATAATGCAAAAGTCAGCGAGGTCGCTAGGTTGCCAATCGTGTCTAAGTGGAAATACCCGACCGGGAGCGACACCGGGTGCGGCCACCACGTCTTTAATTGCTGGTACCACAACTGCGCCGGCCACAGGGGCACGACTAGCGAGACTAAGCCTCGATAATCTCGTAGTTTGTTCACTACGTGGCACATTAGTGACGCGTCTGGCGGCGGAAACAGATAGATGGAGCTTCATCTGTTCCAGTCTGTCACCAGGGCGTCTGGCCCCCCTGCCGGCGTCTTCGTCCGGCGGGTGAGGTATAGAGGGAGCTTGTGAGTCTCCTCGGACGCAAACAGATCCACTTGTGGATGGTAGAGCTCTGCAATCATTTGGTTGAAAATGTGTTGCTTGAGCTCCCATTCTACTGTCGTGCTCTGTCTCCGGGACAGAGCGTCTGCCCAGACGTTTGCTACGCCTGGGAGATAATATGCGTGAAGATAAATGTCTAGTCTGTTGGCTAGAGTAAAAATCTCTTCCGACACGTTTAGCAACTTCCTTGACCTCGTTGACCCTTGTTTCTGAATACAGTGAACTGCGTTCAGATTGTCCATTCTTAAGGCCACTGACTTGCCCCTTAAAGCAGGGCCGTGAGCCTGAAGGAAATACAAGGGGACTAGTAATTCTTTGACATTGATGTGGGAGATTTCTAAGTGGGACCAAAGCCCCTGACCCTGGTGCCCCTGATTTGACTGAAATCCCCAACCTATTGTGCCTGACGCATCCGTGTCTACCCATACTGTTGGCGGAGGAGAGGTCCATGACATTATTGAGTGAAACGTTTCCCTCTTCGCCCAGACCGCTAGTAAGGTGTGGATTAATTTTGGGATGGGCCATAACTTTCCCGCCGGTAAGAGTGGAAAATATTTGTTGCCTTCCAATATTAAACGTTTTACTTTCAACCGGCCCAACATTACAGTTAGTTGAATCCAGTTGAGAGAGCCGACCAGAGACTCCCAGACCCTTCGTGTCGTAGTCAGACTGTGAAGAAACATGAACAGTTTCCTGCGAAACCTGTTGCGATTGTCCACACTCTGACTCAGAGTGAGAGCAGCTGTGTCCCAGACCAGCCCTATCCACTGAATTACTCGTGAGGGAACAAGGTTTGACTTTACCAGATTTACCTTGAACCCTAGAGTTTTGACATGATTTAAAATTATGTTGACATGTTTGATGCATAATTGCTCTGTCTCTGCCACCACCAGCCAGTCGTCTAGGTACCACAACACTCTGATTCCTTGCTTTAATAACGGCATCAGGGCTTGCCGGACTAATTTCGTGAATAATCGAGGTTCAAACCGAATGGCATCCTTTGAAAAACAAAATTTTGGTGCCTGATCCGTAAGGCCAGAAACCTTTGAAACCTTTTGTTTACCGATACGTGCCAATAAGCGTCTGTCAGGTCTAGGGAACACATCCAACCTCCCGGCGGAAGTGTTAGCCTGATTTGGTGTACTGTTAACATTCGGAATGACTCGTTGTGAATGTGAAGGTTCAGATAAGACAGGTCTACGACTGGTCTCATCTGAACACTGTCCCTTTTGGGAACCAAAAATAGCTTGGACGTGAATACAGGGTAATTTGGGGGGACCGGGATGATGACATTCTTGGCAATCATTTCCTGGACCAGTGACTCCACCTCTAATGAAACAAAATTCGCCGTTGTCGGCTGACGTAAGCGAGGTCGCCGGAGCCACTGCCAAGTGATGCCTTTGCGTGCCACCATCCGTGCCCAAGTGTTTAACGGCCATGCTTGGTGACACGTTCGGAACGACCCAGTTAGCAGACAAGGGTTCGCCGGCTGTACTACCCTCGGATCCGCTGGCCTTAATACTGGCACCGGGAGTGAGAGAGACTTTAGTTTTTTGATGGTGGTGGAGTTGGTGGTGGTGGACGCTTCGCCGGCTGGCTGGCGTTGGCCGAAGACGGGCCCTGACCTGGTTTATTATGGCCGCGTCCTCTCTGACCTGAAAACCTACTCTGTCTATGCCTGTACTGACCTTGGGGGGGAGGAGGACTTAGGTGGAAGAAAGGGCTTAGATCCCCCCGGCTGAGCCTTAGCGACTGGCCTGGGTTTGGGGAAGTTAAAGGCAGGTTTCTTAGAAGGGGTGGGACTGTGTTTAAAGGCCTGAGCCATGTTAAACACCGTTCGCCACACGTCAGGGGACATTAAAGAGGGAGTGAGCACTGGTGACATGACCACCTGATTCGCAATGCGATCAGGCAGTTTTCGGACTAAGGACATTCTGAGGTCTTGTCTCGCTCGTACGGCCTCAAGCAAGGCGGTGCGGATGTCACCCAAAGATTGGATTGACGACTGAAGAAGCAGTCGCCGGGACAATTCAACCGATAGTCTGGCGTCCGCGTCTGCGATTGCCTGAGTGGACCGGAGCAAAGACTTTGCTACCTGTTGAGACACTATGTATTGAGAGAACAGGCGAAAAGCTTTCCCCCTTAGCCTAAATTCTCGTTCTAGGTGAGTTGGGGTAGGGGTAGTGAAAGGGTCTTTTAGCTCACAGAGATTAATTTTAGGGGCAGCTAAGAAAGCAAACAAAGATGAAGGGACTCCGCCGGCAGAACACACTGGCATGGAGAACCAAGAATGAGTATCTTGAGGGATCTGGTGGGAAGTTTTGGAAGTAAATGTGGTCGCAAAGTTTTGAGCCTCTGCCTCCCATTCCACCCAAGGTCCTGGACCCAACTGCCCCACCTTCAAGACTGGATTAGCTGCTGTGTCTGTGACGGTTTGCAAATCGAGTTCTGGAGTGAGAGCTGACAGAGTCTTAATGTCATTAAATCCATCATGCTTAGACCAGTCTGAAAACAGTTTTGAAGCTGAGGCAGAGGGTAAAGCCGGCTTAGCAGCATAAACAAAATAATCTTGGTGATAATAACTAGGTATAGCCTTTATGTTGACATCTAGTACATTGCCCAAAGTATCCAAGGCCCTTAATTTCCTAGATTTATTGCCCTGGATGACCCACTCACGCGGTACTGGGAGTTCCCCTGACAAGGTAGGTTGGGCGATCTCTGGTTTAGTGGGGGTCAAAAGGACCCATGACTCGTCTGGTCCGTAAAGCAAGGGCATAGCTACCTTTCTGAGAGGCACTCTGTCTAGAGGGGGCGGATTGACATCCGTTATAACCCTTACATTCGAAGTGGTCAATGCCGCCGTAGCAGGCCTAGTAACCACTGATGGTGACAGAGGGGGAGGGTGAGGGATCTGAGTTAAAGCAATAGAAGTCATCAGAGGCCGTACCGTAGAGCTTGTCGTGGGAGCTCCCAAGTCCACTATGGGAGTTTCCTGCTGTTGGCTAAAAAAATTAGATAAAGCATTACTGAGTAGCCCATCAATTTCCTGTGCAGTGACAAATTGACTTGATGATGTACTGACTAGTGAATCATTAAGATCTTGTGCGGCGTCTAAGCCTGAACCTGACTCTTGCCCTTCCATATCCGATATAATTGAAACCTCGTCTTTATGATCCTGTTCCTCCTGAGAAGATCCCGCCGAAGCTGGGGCATCACCTTGTTGCCAAGATAAGTCAGGAATAGAGGATGGGATCGCCGTGTCCCGGTGGACTTCAGCCACTGTGTGAATAGTTTGAGCCGGAAGTGGGTGGTCAGGTCCTGGCTGAGAATATCGCCAAACACCTAGGCCTTGGCCTACACTCCCTTGGGAGTCCGCAACACTCTCAACCCCTGAGCCCCCTGAATTCTCCAATTCCAGGGTTAAAATGTTAATGGGTAAATCATCTTTAGGTACAGGCACTATACTGGACCCCTGAGACCGAACACAAACTCTGTCTGGGGTAGAGGTACGATGAGAAGCACTAGAAACTGGCGAATGTCGTGAGGCCTTTCTATCATGGGAATCCTTCTTTGAAGATTTATGGCTGCGGTGTGACCGTGAACTACTCTTCGATTTAGAGGATTTATCGCCGTGACCACTGGTGGAACTTTCTGTCTTACTCTTCTTACTCGATGGTGAAGAGGCAAGACTAGATGGCTGGTGTCTGAGAGGTGACCTAGACAGAGATCTCTCCCGAGACGAGGAGGCTGCCACCGGGGGTGTAGGCTCTCGTTGACGTTTCGCCGTAGCAGTAGGAGAAGACACAGAACCCTGACCAGTCTCTGCCGGCTTACGACTAGTTACTCGAGAGGGACGTTTAGGGGGAGGGTGCTCAACAAGAAGCCTATCCCAAAGAGGGACGTTGTCACATTGCAGTGATTTATGAGCCACAATCGTAGTATACGCTGCCATCTGTTGCCTAACCTCTCGTAAGGCGACCGCTGCGGTCTTATCATTATCACGGAGGACTTTGACACTTAATTGGGAGCAAAAGGAACATTTGCGCATCACCCACAGACCCCTTGAACGGTCTAGACATTTAACACACCTGATGCAAAGAGTGTGCGCAAAAATAGGGATACCGGCACAGGTAGGGGTAATGCATAAAGCAAAAACTGGGGCAAAGGTAGCCATGACAGAGACTGGTGGGAAACTACTGCAGGGTCTGTATTGGTCCGCCGGGGCCCAGCTCTGGAAAAAAAGAAAATTTCCAGGAATTAATGCTCATAAGGTTAACCCAACATGATCGCATACACACACACACACGTGTCAATAACCCGCCGGGTAACGAGACGTAATGTCACAACGATCACAGCTCGCTACGCGGCGGGATTCTATAAAGATTTCCGAATATCTAAACATGTCCTAAGAAAGTTAAGAATACCCTCTGACATAATATAAAGGACCAGTATGTCGTTTATAACATAGTCTTGCTGGTGGTGACTGTCTCAAGATTCAATTTTGGAAAAACAACCCCCCACAAAGACGCCGGCACCAGAATTATTTAGCAGAATAACACAGGGCAGGCTGATACGAGATCTGATTTCTAACGAATTGTCACAAAGGATCGCCGTAAGTTTGAAGGCAGCGATACATTAACGTATCTCTCAATTAACTGGTTAACTATATGGAATTGTAAATTCCTTATTTCCTCCTCCCAGGAGCACCCGCCGGGTGTGAAAAATTTGTGAAAAAGATGTTAACCCTAATTGAGCCTTCGATCGCCGTAAGTCTGAAGGCGGCGATACATAAAGTACCACTAAAATGGATCGGTTAACTAAATTGAATGACCAAGACGTTCATCCCACCCTACCAAGGTGCACCCGCCGGGTGAGATTTAAACAACGTTAACCCCATAAGTTCCTGTCCCCACTTCTTTGTAAAAGATCGCCGGGGAGGAAAGCCCTCAACAACAGCTAGGTTTTTCCTTTTGGTTTGTAAAACCGGGTAGAAAAACTTCATAACATCTGTCCGCATGAACAATGTTAGATAGGTACAGCCAGTCCGCCGGGGATCATAGGGAGCCTGAAACAGGCACCAACCCAGAGACGCAGTCCTGGAGAGCCACAGACACCTCCACGCCGGGGACACAAGCCTGTGTTGAAACCACGCGTGGCCCAACACGGCTCTCGGCCGGGTTTTTCATGGTGAAACCGAGAAAAACCCACCGGAAAGTAACCCACCCCGTTCAGAAACCAACTGAACGCACAACGGACCTGGGAGCAAGCCAAGCACGACTAGCCCAGGGCCCACACAATAATCCGTGGAATTAGCCAATACACAACTAATCCAGGAAACAAACATAGTCCGTGGAATTAGCCAATACACAACTAAACCAGGATACACATGACACAGTAGGACATATTTATAAAATAAACAATAACACTTGTACATGTGGCAAAGCTACGAGCGGCTGGCTAGGCCTAAGCAGACGGCATAAGAAATGTTGAAATATAAACAAAAAACACTGGAAATATAACAACAGGAACCACCGCCAACACACCACTGTAGTAAAGACTTCCGACAAAGGGAAGACTGACTCGGGACCCAGAAAAAACTTCAATAAGTGAAGAAAAATACGCTGGGAACGTCAGAAGCAACGCATACCTCATCAGAAAGATAAAAGGCAGCATAAAATAACGCGTAATGAAAGCCGCCTGCATCACAAGCTAACTCAACTGTGAAAAGATCACATGTCCACAACAGGACCACGAAGGTACATCCGAAATAGATGCCCCAAACACACGACCCAAAATACACTGCACTGCGGGCAACCAGCCCAGGACACTCCTGCTACACATATCCTAACCTTACTCGATACATCCCGGAGTAAACAAATGAGAAAAAACTCACTAGGGACACAGCAAATGCGGAACCAGCGGAGCGTGGGGAGACACGTCCGGGCAGGCTGAGCGCAGAGCAGAGAAGGAAGAATGACGCCTCAATCAGCGTCTGGTCAAAGATCCACACAAGTACATCCACGATATGATGGAAAGCTTATTGGATAGTTATTCTTATTTTCTTTTTGTTTTTATTTTTTACGAAGTTTTTTCGTAGTGAGAACCCAATTCATAATGACTGAAGCCATGAGTGAGGTCGCATGCGCTCATGATGAAGGCTCCTCAGTTTTTTAAATGTTCTGCGCGGTAGATTCAAACTACGGCGGATTAGTGTTTGAAGAGGATGCCTTATGTAATAGGCATGTTCGTCAATGATGGAGGGGCCACTAATAAATATATATATATATATATATGCAATTTTTTGTTTTTGAGGGGGTAAATATCGTGACGTCACTGAGGTACTTGGAGTACCCTTATAAACATAGTAACACTTGGAGTCCAGCCACAGGGCGCCATCTTGATTTCCAACCTCTTTCTTTAAAATGTAGTAGTCACACTTGATGGAGTTAGATGGTAGCCTGTGATAGCGAAAGCGATATTAGTATAATTGTATTAGTAGCATCAGATAAATAATATAATGTACAAACAATTACGTAGTATGATCTACAGTGCGAATACAAGAGTCAAAATGGCATCTATAGACGAAGTTAACAGGACTCTACATACTTATGATACCCTTGAAATGGTAAACATACGTTTCAAAGGGCTGTTTATGTCGGGACTCGGGGGGGGGGCGGATTCGTGTGTCGCATTAAATGGAGCTAGCTTAGCATTGTATTTTCGTACTGAGGGTGTATTATCACGCAAGGTATATGAACTGTGAGAATGTGGGTGGGTATAACAATCTCGGCTGCATGTAGAAAGGACTTCATACGTAAAATGAAAGCTAGGCTAATATAGCAGGGATGGGGTATGGACGTTTCATCACCAGTGTAGCAGTAAGTGCGACTAGCTTGTCAAAGCTAGCCTACCATGTTGTGCTGGAGGTTCATTATCACCTGTGTGAGAATGGGGGTAGATATTATAGTCTGGGGGTGGAGCCTGGAGGGCATCACCCATAGCCTAGTATAAATGCCACTTATACAGTGGACTGAAGCAGTCAGTACCACTTTACACTACGCTCATCATGGACGACTCTACATCAGCTTCAAGTCAAGAAATAGGCCGCCTGGCCCCGGGCGGCCTGGGCTATGTAGGCCTATATGAAATACAACCCTACATGTTTGAGCCACCTGGAAGGGAAGAAGCTGCAGCTGAGGAAGAGTTGCCAGCTGCTGAAAGCCGCCTGGATATGAACCCTAGACAATGGTAAGCAATTTGGAAATTATTTTTGGGTTCCTTAGCCTATAGGCCTAGCCTAGGCTATTATTGGAAGCCCAAAGTTGAGTCTTAGCAAAGTCTTCATTAGAAATTTGTTGGAGGAATCTAAGGGAGACTGCCCATTTCCTGACGTCGTGAGCCCTGCCCACGACGCCGGGGCTACTTTCATGAATCACGGCTACAAGTAACTACTTTCTTCTCGTAACACGATTACCTGCCTGATTCACCCACAGAGCACCTTGTTGGCGAGGGTGAGCAGCCTTCATAAAATTAGATAAGGCCTGCACAGGGCATAAAATATGATGAGTATGTCCGCGTTTCAATGCCGGGACAGAAAACTCAGAAAACACATGATTGGAATGCTCGTTCTTAGCAATAAAAGTGAGAGACGGCGCGATTTGCACATGATCGTGTAGTCTCCCAAACCTAAGGCAGTTAGGTTCGTTGCTCATCGCCGCCAGCTCAGACACCCTATTTCCAGAGGCGAGAGCCATAAGGAATACAGCCTTCTTGAAGAGTGAATAAAAATCTGGCGCATTATTGTATTTACGGGACTGAAGTAATTCTAAGGCTTTGTCAAGTGACCAGGTGGGCATGAGCTGACAGGGTGGTGGGCTCAGCTTGAAACACGCCCTCGTAAAACCTCTCGACTCCTCTGCCTGCGGTATGGAAAGGCCCGTGAGATCAAAAAAGGGGGTTTTGATGGCAGACAAGTGATTTTTTAACGTAATTACCGAAATTTTGTTGTGCTCAAATAGATAATATAGGTATTTGATAATCAAGGCCCCCGAGGCATCTGTTTGCCCTGACTCTACAATCCAGGTCGTAAAAGTTTTCCAATGTGACTGGTATTGTCTCCTGGTAGACATAGTATACTGGTTCAAAAGCTTATTTGTGACACTCTCCCCAAATTTAGCTAACCATTTTCCCTTGTAAATGTCCATAAGGCAAAACTGAGCGAGGTCCGAAGGTTGCCAATCATCTCTAAGTGGAATGCGGAGACCGGGAGCGACACCGGCGTCCTGCACCATTCCTGCAATTGGTGGTACCATGCCTGGGCCGGTCATAACGGCGCGATCATCGAGACTAAGCCCCGGTAACCCCTCAGTTTGTGAATCACTCTGCACATTAGTACAGTCGAGTCTGGTGGAGGAAAAAGATAAATTGAAGTCCACTTGTTCCAATCCACCAGTAATGCATCTGGTCCCCCCGCTGGGGTTACCCCGCGGCGGGTTAGGAAGAGAGGGAGTCTGTGATTCTCCTCGGATGCGAACAGATCCACTTGTGGACGGTAAGACTTTGCAATCATCTTGTCGAAGACAATCATCTACTAGGTTGCTCCGCCTCCGAGACAGGGCGTCCGCCCAGACGTTCGACACACCGGGAAGATATGTGGCATGCAGATGGATGCCCAGCGATTCGGCTAGGGCAAAAATCTTCTCTGACAATTTTAGCAACTCTCGAGACCTCACTGAGCCTTGCTTCTGAATACAATGGACTGCGGTGAGGTTGTCCATACGGAACGCTATTGATTTGTCTTGCAAGGACATCCCATGATCGCGTAGGAAAAAGAGAGGAACTAAAAGCTCTAGCTTGTTGATATGACACAAGTTGTCGTGTTGCCAAATGCCTTGCCCTTGATGGCCTAGATTCGATTGATAACCCCAACCTAGAGCCCCCGAGGCATCCGTGTCTACACATGCCGTAGGCGGGGGAGAAACCCATGTCATTATTGAGTAAAGCATTTCCGGCTTGGCCCAGACCGATAGCAAGCTGTGGATTAATGGAGGAATTGGCCATAATTTCCTCTCCAGCGAGAGAGGAAAAACTCTGTTGTCTTCCAAGATTAATCTCCTTACTTTCAACCGGCCCAACTTCACAGTTAATTGGATCCAGTTGAGAGAGCCGACCAGTGAATCCCATGTTTTCCTGGTTGTATTCAGACTGTGGAGAAAACGGAACAGTTTCCGGCGAAATCTGTTCCGGTTGTCCACACTCTAAGTAAGAGTGAGATTGGTGGTGTCCCAGACCAGCCCTATCCACTGAATATTCCTTGTGGGAATAAGGCGAGACTTTGCCAAGTTCACCTTGAACCCTAGGTTGTATACATGATTTAACACTTGGTTTACATGGTTGTGACATAACTCCTCTGACTTTGCCACCACCAGCCAGTCGTCTAGATACCAAAAGACCTGAATGCCCTGTTCTAACAAGGGCAAAAGGGCTTGCCGGACTAATTCTGTGAAAATTCTCGGTGCCAGGTTCAACCCGAAAGGCATTCGTTGACAGACATAAGTCTCTTGCCTGATCCTCAGAGCGAGGAATTTTTGGAACCTTTTGTGTATCGGGACATGCCAATAGGCGTCTTTGAGGTCTACTGAGCACATCCAGCCTTGCGACGGAAGAGAGAGCCTGATCTGATTGACCGTAAGCATCCTGAAGGGTGAATTTATGATAAATGTGTTCAGACGCGAGATATCTACTATACTGGTCGCATTTGCACACTGTCCCTTTTCGGCACTAAGAAAAGTCTGGAGGTGAAAACTGGGCAAGTTGGTTTGACTAAGACAAGGACTTCTTTTGAGATCATTTTGTGGATTAGGGCCTCCACCTCCTGTGACACATGGTTGTATTCCAGCGCCTGATGCAGTCGAGGCTGCCGGAGCCACCGCCAGGTGATTCCTTTGCTCACTGCCTTCTTGGCCCAAGTCTTCCTGGGCCAAGCTAAGCGGAATGACCGGAACGACCCCGGTTGCAAACCGGGCCGGGTCGGTAAAGCTACTCTCGAATCCGGTACCTTTAAGCATAGCACCGGGAGATTGAGAGGCTGCATGGGTGGCTAGTTTTTTGGAGGTGGTGGTGGGTTGGTATCAGACGGCTGGCTAGTCTTGGCTGACGTCTGCCCCTGATTTGGCTTCTGATGGGGCTTACCTTTATACCCTGAGTATTTACCTTTTTTGGGTTTGGGCAGAGCACCTCCCGGCTGAGGAGGGGTTCTGGGATCACGAAAGGATTGTTTAGCCTGCTGCTGGTGAGACTTACCTCCACTCTTAGGCTTGTGAAAGGTTTCTTAACAGGGTCCTTCTTAGTTTGGGAGGTACCCTGCTTCCACCCATTTACCAGATTGAACACTATACTCCAAGTTTCTGCGGTAAGTAGAGATGCCGTGAGGACCGGCAAAAGAGTTACCCGGCGGCCAATGTCCTCCGGTAACTTCTTGACTAGATGTACTCTCAAATCTTGGCGGGCTCGAACCGCCTCCATGATTGCAATTCTAATGTCACCCAAAGTCTGAATAGAGTTTTTCAATAAGAGTCTTCTAGATAAATCAGTGGCCTTCCTAACCTGAGAGTCAGCAATGGCCGATATGGTTCTGTTAAGGGAGACGGCAATCTGGCGATTAACTAGATACTGAGAGAACTGCCGGTACGCTTTGTTCCTTAATTTAAAGTCCCTTTCAAGGTGAGCCGCTGGAGGGGTACAGAAAGGTTAATATAAGGAGTTAAGGGCTACTTTTGGTGCCGCCAGGAAGGTTAACAGAGCCGGCAACACCCCCTCAGCCTTAGAGACAGGCAATGAAAAATACTGATGCATTTCCTGTGGCACCTGATGGGAGGACTTGGAAGTGATTGTTGTGGCAAATAATTGGGCCTCTAATTCCCAGTCTACCCAGGGGCCTGGCTCTATCCGCCCCATCTGCAGGACTGGTGTATGCATTTGGTCCAATACCGGAAGTATATCCATTTCCGGCGTAAGAGCATTTAAAACCTTGACATCATTCATGCCATCAGTTTTCGACCAGTCAGCAATGAGCCGTGCAGAAGAGGCGGAAGGGACTGCCGGGGCTTTAGTAAACACAAAATATTCTGGATTGTAAGAACTGGGGATCCCTCTAATCAATACATCCAGCAACCTCCCTGCCTCATCTTTAGCTCTAAATTTCCTGCTCTTGTTTATCTCAATCTTCCATTCAGTGGGGACCGGTAGCCTAGGTCTCCTGAAATGGTGGGTTGTGCAGATTGTGGGTTCAGGGGCATCGCCGGAACCCAAGAACAGTCAGGGCCATAGAGGAGAGGTATAGGGCCTTTCTTCAATGAGACCTTGTCTAGTGGGGGGAGGGGGAGTAATATCAGCAATAACCCTCACATTGGTGGTAGTCATCGTGGCCGGCATTGTACGTAGTGCCTGGAACCGCGGACACCGCCGGGGTCAAAGAAGGCAGCACGCCTGGAGTTACTAGAGGTCTTAACATTGATTGACTGGGGGCAATTAATGGTTGACAAGCAGGAGGATCAGAAGAGACAGGGAGATTATACTGTTGCATAACCCTATGTAATATATCACTAATTTCATCTGAGGTAACACACTTACTATGAGAGTTCCTAGATGATTGTGAGCTTACTTCAGACTCCTCACCTGTAATAGTCTGTTGAGCCGGGGCTAAAGGCACGTCCTCCGGTTCCCTACTACCCTCAGAACTATCCTGATGAGGCTCCGGTGCCTGTTCCACCGGAGGCCACATTAAATCTGGGACTGATAAGGGTACCATGTCCATACTATCCTCATTACTTAGGTCTTGGAATTCCCTTCTGTGCCTCAGAGATGGTTCTGACTGCCGCCAGCACCCCCCTACCGCGGGTGGCTGGGAGTCCTGAATTATTTGAGAGCTGTCCTTAGTGTGTGACCCTGACGGAAAACTTCTATAATGTTCAGCCAGGACCCGTCTTGGGCCGGCGGATTGGACACTACGTGGCACATAGTTCAATTTGGGTATAGCAAAGGTAACCTGAGATGGGACACTTAAAGACTGTTCATGACTAGGAGTGGAACCCGTAGCTTCTACCCCCACTTCCGAATCCCCAGAATCGACCAGAGGCGTGTCAGACGCAGGGGTAGAGGGAGGTGGTTGAGGGGTTTCCAACCGGTGCCCACTGCGCGGCGTATCAAGCGATGACTCAGAGTCTTCTTTCCGGCGCTTGAGGGACCGGGAAGATTCAGTTGAAGAGTGTCTAGACCGTCTAGGAGGGGATCTAGACCTGGACTTAGACTTCCGCTTCGGAGAGCGTGATCGTCTCCTCTTCGGGCAGACGGGGTAGATTCAAAATGCTGACACGGGATGTTAAATGGAGACTATATTATACTAATAGGCAAAATCGTCAATGATGAAGGGGCCACTATTCATCATCATCATCATCATCTCCGACGCCTTGTTTCCCCCTGGGAAACCCCCACTAGAGGATGGCCATGACAGAAACGTCTCCAAGCTACTTTGTCAAGACATGCCTCCTTTGCCCGTGCCACAATGCCCCTTCCACTACGTGGAAGTTTTTCTTCAATATATTTTTCCACTTTCTTTTCCCATACCATAGGTGGTCTTCCACTACTAGCGGTTCCACTCACCTGACTCCCATATATCTTTCTTGCCATTCTGTCTTCATCCATTCTCTGAACATGGCCATACCACCTCAAAGTACTTCTCTTTATCCACTCAACCACACCACAATCAATGCCCAAAGCCTGCTCTTCCATTCCAAAGGACTCGTACACTTCCCTATTACTTGGCCCATCTAGCCTATTCATGCCAGCTGCCATTCTGAAAAAGCTCATCTCCACAGCTCTCAGTTTGAAGAGGTCCTCGTCACTTGCCGTCCATGTCTCGCTTCCATACGAGAGTGTTGGGAGCAGCACACTGTTTCTCAGTTACTTTTTTTACTTCCTGGCTAACCATTCTTCCTTTGAGAATACTATCAAGTTCTCCAATCACTGTTCTCCCTTGCATTTTTCTCTCTTTTATCTCACTCTCCATTTTACCATATTTGCATAGTACAGCTCCCCCCTGGGGGTTAGGGAATAGAATATGCCCCACGTGCCTTCTGCGTGTCGTAAGAGGCGACTAAAGAGGTTGGGTCGGTGGGCTTGCGACCCCCACCCGGAAAAAATATCTAAGCAAAAAAAAACGAACGAACAGCCTCGGATGCGGACGGAACCAACGTTGACGAACCACGACCGACTAAGGACATGCCTTCGGACATTCTGAGAATGGCTACGTGGAATGTTAGTGGCATGAATGATGGCACAAAAGAGAGAGAGGTTCTGGAAGTGTTAGTGAATGCCAGGCTGGATGTATGTGGAATGACAGAGACCAAATGGAAAGGTTCAGATGTGAGAGAGTGGGAGTGTGGAATGGGTGTGTGTGCTGGAGTGAGTGAAGGAACAGCGTGAGAAGGTGCATGTTTGTTTGTAAGTAGCAAATGGAAGGAATGTGTAAGAGAGTATGGGTCTGTGGGTTCAAGGATTGTGTGGGTGAGAATGAAAGTAGGAATACAAACGTGGGTGATTGTATGCGTGTATTCCCCGACAGAGGATATACTTGAAAGAAAGAAAGAGGAGTTCTGGATGAATATGGAGGCGTGCCTGGAGAAGTTTGACAAGAACGAAAGAATATTTCTGATCGGGGATATGAATGGTAAGGTGGGTGATAGGAAAGTTGAGGGAGTGGTGGGAGGGTGGGGGGTACCATCAGAGGTGAATGGGAATGGTAGTGCACTTGTGGACGTATGTGTGGGGAGGAGGCTGTGGATAGCCAACACCTTCTTCCGACACAGAATGATCCACAGGTACACGTGGAAACGGATGTTGACGATGAAGGATAAGACAGTGGTGGAACGAAAGTCATTGATTGATTATGTATGTGTGGATGAACGAATGAAGAAATCTGTGATGGATGCTAGGGTGTATAGGGATATTGGAGGGGGTCTGTCTGATCATTATGTAGTGGTAGCTAAGGTTAGGATACAAAAGAAGTGGGTGAGGAGAGCGGAAGGGAGGCGAGAGGAGGGTGGAATGGTGAGGAGGGTGGAGAGGTTGCAGGAGGAGGAAGTCAGGGAGGAGTACAGGAGAGCAGTGGAAAGACGACTAGGTGGGTTCGACCTGGAAGTTATGGAGGAAGTGGAGGAGATGAGCAAGGTGTTTAAGGATGAGATCTGTGCAGCATGTGAGGAGGTGTGTGGAGTGAGGAGAAGAGGGAGGGGAGTGAAAGGTACAGCATGGTGGACAGAAGAGGTAAGAATAGCTGTGGAAGAAAAGAAGAAAGCATATAGAGAGTGTTTGGGTAGTAGAGGGAATGAAGATTCCGAGAGACAGAAACGAGCGAGGTACGTGGAGAGTAAGAGGGTGGTGAAGAGAGTAGTGAAGGAAAGTAAGAGAAGAGTAGATGAGGAATTTGGAAGGAATCTGAGTGTAAAATGGAGGGAGAGTAAGAAACTGTTCTGGAAAGAAGTCAAGAAAGTTTGGGAAGGTAGCAAGGGAAACAGTAAGGGTGTGAAAGATAAGAATGGGATAATGCTAGCCGAGAAGCAGGAGAGAGTCGAAAGATGGAGGGAGTACTTCAGTGAGTTGCTAAATGAAAGGAATGAAGAGCCAGCAAACATAGCTGGATATGGTATGGGAGGGAGAAGAAGAGAAGTAGTGGAGGAGGAGGTGGGGATCAGGAGGTCAGAAGTGTGGGAAGCCATGAAAAGAGTGAAGTTGGGGAAAGCACCAGGAACAGATGGAGTGTGTGGGGAAATATTGAGGTATGGTGGTGAGATAGTGATAGAATGGGTATGGAAAATGTGCAAACTAGCATGGGAGAAGGGGAGTGCACCCGATGACTGGAAGACTGGCATAATAGTCCCCCTATAAAAGGGGAAAGAGGAGTGTGTGGTAACCACCGAGGAATATGTCTTCTAAGCGTAGTAGGGAAGGTATACAGTAGGGTAGTGATTGAGAGAGTGAGAGTGAGAACGGAGAAATGGATAGGCGACGAGCAGGGAGGTTTTAGGAAGGGAAGAGGATGTGTAGATCAGATTTTTACCCTGAATTGTGTTGTGGAGAAGTATCTGGAGAATAAACAAAAGGTGTATGTTGCCTTTATGGACTTGGAGAAGGCCTATGACAGAGTGGATAGAGAAGGTTTGTGGAAAGTACTTAGAATATACGGAGTAGAGGGCAAGTTGCTGAAAGCAGTGAAGAGCATGTATGAGGGTGCAAAGGCGGCAGTACGTGTGGAGAGTGAGCAGAGCGAGTTCTTTGACCTGAATGTTGGTTTGAAACAGGGGTGTGTGATGTCCCCGTGGTTGTTTACTGTATATATGGATGGAGTTATGAAAGAAATACTATCAAGAGCAGTGGATGTTGGTGTATCGCTGAAAAGGGAGGGAATTGAGTGGAAGCTACCTATACTGCTGTTTGCGGATGATACAGTTCTGATGAGTGATAATGAATGGGAGTTGCAGGGTCTGGTAAATGAGTTTGGAACAGTGTGCGAAAAACGGAATTTGAAGGTAAATACGGGGAAGAGCAAGGTTATGGTCTTCGAAAGGGGTGAAGTCACAGAGTGTGAGGTGAAGCTGAACGGTCAGGCTATGGAGATCGTCAACTCTTTTAAGTATCTGGGCAGTGTGTTGAGTAAAGATGGGACTATGGATGAAGAGGTGTGGGAGAGGGTACAACAGGGGAAGAGGGTTGTAGGAACGTTAAAAGCAGTAACAAGAAATAGGGTGGTCAGTATGGAAGTGAAGAAGTCCTTGCATGACAGTGTGGTAATCCCGACACTGACTTACGGAAGCGAAGCATGGACGTTGGTTGAGAGACTCAGACCAAGAGTGAGAGCAGTGGAAATGAATTACTTAAGGAGTGCGTGCGGAGTTACATGGAGGGATAGACAGACTAATGAGGAAGTAAGAAGGAGGTGTGGTGTGGAGGTAGATGTGCTGGAAAGTGTGAAAAGGAACAACTTGAGATGGTTCGGCCATATGGAACGTATGGAAAGCGAGAGAATGACTAAGAGGGTGTACGAGAGCGAGGTGGAGGGACAGAGGGGGAGAGGTAGACCGAATATGAGGTGGAAGGATGGAGTGAGGAACTACATGAACGAAGGCGGTGCTGGTTGGGGGGAGGGGCGTCGACTGACTGGGGACAGAGGTGCATGGGGGCGGTTCGTTCGTGGCCACCCCTTCGGGGATCACGGCGTCAGGCAATAGATAGATAGATAGCTCCCAAATACTTGAAACTTTCAACCTCTTCTAGTACTTCATTTTTCAATTTTATTTTACAACTTTTCTTGTGTTCTTTCTTGATTCTATATTTTTCCTTAAAATCTATGGTTTCATGCATTCTTCTCTCAAACACCATTACCTTACATTTCCCTACATTGACCTTTAACTTTCTCTTTTCACATACCCTGTCAAAGTCAGTGACCACTCTCTGAAGTTCTTCAGCATTTTCCGCCAACAGGACTGCATCGTCCACATATAGGCATGTTAAAATCTTCCATGTTCTTCCCTCTGATTCCAGTCTAGCTCCCACACCCATTGATACAGCCCTACATTCCCTAATCACTCCATCCATGTATATATTGAACAACCAAGCTGACATGACACATCCCTGTCTTACACCTACATTGACCTCAAAACTTTCACTTAACTTATCCCCTACCTTCACATTTGCCATTGCATTCCTATAAAAAGATTTTACTGCCATTAGCAACTTTCCTCCCACACCATATACTGTTAACACATCCCACAGGCCCTCCCAGTCTATTTTGTCGTAGGCTTTTTCCAAATCCATGAATGCTGCATAGAGTTTTCTGTTTTTGGCCAGATACTTCTCTACCAACAATCGCATTGAGGCTATCTTGTCAACGCAGCCCCTGCCCTTTCTGAAACCTCCCTGTTCCTCGCCTATTTTGTCATCCGTTATCTTCTGTAGCATCTGTGTTACTACTCTTGCGTGTACCTTTCCAGGTATGCTAAGCAAGCTAATTCCCCTATAATTCTTACACTCTTCTTTACTACCCTTCCCTTTGTACAAGGGTACTATCACTGCTTTCCTCCAGTCCTCTGGTACACTTTCCTTTTCCCATGCTAATTTACATAACCTATGCATTATGTCAACAGCTTCTTCTCCTCCATATCTCAGCATTTCACCTGGGATGTTATCTACTCCAGCAGCTTTGCCCATTTTAAGTCTATTGATTGCTTCTTTTACTTCTTCTCTGCTTATCTGGCTTTCAACTACCCTGTTTATTCTACCTCTTTCCATTCCTATGGATGAGATCTTTGCCTTCCCCCTACTCTTTACAGCTAAGCCACTAACATGATCTTTCCATACTTTCACCACAACAACAACAACAACCACTTCCCCATTCATGTCCCTCATCCTACCACCTGAGACACTCTCAGTCTTCTTCCCTCTGGCTTCTTTCACAGCTCTGTAGTATGCTTTCCTGTCATTCAGACCCTGTTCACTAATCTTTCTCCCATATGCCTCATCTGTCTTCCTTTTAGCGTCTTGTATCGCCCTCTTCACTCTTTGTTTCAAATTTGTATATTCTTCTTTCCTCGCATCTCTAGTTTCTCTAGGTATATTCTTTTGCAGCATACTCTTTCTGAACTCTTTTTTTTTGTCACTATTTCTTCTATCTCTTTACTAAACCATGCGTTACCTTTCTTCTTCCACATTTTAAAGGTTTTCTTCCCACATACTTTCTCAGCTGCTTTAATCATGGAGTCTCTTGTACCTTTCCATACTTTGTCTACAGTATTTCCCAGATCTATCATAACATCCATGTCCTTTACAGTCTCTTTCAGGATGTACTTGTATTTTGTTGCATTACATTCTTCATTTAATTTTCTCACATTTATTCTCTCTACTGTCAGTTTTCTCTCTTTCCTCTCATATTTCCACTCTTTCCTTATCCTCACTTTTGTTAGCACTGTATAGTGGTCTGATCCCGTCAGCATACCTCTTACAGCTTTTGAATCTAAAATTCTTCCTTTTAGTCCGGAGTCCATCATGGCGTAGTCAATTAGAGATTTCTGTTCCTGCTCACCTTCACCTCTGTGCCATGTATATCTATGAATGTGACGATGTTCAAAAAATGTGTTAGCCAGAAACATCTCTCTCTCCGCACAAACTTCTAAAAGGAAGTCACCATTCATATTCCTACCCTCCACACCCCATTTACCCACTATACCTTCCATCTCCTCGTTTCCAACTCTACCATTCATGTCGCCACTATTAAATTAATATATTTTCGTTGTTAGGAATTATACATGTGGCACTAATGTAAAGGGATTGACCGCGGGTAAAACCGCCTGTTAAGATCAGCTGGACTATAGCCTATACTAATGGATTCAATTTATCGTCAGTTTAAAATGGAATTTCAAGGTTAGGCCTACAGGCTTTTGCATCGCACATTTGGGCAAGATCAGCTGAGGTTGTGTGAACCATACAAATGGGCGGGACGGTCTAATCTTAGAGGGCGGAATCAACCAAGGAAGGATTGATTGCTTGGCTGTTTCCGCCCACAATATTCGGGCGGGAAGGACCTACCTGAGCGGGCGGGATCTTCTAGTCGGAATGGTCTGAGGGCGGGGAAGCCCTGCTCCCAGCTCAGAGCACCCTCTTCGCCGAAAAATGCATACGCCACGATTTGATTGTTATTGTTTCATTCCATACGATACAAAAACTGTCACATCCAATCTTAGTTGCGATATCTAATATATTATCATATATCCGATATTTCTGAATTTATAATCCGAAATATGAAATGCGTCGAATATCTGAAATTCTGAGCAGCCGGCGGCCATGTTGGATAGCTTCACGCCGAGCTGCTGAATTTCTACAGCATTTTCCCACTAAAGCAACTCTTTATGCTCAATTATAATCACGCATAGGTGAGTTGGAAAGTATTGCAGTTGTGAAACCAGCGGGAGTGTTGGTAGTAGTGTAGAAGCGGTAATGTGCCTCCGTGGCTTTGTTGACGACGCCAAGTGTTGGGAAGCGTGTCCCGGGTTGTCAAGGTCGGAATTTTATATTTGGGATGTATTCTGGGTCATAGCGTATTATATAACCTCTTTGTTCTTTATCATTATATGTAGTGATAGTAATATGCATGACGTCTGCTTTGATTTGTGTGCAGTAATTGATGGTAAAGGAAAGGTAGTTACGGTAACCTATCACTGGAAGTGGCAGATGATGCTAATGGCACTGTTGTGGGGCCGGGGGTGACTCAGCTTGGTAAGCACCCCTGCACTTGCAGAATACAGATTCCACCACACCAGGAGGTCAAAGGAATATCGGAAAATTTAAATAAGATGGTCACTAGGCTAGGCTAATTTTCCCATGGATTTTTTTTATTTTTCCCTGTTAGCCTAGTTTTCATCAATATAGCCTATAGGCCTAGTGTTTGGAAATAATTACGGTAGCATTCAAGGAGACTACTGCAGGACTCTTCTTCTTACCTCTGACCGGGTATAGGCTATCCTAGTGTTTACTAGCCTAGGCCTATACCCCTTTGAAAGGACATTAGCCTAACCTATTGCTTAACAACCTTACCTAGCCTAGGCTATCCTAGTATTATAGGTGGGGGCTGCCGCCCCCACACCCCCGCTTTGACTTAGATTTTTTGTGTAGCCTAGGCTATTTGTCTGTGAATTGGGTATTTTTCAATTTGTTAATAACTAACTCCATGCGGACTAGGCTATATGGAGAAAAATATGGCGAATCTATTGGTGCCTATTTTCCCTAATAAATTGTTTCTAATAAGGCGGATGTAGGCTAGTGTCCTTGAAGATTATCATAATTACAACCCTCGGCAGGGTGCCAAAAGAGAAAAAAGTTATGTCAGTAGTAATTAAGGATTAGAGAAAAATAGGGTACGATTTTAGTTACTGGACACCTATTTGACAGGTACCACCGAGGATTTAATACATATTTTTTTCGGTTTCCACGCATCCAACACCAAGCTACACCTTTTTCGGGTCCGGTATCCAGCACCGCCTTCGTTCATATACTTCCTCACTCCATCCTTCCACCTCCCCCTCTCTGTCCTTCCACCTCGCTCTCGTACACCCTCTTAGTCATTCTCTCGCTTTCCATACGTTCCATATGGCCGAACCATCTCAAGTTGTTCCTTTTCACACTTTCCAGCACATCTACCTCCACACCACACCTTACTTCTTCATTACGTAATTGTTTAATCGAAGTCCTCTTTTTCTACTTATTAAAAACGTATTCTATGGTGTATTATATGATATATAGAAGCAATAGAACTGTTCAAATGACCTGGGAAGTGTATATTAAACCAAATACAAAACTTTGAATAATGAGGTAAGAGATAACATAAGAACATAAGAAAATGGGAGTCTGCAGAAAGCCGATTGGCCTAAGCAAGGCAGATCCCTGTCCCACACAACCCCAGTTCAATTACAAAGCCCAATTATAGGCTCAACACTCTAATACCCTGAGGATCATCTTACCAAAACGGTTAGAGATTAACGCAGGATTATGGGGTATGCAGAGTGCTGATTGGCCCAACCCGGCTGATCCCCCTTCACACCCAACCCTTCTCGTCCATATGCTTATCCAATTTTATCTTAAAGCTCCCTACTGTTTTAGACCCCACTATAGCACTTGGTAGTCTATTCCACCCATCTACAACTCTGTTACCAAACCAATATTTGCCTATATCTTTTCTGAAACGAAATTTATCTAATTTGAAACCATTGGTACGAGTTCTTTCGCTATCACTGAGCTTTAGTACATTTGTCATGTCCCCTTTGTTAATCCCACTAACCCACTTGAACACCTCTATCATATCCCCTCTAACTCTGCGTCTCTCTAACGAATGTAAACCTAATTTCTTCAACCTTTCTTCATACGAAAGATTTCTAATATGCGTTGTTATATGTGCGATTAGTTTGCTTGGGAAACAGATTAACTTGCTCATGTAGTAATGTACACCCTATGTGGTGGATTGTGTTCTTTTATTTAATAATTTTCATTTTAGTAAACGTTGTTTCCACATAACGATTTTGATAATTTAATTTGACTTTATATTGTCCTTGTCCCAATTTTGGTTTGTTTAGTTTGCAAGTTTTACATTTTAATTATGGATCATTTTTGTCATTCTACGCTGTACTCTCCAATGAATCTATGTCCATTCTGTAATAAGGACACCAAAATTGGACAGCATAATCCATATGGGGTCTCACTAATGACAAGTAAAGTTTTAAGATAACATCAGCAGTTCTGTTACTCACACTCCTAGAGATGAACCCGAGAATCCTGTTTGCCTTATTACGAACGCTTATACACTGTTTTCTAGGCTTCAAATCATTGCTAACAAACACACCCTAGATCTTTCTCACAGTCTGAATTTTCTAATTCTAAATTAGCTAGTTTATATTTAACATTTGTATGCATCTTCCCTATCTTTAATACCTTGCATTTGTCAATGTTAAACTTCATCTGCCAATTTACTGACCATTCATGTAAGGTATCTAGATCCCTTTGGAGGCACTCTATATCGCTATCTGAATCAATTGATCTCCCCATTTTAGTATCGTCTGCGAATTTACTTATCCTACTAGTTATACCTAAATCTAGGTCATTTATGTATATAAGAAACAACAGGGGACCTAATACCGATCCCTGGGGGACACCACTTTTGACTGCTCCCCACTCTGACTTGGTACCATTTATGCTGACTCTCTGTTTCCTACCAATTAGCCATGACCTAATCCATCCCAACAACGATCCTCCTATTCCATGTGCCTCAACCTTTCTCATCAATCTCTCATGAGGGACTCTGTCGAAAGCTTTACTGAAATCTAAATAAATAATATCATATGACTTGTCACTATCTACTGCTTCATATACCTCTGAGAAAAAGCTAAGCAAATTAGTAAGGCAAGAACGTCCCTGAGTGAATCCATGCTGAGAAGAATTGATTAAGTTAAATTTGTCTAAGTGGCTTCTAATTTTCCTAGCAATATTAGACTCTAGCAACTTTCCTATGATTGATGTGAGACTAATGGGACGGTAATTGGATGCTATCGATTTATCACCTTTTTTGAAGATCGGAACTACATTTGCAAGCTTCCAAGCTTCTGGAACTAAACCTGTTTCTAAAGACTTGTTAAATAAAAATGCTAATGGGCTACTTAACTCATCTCTGCATTCTTTTAATACTCTAGCATATACCTCGTCAGGACCAGGCGATTTTTGAGGTTTCAGTCTGTCAATTTCCTTAAGCACATCATTTCCACTTATACTAACTGTACTTAACATATTTTCTATACTATCACTATATACCATATTGACTTCTGGAATCTGTGCCAAATTTTCATTAGTGAAAACGGAAAGAAACTGACTATTTAACCCTCCAGCCCCGGCTATGTATTATATATATATTCCTCGAAACCCGGGTGTTTTGGCCGAAAAACGTCTAGGCTAGGCTACCGTATATTCGTTCCCGCGCATCCCCAAGCGTAGCTGTGTTATTTACCTGTAGAATGGCATTAAGTAGAGCTCTCTAAGTCAACTGGTTGAGCTGTGATGATGATTTCATTGGAGATAACTTTATGGCCAAAACAGCCACTTTACACCACTTTTCGATACTTAACAACAACATACAGGCACACACGAACAAGCGACGCTCTCCTTCTTGTGGCCGGAGATGCGGGGCGTCGGTCCAGCCGGCTGTTGTTTACATGCGTCGGACCGACGCCTCGCACACGAAGCTCACAGGCTTTCAACCACTGGGCGTTCAAGAGGCCTTCCGGGTACCTGTTACATGCTTTTTTGTGGGCGTTCAAGAGCCCTTCCGTGGTGAGAGGGTTAATGTACTGCACATTTCTAAATCATTTTCTGTTATTTCTCCTATTGAAGTTTTTAGGGGGCCTATTACATCTCTAACTTTAGATTTATATAGTTGGTAAAAAGCTTTAGGGTTATTTTTTGAGTCACTGGCTATCCTTATTTCATAATTTCTTTTTACTTTCCTGATTTCCTTTTTGACCTGTCTTGATAGAATCTGATAGTATATATGTAGATTATTTTCGCCTTTCTTTATTTTTCTATATATTCCTTTCTTTTTTCCTATAAGATCTATTAGCTTATTAGTCATCCATTTTGGTTGGTTCTGCGGCGATCTAAATTTTCTTTTAGGGATATATTTATTTTGAGCATTGTGGAGTGAAGCACATATAGAGATATATGTTTTTTTATCACTTTTCAACCCAAGACCAGCGGGGGTCTGGGGGCAGCAGCCCCCAGGATGCCCAGGTTACCTTAGGTTAGGTTAGGTTAGGTTAGGTTAGGTTAGGTTAGGTTAGGTTAGGTTAGGTTAGGTTAGGTTAGGTTAGGTTAGGTTAGGTTAGGTTAGGTTAATGACCAGCTATGTTACACTTACACTTTGTTACACTTTGTTGTATTCCGTCCGTTAGTGACACAGTTGAGCTGGGGCTCCACTACGACCAGGCAGCTCCCTTTCTTCCACTCTCCATTCTAGAAGTCGGTTGGAGTTGGTGCTGGGGTATCCTGGTGTTGGTGGCCGGTCCGGTATTTTGGCCAGCCACATGTCCAAGTGTTTCTTGAAGGTGTCTGGAGACACCCCGGTCATGTTCCTGAGAGGGGCTGGTATACAGTTGAACAGTCTGGTTCCATTGTATGTAAAGCTGTGATGGATCAGGGATTTGATTTTTTGTGTTGATCCCGGCGTAGTCCTCACATAGCACAGCCTCCCTCGCCTTTGGTGTTGAGTCTCTTGGATGTTTGGATTTGGTACCTTTTTTTCCAAAATCTTCCAGACGTAGATGATGATGTATCTCTCCCTACGTCTTTGAAGTGAGTACAGCTGCAGCTCCTTGAGTCTCTCCCAGTAGTTAAAGTGTTGAAACCCATGGATTTTACTGGTGAATGTCCTCTGGATTGCTTCGATTTCTGTTATTTCTCCTACTTTTTGGGGAGACCAGAGCTGAGAGCAGTACTCCAGTCGTGGTAGGACCAGTGACTTCCACAGTGTTAAAATACACCTCTCATTTCTTGTGTTTTGCTGTTGTTGTGGCTTTGGTAATATGCTGGGAAAAAGTGGCGTCACTGCTCATATTTACTCCCAAGTCCTTCACTGTGTCTTTGGCGGTAATTTCTTGCTGTCCACTTTTGTAGTTGGTGTCGTTTTGTAGTGCTCTCTTGTTCCCGTACCTTAGAAGCTCGAACTTGTCTCCGTTTAGGGCCATGTTGTTTTCTTCTGCCCACTTCAGGATTTTGTCCAAGTCTTGTTGTAGTAGCTGTGCATCATGTTGTGAGGTGATTTTCTTCATGAGTCTGGTGTCGTCTGCAAACGATGAGGCTGTTGAGTGTTCCAGGTCCCTGTCGATGTCTCCTATCATGATGAGGAATAGGAGAGGTCCCAGTACTGATCCTTGTGGTACTCCGCTGATGACCCCACCTGCTTCTGATAGGCTTCCTTGAACCGTGACTCTTTGTTTTCTGTTGGTGATGAAGCTGTGGAGCCATCTTCCAAGGTCTCCCCCTATTCCCAGTGATTTGAGTTTATGTAGAAGGATCCCATGGTCCACCTTGTCAAAAGCTTTGGCGAAATCTAGATATATGACGTCTACATTTTCTCCGTCTTGAATATCCTGTAGGATTTTGTCGTAGTGGGATAGTAGTTGTGAAAGGCAGGAGCGGCCTTGTCTAAAGCCATGTTGACCCTCGTTGAATGCCTCGTTTTCTTCCAGGTAGCTGACCATCTTAGCTCGTATTGTTCTTTCTATGATTTTAATAAGATGTGACGTCAGCACCACTGGTCTGTAATTTTTGGCTATACCTTTACTGCCCCCTTTGTGTATTGGTGTGACAGTACCTTCTTTTAGGGATTGTGGTACATATCCAGTTTGGAGGGACTTGCTCCACAGCAGTTTTAGAGGCAAGGCTAGCTGATGTTTGCAGTTTTTTAGCAGTTGGGCATGAAAGCCGTCTGGTCCTGCCGCAGAGTTTGGTCCAATCTTGTCGATGGCTGCTATTATGTCCTCTGTTGATACTGTTACCGAGGAGAGTTGATGTGGTGTCCCTGGAGCGTTGTCAAAGAAGGTCGTTGCATTATCGATTTTCTTGTCTTCATTTGGCGGGCTGAAGACACTTTCGTACTGCTGTTTGAGTATCTTGGCCATTTCGGTCGGATCACTCTCAAGTTCGCCCGTAGGTTTTGCAAGTGGTCCTATTGTTGAGGTGTTCCTGAGTCTCCTTTTTGCGTATGCATAGAAGAATTTGCTATTTACTCGTATGTTTGCAACTGCTTGTAGTTCTTCACATGTTCTTTGCTCTTGGTGTGACTGGATGAGTTTACGTTCAACTTCATCGAGCTCTTCTTGTAGTTTGGTGATATTGTGCGCATAGCTGGTCTTCCTTTGCTTGGCTCTCAAGTATGTCCTTTTCTTCATTAGTATTTTTCTATCTCTGGGAATCTGCTTGATCTGCTTCCTGCTTGATTTGGGTGGTATGGTGTTTTTACAGGTCTCCAGGCATTGTTTCTGGAGGATACTGAGAGTTTCGTCGACGTTTTTATCTTCGAATAGTGCCCTCCAATCAGTTACTGCCAGTTCTGCTCTCAGTCTGTCCCAGTCTATATCTTTGCTGTAGAAGTTGAGATCTTTCAGAGAGGTGCAGGATATTTGGCTTGATTCCTGTTGACATCTTCTTGGTGATGTGGCGGCTGGTGTGTGGGTTCTAACTTTGATGAGGCTGTGGTCGGACATTATAGTTTTTACAGTTTCGTATGAGTGTACCAGGTCGAAGTTGTTGCCAAATAGTAAGTCCAGTGTGTTGTTGCCTCTTGTAGGTTCCTCGATGTATTGCTTCATGTATGCAGTGTCCATGATAGTCATTAGCTCCTTGGCTTGCTGTTTTTCATCCCTGGTTCCTCCGTCTATTTTCATGGTTGCCCAATTGATGATGGGCAGGTTGAAATCTCCTGTGATGATGACCTCTGTAGCGGGAGTTGGCAGATTTTGTAGGAGTGATTGTATCTTCTCTGTGACCTCCTTGAAAATTTCCCCTGTGGTGTTTGGAGGTCGGTACAAAATTATGATGAGCATGTCGGTTTGTCTTATGTGTACTGCTAGTAGCTCTGTTGTGCCGTTTGAGAATGCAACTAAAGTTTCGGTATTTGCAGCCATATCCTCCCTTAGGTAGAGTGCTACTCCTCCGTGGCTTCTGTCCTCTCTGTCGGCTCTGAATAGAGTGAAATTATGGATATTGATCTCTGCATCCAAAATGTTTTCGTTCAAGTGTGTTTCTGTGAGGGCTAGAAAAATTGAGTTATCTTCCTCTGCAATTTCCTCCAACATGGGGACTTTGCATTGGTTGTTTCGTGGGTAAAGTCCTCTGATGTTGCCCACAAAAAAACTAGTTAGTGGTAGTTGCACCTTCCTCTGTGGTTCATGTCTGGCCCCTCGGTTTGGGCTAGGAATCTCTCCATTATCACTTGAGACCGTTTTTCCACTTCCAGAAGACGTCCCATTATTACCTCTAAAAAAGCACCTTGGTCAGGCATAGCCGTGTGTACCGCTGCTGGCAGGGTGTAAAACGAGGCTGATTATCGTAATGCTACTTAACTTCGCTTTACAATTAATGCTACCCATAACAGAAAATATTAGTTCGTTGAATTGACGGTTGATTAATAGATAGGTTAATTTAATCAATTTCTCAGATCATAAGATTATCTGAAAAGACTGATTAGTATTAACACAAAATAGGGTCAATATTTACGAGTCACACCACAGCTGGGATCTCATTTCTAATGGTAGTTTTGGGTTCCTATCATTCTATGCTTCATTGCTATATACTTTTTATCCACCGGAATTTTTTTTTTCTTGGCTTTATTTTTATTTTTAGCATTAACCTAACCTAACCTAACCTAATAGCCCCCAAATACATTTAGGTTAGGTTAGGTCAGGTTTTTTGGTTAGGTTAAAAAAAAAAAACAACATATCATCCGGTGGATAAAAAGTATATAGCAATGAAGTATAGAATGATAGGAACCCAAAACTACCATTAGAAATGAGATCCCAGCTGTGGTGTGACTCGTAAATATTGACCCAAAAATACACAAAATATGGTTCAATGTTATTTTAATACCACAAATGTTGTTGATATATTTGAAGATAAATATTGAATCTATATGCTCTAAAGACCATAAGAAAATTTGTTTTAACCCTCGGCAAAACCTAATAAAAAAGTATGGTACTAAAATGTCTTTTTCGTAACAAGGTTGTCAATAAGGTACTTCCAGTTATCGATAGCTCTTAAAGATCATATGAAAATGTGTTAAACCCTCGGAAAAACCTATTATAAAAGTATGGTACTAAAACTTAATTTTTGTAACAAGGTTGTCAATACGGTACTTTCCCGTTATCAATGTACAATCAAAGCTGAAGATTGCAGAGTAAACACCGTAGACTTCATCGACTTTTCTTTCACATTTGTATAATCGACCGCCAATTTTTTTTTTTTTTTTTTTTTATTTAATAAGGGATTAGCCTAGTACTCAATCAGCGGGGGTGTGGGGGCGGCAGCCCCCACCCATAATACTAGGTAAGGTTGTTAGGTTAGGCTAGTGTCTTTTCAAATCACTATCGGGGCGTGTCTCAACATCGATAGATAGGCCTAATGGGGAAAATAGGTTTTCCCGAGATTTCTAATTAATTACAAACACTATATATTGATGCAAATGAAAACAAAAAATTATAAAAAACACTGAAAATTTGTGGTAGGCTAGGCTATTAAAATAAAATAAAATCCAAAAATATATTTAGCCTAGGCCTGACTGACAGTTACAAAGTACGGTATTATTGCCATTTTGGTTCCACAGCCTGCAAGATGGCCACCATCCCACCTAGACCCATTATTCGATAACATTGAAATCTGCATATTTAGCCTAGGCGCTCGCCATTCGTCCGCGCATTAATGCTACTGGATTCAGGAAAATAGTGCTACTCATCTCAAGAGTTATTTGCTTTGACACCCTGGCTGCTGGTATGACCTTGTGAGTTTGCTGGATGGTTGGCCAACTTCTGAGGGCATTACGTTGGCTTTCTAGTTGTTCCTCATGTGTTGGTGTGTAGGTAAATTCCCTTTGGATGTGTCCTGTAGCATGTTCCCTTGGATTGTTGACATTGTTTCTGGGCGTTAGTGTTTTGGTTCCCTTGATGTGTGGAAGATTGCAGTCTCTGATAGTACATGCCCTTTTGTTGAGCGAGATTCTGCATACATATGGGTGGTAGTCGATGCACTTCCATCCACGCTTGCAACCGATCCTTTCATCCAGCCCGTGCTTCATGAATCTTGCACATATTTTTGGGTGGTCTTCTTTGCATCCCATGCCAACTACTCCATATCGGCATTCATTTCTTAGGTAGAAATTGCATACTTCCATTCTTTTCCTCCTTTTGTTGAGCGAGATTCTGCATACATATGGGTGGTAGTCGATGCACTTCCATCCACGCTTGCAACCGATCCTTTCATCCAGCCCGTGCTTCATGAATCTTGCACATATTTTTGGGTGGTCTTCTTTGCATCCCATGCCAACTACTCCATATCGGCATTCATTTCTTAGGTAGAAATTGCATACTTCCATTCTTTTCCTCCTAGTATAAGTGCCCTTGTTTTCAGCTCTGGGCCTAGGTCTCCATGAAATTACAGCACTCGCCTCACCTGTTCTTGTGATTGTGGGTTCAATTGCTGCTGGAGTCCTGTATGTCGGAGCATAATGACTGCATCCGTTGCATGTGGAGCGTGCACTCTCAATGTTGTCTTTTGTCTTTTGTGTTGTGGGTTTAGCAGTGGCCTTGGTGTGTCCCGTTCCTGTTACCTGTTCTGCTGAGTTTGGTGGTGGTGTGGTTGTGGGCTGACTTTTAGTGGTAGGCACACGGTTCACATCCTGGGGTTCGCTGACTTGAGTAAGGTCAATATTCCCAGGGGTGCTCCCAATTCCAAGGTCCAGTGTTTTGGCTGCATCTTCTTGATTTTTACTGTGTTCTGTGTCTTGTTCTTTACTATGTTGATGTTTTGCTGTTATTTGTTTCCTTTGGCGTGAGGAGGTTGCTGTGGCTTTTGGAGATGGCCCCTGATTTTTCTAGTAGCTCCTTGTGTTTTACCATTGCTGTTTCTGCCTTAGCTACCCACTCACCTTCATCACTATATTTTTCCATGCAGCAGTCTTTACATGAGAATTTGCGTTGTGTCTTGGCGAAGCTGAGTATTTGGAAGGTAGGGAGGCCAGTGCAGTAGTAGTGGAGCCACTGTGTACAGTCATCACAGCGGATTGTGTAGTCCTGTTGCTCCTCACAGAAAACAATTCCACACATGCGGCACTCAAGGTCAGGTTTGTTTATGTTTTGGACCCCGGCCATTTTGAGCGTTGGGCGAGTTTTCACTTTTATCACGAATTATCACTTTAATCTTGCTTTCTGGACGTATTTCCTTTGATGAAGTACAATGTGTATGCGTTGATTTAACACTTCACTAGGAAATATGCGTTGATTTCACTATGATAAGTCAAGAAATGATGGATAATGTGGAGCGAATTTCACAGGCGTCCGATCGCTCTAACACTCTAAGTCTAACACATACTAAGTCTAGTACAGTAGTGAACATTTGGTTTAGTCTGTGCTCAAAAATTCATTTTCTTTAGGAGGAGGCCATACACTAAACAATTACCCTTCATTAGTCTTTCTATCCCTCCATGTAACTCTGCACGCACTTCTTAAGTAATTCGTTTCCACTGCTCTCACTCTTGGTCCGAGTCTCTCAACCAACGTCCATGCTTCGCTTCCGTAAGCCAGTGTCGGGATTACCACACTGTCATGCAAGGACTTCTTCACTTCCATACTGACCACCCTATTTCTTGTTACTGCTTTCAGCGTTCCTACAACCCTCTTCCCCTGTTGTACCCTCTCCCGCACTTCTTCATCCATAGTCCTATCTTTACTCAACACACTGCCCAGATACTTAAAAGAGTTGACGATCTCCATAGCCTGACCGTTCAACTTCACCTCACACTCTGTGACTTCACCCCTTTCGAAGACCATAACCTTGCTCTTCCCCGCATTTACCTTCAAATTCCGTTTTTCGCACACTGTTCCAAACTCATTTACCAAACCCTGCAGCTCCCATTCATTATCGCTCATCAGAACTGTATCATCCGCAAACAGCAGTATAGGCAGCTTCCACTCATTTCCCTCCCTTTTCAGCAATACACCAACATCCAGGGATCTGCCTTGCTTAGGCCAATCGGCTTTCTGCAGACTCCCATTTTCTTATGTTCTATCCACTGCTCTTCCTAGTATTTCTTTCATGACTCCATCCATATATACAGTAAACAACCACGGGGACATCACACACCCGTTTCAAACCAACATTCAGGTCAAAGAACTCGCTCTGCTCACTCTCCACACGTACTGCCGCCTTTGCACCCTCATACATACTCTTCACTGCTTTCAGCAACTTGCCATCTACTCCGTATATTCTAAGTACTTTCCACAAACCTTCTCTATCCACTCTGTCATAGGCCTTCTCCAAGTCCATAAAGGCAACATACACCTTTTGTTTCTTCTCCAGATATTTCTCCACAACACAATTCAGGGTAAAAATCTGATCTACACATCCTCTTCCCTTCCTAAAATTAATTAATATTAATTATATAATAATATATAATAATATTATATATATATTAATTATATTAATATACTGTACTATAAAGTCATACCGGTACTTAAAATCTACATATACAGTAGGTACCGTACACTATAAATCAAATTTAAATACAATCAGGTAGGCTACACTTTAAGAACATAAAAACATAAGAAAATGGGAGTCTGCAGAAAGCCGATTGGCCTAAGCAAGGCAGATCCCTATCCCACATAACCCCAATTACAAAGCCCAGTTATAGGCTGAACATTCTAATACCCTGAGGATCATCTTACCAAAACAGTTAGAGATTAACGCAGGATTACGGGGTCTGCAGAGCGCTGATTGGCCCAACCCTGCTGATCCCCCTTCACACCCAACCCTTCTCGTCCATATGCTTATCCAATTTTATCTTAAAGCTCCCTATCGTTTTTAATCCCACTAGCACTTGGTAGTCCATTCCACCCATCTACAACTCTGTTACCAAACCAATATTTGCCTATATCTTTTCTGAAACGAAATTTATCTAATTTGAAACCATTGGTACGAGTTCTTTCGCTATCACTGAGCTTTAGTACATTTGTCACGTCCCCTTTGTTAATCCCACTAACCCACTTGAACACCTCTATCATATCCCCTCTAACTCTGCGTCTCTCTAACGAATGTAAGCCTAATTTCTTCAACCTTTCTTTATACGGAAGATTTCTAATATTATGGATCATTTTTGTCATTCTACGTTGTACTCTCTCCAATGAATCTATGTCCATTCTGTAATAAGGACACCAAAATTGAACAGCATAATCCATATGGGGTCTCACTAATGACAAGTAAAGTTTTAAGATAACATCAGCAGTTCTGTTACTCACACTCCTAGAGATGAACCCGATAATCCTGTTTGCCTTGTTTCGAACGCTTATACACTGTTGTCTAGGCTTCAAATCATTGCTAACAAACACACCTAGATCTTTCTCACAATTCGAGTTTTCTAATTCCATATTAGCTAGTTTATACTTAACATTTGTATGCATCTTCCCTATCTATAATACCTTGCATTTGTCAATGTTAAACTTCATCTGCCAATTTACTGACCATTCGTGTAAGGTATCTAGATCCCTTTGGAGGCACTCTATATCTCTATCTGAATCAATTGTTCTCCCCATTTTGGTATCGTCTGCAAATTTACTTATCCTACTAGTTATACCTAAATCAAGGTCATTTATGTATATAACAAACAACAGAGGACCTAATACAGATCCCTGGGGGACACCACTTTTGACTGCTCCCCATTCTGACTTCGTACCATTTATGCTGACTCTCTGTTTCCTACCAATTAGCCATGACCTAATCCATCCCAACAACGCCCCACCTATTCCATGCGCCTCAACCTTTCTCATCAATCTCTCATGGGGGACTCTGTCGAAAGCTTTACTGAAATCTAAATATATTATATCATATGACTTGTCATTATCTACTGCTTCATATACCTCTGAGAAAAAACTAAGCAAATTAGTAAGGCAAGAACGTCCCTGAGTGAATCCATGCTGAGATGAATTTATTAAATTAAATGTATCTAAGTGGTTTCTAATTTTACTAGCAATAATTGACTAGTAGCTTTCCTATGATTGATGTAAGACTAATGGGACGGTAATTGGATGCTATTGATTTGTCACTTTTTTTGTTACACTTTGTTGTATTCCGTCCGTTCGTGACACAGTTGAGCTGGGGCTCCACTGCGACCAGGCAGCTCCCTTTCTTCCACTCTCCATTCCAGAAGTCGGTTGGAGTTGGTGCTGGGATATCCTGGTGTTGGTGGCTGGTCCGGTATTTTGGCCAGCCACATGTCCAAGTGTTTCTTGAAGGTGTCTGGAGACACCCCGGTCATGTTCCTGAGAGGGGCTGGTATACAGTTGAACAGTCTGGTTCCATTGTATGCAAAGCTGTGATGGATCAGGGATTTGATTTTTTTTGTTGATCCCGGCGTAGTCCTCACATAGCACAGCCTCCCTCGCCTTTGGTGTTGAGTCTCTTGGATGTTTGGATTTGGTACCTTTTTTTCCAAAATCTTCCAGACGTAGATGATGATGTATCTCTCCCTACGTCTTTGAAGTGAGTACAGCTGCAGCTCCTTGAGTCTCTCCCAGTAGTTAAAGTGTTGAAACCCATGGATTTTACTGGTGAATGTCCTCTGGGTGGCTTCAATTTCTGTTATTTCTCCTACTTTTTGGGGAGACCAGAGCTGAGAGCAGTACTCCAGTCGTGGTTGGACCAGTGACTTCCACAGTGTTAACATACACCTCTCATTTCTTGTGTGGAAGGTTCTCAGGATCCAGCCTGCTATTTGTTTTGCTGTTGTTGTGGCTTTGGTAATATGCTGGGAAAAAGTGGCGTCACTGCTCATATTTACTCCCAAGTCCTTCACTGTGTCCTTGGCGGTAATTTTTTGCTGTCCACTTTTGTAGTTGGTGTCGTTTTGTAGTGCTCTCTTGTTCCCGTACCTTAGAAGCTCGAACTTGTCTCCGTTTAGGGCCATGTTGTTTTCTTCTGCCCACTTCAGGATTTTGTCCAAGTCTTGTTGTAGTAGCTGTGCATCATGTTGGGAGGTGATTTTCTTCATGAGTCTGGTGTCGTCTGCAAACGATGAGGCTGTTGAGTGTTCCAGGTCCCTGTCGATGTCTCCTATCATGATGAGGAATAGGAGAGGTCCCAGTACTGATCCTTGTGGTACTCCGCTGATGATCCCACCTGCTTCTGATAGGCTTCCTTGAACCGTGACTCTTTGTTTTCTGTTGGTGATGAAGCTGTGGAGCCATCTTCCAAGGTCTCCCCCTATTCCCAGTGATTTGAGTTTATGTAGAAGGATCCCATGGTCCACCTTGTCAAAAGCTTTGGCGAAATCTAGATATATGACGTCTACATTTTCTCCGTCTTGAATATCCTGTAGGATTTTGTCATAGTGTGATAGTAGTTGTGAAAAGCAGGAGCGGCCTTGTCTAAAGCCATGTTGACCCTCGTTGAATGCCTCGTTATCTTCCAGGTAGCTGACCATCTTAGCTCGTATTGTTCTTTCTATGATTATAATAAGATGTGACGTCAGCACCACTGGTCTGTAATTTTTGGCTATGCCTTTACTACCCCCTTTATGTATTGGTGTGATGGTACCTTCTTTTAGGGATTGTGGTACATATCCAGTTTGGAGGGACTTGCTCCACAGCAGTTTTAGAGGCAAGGCTAGCTGATGTTTGCAGTTTTTTTTAGCAGTTGGGCATGAAAGCCGTCTGGTCCTGCCGCAGAGTTTGGTCCAATCTTGTCGATGGCTGCTATTATGTCCTCTGTTGATACTGTTACCGAGGAGAGTTGATGTGGTGTCCCAGGAGCGTTGTCAAAGAAGGTCGTTGCATTATCGATTTCCTTGTCTTCATTTGGCGGGGTGAAGACACTTTCGTACTGCTGTTTGAGTATCTTGGCCATTTCGGTTGGGTCACTCTCAAGTTCGCCCGTAGGTTTTGCAAGTGGTCCTATTGTTGAGGTGTTCCTGAGTCTCCTTTTTGCGTATGCATAGAAGAATTTGCTATTTACTCGTATGTTTGCAACTGCTTGTAGTTCTTCACGTGTTCTTTGCTCTTGGTGTGACTGGATGAGTTTTCGTTCAACTTCATCGAGCTCTTCTTGTAGTTTGGTGATAGTGTGCGCATGGCTGGTCTTCCTTTGCTTGGCTCTCAAGTACGTCCTTTTCTTCATTAGTATTTTTCTATCTCTGGGAATCTGTTTTATCTGCTTCCTGCTTGATTTGGGTGGTATGATCTTTTTACAGGTCTCCAGGCATTGTTTCTGGAGGATACTGAGAGTTTCGTCGACGTTTTTATCTTCGAATAGTGCCCTCCAATCAGTTACTGCCAGTTCTGCTCTCAGTATGTCCCAGTCAATATCTTTGCTGTAGAAGTTGAGATCTTTCAGAGAGGTGCAGGGGATTTGGCTTGATTCCTGTTGACATCTTCTTGGTGGTGTGGCTGGTGTGGGGGTTCTAACTTTTATGAGGCTGTGGTCGGTCATTATAGTTTTTACAGTTTCGTACGAGTGTACCAGGTCGAAGTTGTTGCCAAATAGTAAGTCCAGTGTGTTGTTGCCTCTTGTAGGTTCCTCGATGTATTGCTTCATGTATACAGTGTCCATGATAGTCATTAGCTCCTTGGCTTGCTGTTTTTCATCCCTGGATCCTCCGTCTATTTTCATGGTTGCCCAATTGATGATGGGCAGGTTGAAATCTCCTGTGATGATGACATCTGTAGCGGGAGTTGGCAGATTTTGTAGGAGTGATTGTACACCGTTATATATATTTTATTAATTATTCAACTTTTGGGGCATTAATCCTACTACAGGCGCGAAGTAGATGTCCTGTTGTAAGCTTTGCGCAGTGGCAGTATCGTAACCAATGGGGTTTAGTTTTCCGAGTGACGTATCTGCTACTGCTGAAGGCCCAAAACACGGTTAAAGTTTTCATATTTCATCTTTGCCTAGTACTTGCGACACCTCGGTTGGGTTACCTTCTTTGGAAGGTAATCAAGTCGTACCCCACCTGCTCGTGGTGACCTCGCAAACACCCATTTCTATTTATTTTTTCCATTTATTCTTTTTTCAAGATAGGGTGACACAAACGGGGGCGGCGCTACCTGGGTTTATCCCAGGTAGTAGTTTAATTTTACTCTAATTTTATTAATTGTTTTGTATATTTTTAATTGTAGGCTACATAAATATAAACAATGGCCGGCCAAGGCAAACGGAGGCAGAGTTTATTGGGAGATGAAGAGAGCTATGAATTTGAGGGATTTCTGGCAGAGGGTAATGAAGTGGAGGATCAATTGATTGTAGTGAAGAGACAGATGATGGGTCTGTTAAGATGGAAGGGAGTTATGGAGAATTGGAGGAGAGATATAGGTGTGAAGGTGGAGTCACTGATAGAAATATGTGGAGCCAGTTCAGTAGCAACTGCAGATGGGCCATTAATTGCTAACCTAGATGCTGTAATAAGGAAAGTAGATGAGCTGGAGGCGGAGAACATGGCACTCAAGGAGCAGCTAAAGGAGTATGAGGGCCATTTAAGTGAGAAAGTAAAGGGAGTAATAAGTGAGGAGAAAGATGAGTGGACAAGGGTGGGGAATGCTAAGGTGGATGCATTGGAAGAAATCATGAAGGAGCAGGTGGAAGAGAGAGAAAAAGAGAAAAGAGAGTTTGAGAAGAATGTAGTGCAGGTTTTGAAGAGCAAGGAAAAGGTAGTGAGGGAAACAGTGGAGACCAAAAAGGAGCTGACCAAACGCACCACTGAGGTGATAGATGGTGGAAAGAAAAAAACTGTCTGGGACCATCAGGTCCTGGTAGTGAAGCCAAAAGACCGATCCTCCGAGCCAGTAAGCCCACCAGATACAAAGGCAATCGAGACTGCTTTGGCTTCGGTTCCGGTTAACAAGTTTACTAGAACTGATTCAGGTGTACTGGTGGTACGACTTCCATCCAAGAAAGCCAAAGAAGATGCAGGAAGGGCCATCAATCAGTATTTGGGGGTGGACAGTGCCTTCAGTGTCTCCGAACCGAAGAAGATGATGCCAAAAATGACTCTGGTAGGCATTGCTAATGACGCTGAGGATAATGAGATCATTCCCAGCATCCTCAACAAGAACCCAAGAATAAAGTCCCTGGTCGACGATGGCTTAGCTATGAATTTGCTATTCACTAAGCAAAAGAGTGATGCACACACTAAGATTGCGGTAGTAAAAATGTCACCTGAAATACGCTCTTCCATTGTGGATGATGGCAATTCTGTGTATGTTGGACTTGTGAGATGTCGTGCATATGATCGCTTCTGGGTAACACAATGTTACCATTGCCAGGGCTTTGGTCATACCAGTGACAGGTGTTATCGGAAAAATGAGGATCCAAAATGCAACTTCTGTGCTGGTACTCATAACTCAAAAGACTGCACCAACAAGACTTCCCCCAAATGTATAAATTGTATGAGCTCCACATCAGTTACGGAGCCGCCAAATCATTTCGCCTCAAGTAGAAATTGTCCTTTAATGACAGCTCAGAGAAATAAAGTTATTGAGAACACCAATTTTGTAGGTTCAAAAAACTGAAAAATGCACATGGGAGCCGGTTGAAACTGGGTCTGTTGAATGTTCGTTCCTTGCGTAACAAAATGGATCATATTTGTGAGATCTTGGATGAACGTAACCTTGATGTATTATGTCTCGCTGAGACCTGGTTGTTCGAGTCAGATCTGAATATTATCCAGGCGGCATTGCCTAAAACCCATTCCATAATAAATGTTCCTAGGCCTAGGGGAGATCATCCGGGTGGTGGAGTGGCAGTTGTCTACTCCACATCTCTGGTGAATATCTTGCAAATAAGCCATAACCCAGCCCCTCTTTATTATGAACTGTTGGAAGTGGAAATAAAACTCCATCAACAAATTCTAAGAATGGCAGTTGTCTATAGGCCTGGCCATCGTGGCACAGATAGGGGTTTTATGGAAGAGTTTGGGCAGTTTCTCGAGGAATTTTCTGCTAAAACCGGAAGACTTTTGATATGTGGAGATTTTAATTACTGGGTTGACAGCCCTCATCTGAAGCCATTCTCTCCTGAGTTCCTTGAGTTGACTGATCAGAACAATTTTGTAAATCATGTGTCCCACCCAACTCATATCTTAGGACACACCCTTGACTTGGTTTTCTCTCCTGTGGGTTGTGGTGGTGTCCTGGATGTTGATGTTGAGAATGCTGACCCTAATACCTCTGATCATGCTTTGATTACTTTCAGCTTTGATTTCCCTAAGCCACTCACACATGAAAAAGTAATCAGATTTAGAAATTATAAAAATGCAGACCTAAATTTGGCTAGCAGTGAAGTAAAACAGTACTTGGGAAGTATTGATACTTCCAACCTTACTTCAGATGAGCTGGTGGAGGTGCATGGAAATGCACTTAAATTAGTGTTCGATCATCACTGTCCAGAAGTAGAGAAGAAAATCATAGTACGAGATGATTCGCCCTGGTATAGCACTCGAGTTAAATTTCTTAGAAGAGCGCGTAGAAGAGCTGAACGTGAATGGCGGAAAAATAAAACAGACTCTACATGGTTGCAATATCTGTCAGCCAGAAGAGCTGTGGTCCACAAAATCAAAGATGAAAAGAAAGTGTATTATCAGGGAAAAGTTGACTCGTGTGGTAACGACCAGAGGAGGTTGGCTTCAATTGTAAACAGTTTACTTGGAAAAACAAGTCAGCTTAAGACCTTCTGTACCTGATGCTGAGTTGGCTGCCAACTTTGTGGCATTTTTTGCTGGCAAGATAACTCGCATAAGACAGGAACTGGATGATGCTTCTGTTGGTGAAGAACTTTCAGTTGTACTCCAACCCCGACACATTCCTAATAATGTCCTCTCATCCTTTCACTCAGTAGAGGTGGACATGATCTCGTCCTACATAAGAAACCTCAATAAAACATTTTGCCCGTTGGATCCCATAAATGTTTCCAAGCTACCAAGAGTCTATGATCACACAGTTGAGTTTATTTCCAAAATAATTAATAAGTGCTTCTCTGAAGGTAGCTTCCCACATTCTGAAAAGCATGCACTGCTCCGACCTACTCTAAAGAAACCTGGACTTGATGTTGAGAACATGTTGAACTATCGTCCTGTCTCTAACCTGTCCTTCATATCAAAGATATTAGAGCGTGCAATACTTGACCAATTACAACCACTACTTCAGCAGAATGAAACTATCCCAATTTTTCAGTCTGCTTACCGACAGCATCATTCAACTGAAACAGCATTGATTAGAGTACATAATGATCTAGTTGAGAACATTTGCAATGGTGTGGCCTCACTATTGGTCTTGCTTGATCTCTCTGCGGCTTTTGACACAGTGGATCACAAGTTGTTATTGAGTGATCTTTATGATTGTGGTGTGCGTGACTCCGCTCTCTTGCTTCTTGGGTCGTACTTGTCAGGTAGATCCCAGAGTGTGATGGTAAATCAAGTGGTCTCGGACTCGACGCCCCTGCAGTATGGTGTTCCGCAGGGATCAGTTTTAGGTCCTATCCTATTTATAATTTATATTAGCAGTTTGTCTCTTCTGCTTCGTGCACATAATGTCACCTTTCACTTTTATGCAGATGACACCCAGATTTATGTGAGAATCACAAATATAGTTGATATACGGAGTAAGATGGAATTGTTGATGTCTGAGAGCGAGAAAACTTAAACTAAATGATGGTAAAACTGATATTCTCATCATCCGAGGAAATAGAAGAGCTGATGATATAGTAGGTGCTCTCTCCATCAATGTGGGTGGATCTCAGCTGCGACCGGCCAACTCTGTTCGAAATCTGGGTGTATATGTGAACTCCCGATTAGATTTCAAAGAGCATGTAAACCAGATAGTTAAAAGTTGTTACTTGCACATCAGAAATCTCTATTTGGTGAAGCCGTTTATAACCAGACGTTGCCTCCTGACGTTGGTTCACTCATTGGTCTTCTCTCGTGTTGATTATTGCAATGCCCTGTTGGTGGGTCTTCCAAATTATATTTTGAAGAAAGTTCAGTCTGTTCTTAACAGGGCCGCAAGACTAATTTTTGGTGTTCCACCTAGAACTCCTACTACATCTCTTCACATAGAACTGCACTGGCTGCCAGTAAGAGCAAGAATAGAATTTAAGTTGTGTTTGGTGACTCTTAAGGTTCTCAAATTTGGTGAGCCTAGGTACCTTGCGGAGCTGCTCAGGCGCCCACCGGCACACCATGGTGTAGTTGTGCGTCATGACAATGACCCTTTTCGTCTTGATGAACCATGGGCTTTCCAGCAGTCTTCTTTCTTTGAGAGGTCTTTCTCCTACATGGCTCCGAGGTTGTATAACAGGTTGCCGCTGTCCATGAGACAACTGAGTTCTGTTGAATGCTTCAAGAGACAACTTAAGACTTTTCTCTTTGAGGGAAGCTATGATCTTGAGAGAGGTGTCATGACAGATGGCTATAGAGTTTAGGCTATTTTGCCACTGCTAGTGATTGTTGAGTGTGTGTTGTATATAAGCCTTCTTTTGATGCATTGATTTTTGTTCTTTTTTCTTTCTCTTTTCGAGCGCTAGTGAATTCTTCGGAAAAATTGGCGCTTATGAGAAATAAGTAACATGCTTATTATTATTATTATTAATATCTTTGTTAGTATAGCGTTGCCACAAAGTTTGTAGTTTTTTTCTGGATTTGACTTAACCCTTCGTTCCCGGAAGGGCTCTTGAACGCCCATAAAAAAGCATACCAGAGCTGCCCGGAAGGGCTCTTTAACGCCCAGTGGTTGAAAGCCTGTGAGCTTGGTGTGCGAGGCGTCGGTCCGACGCATGTAAACAACAGCCGGCTGGACCGACGCCCCGCATCTCCGGCCACAAGAAGGAGAGCGTCGCTTGTTCGTGTGTGCCTGTATGTTGTTGTTAAGTATCGAAAAGTAGTGTAAAGTGGCTGTTTTTGCCATAAAGTTATCTCCAATGAAATCATCATCACAACTGAACCAGTTGACTTAGAGAGCTCTACTTAACGCCATTCTACAGGTAAGAAACACAGCTACGCTTGGGGATGCGCGGGAATGCGGAAGCAGTCAGAATAACAAAGATACGGTAGCCTAGGCTAGACGTTTTTCGGCCAAAACACCCGGATTTCGGGGAATATATATATAATACATAGCCGGGGCTGGAGGGTTAAAGGTGAATTACACAAGCTGCATACCTAGTAAGATGTATATTTTGAATGCATCAAAACATATTTAGGATGCTCAGGTTTGTGTATAATAAAGTAAATTTACATCAGTAAAGAAAACAAATATTAAGCAGTTTTATATCTGGCGGCGTCTGATAGTTAACTGGGGATGGATGTAGTTACCGGGTGTACTACTACCGACATACAACATAAATCATCTATAAATACTTATAAAATAAATACTTACAAAATAAATACTTATAAATCTATAATACTGTACTAGGTTAAGGTGTTTGGTTAGGGTAATACATTTTTGTATCCAAAGGCAGTCAAAATAGACGGGAACATGATGTTGAGCGTCCGCGTAGTGTAAACAAGACGGGCGGTACACCCGGTATCTACATTCTTGCCGTTGACTGTCTTGCAAATTTCCCGCCTTCCAGTATTGTGATGACGTCATAAATTCCGATAGTTGTCAGGCAACAAAAAGTTACCTTTAACGTTACCCAATTTATTTTATATGTTAGGGGCAAATTTATGGATATTCCCGAGAATGGTGTATTACTAGAGTATTAACCCTCTGTTCCCGGAAGGGCTCTTGAACGCCCATAAAAAAGCATACACGAGCTGCCCGGAAGGGCTCTTAAACACCCATCAGGTCAAAGCCTGTGAGCTTGGTGTGCGAGGCGTCGGTCCGACGCATGTAAACAACAGCCGGCTGGACCGACGCCCCGCATCTCCGGCCACAAGAAGGAGAGCGTCGCTTGTTCGTGTGTGCCTGTATGTTGTTGTTAAGTATCGAAAAGTAGTGTAAAGTGGCTGTTTTTGCCATAAAGTTATCTCCAATGAAATCATCATCACAACTCAACCAGTTGACTTAGAGAGCTCTACTTAACGCCATTCTACAGGTAAATAACACAGCTACGCTTGGGGGTGTGTGGGAATGCGGGAAGTAGTCAGAATAACAAATATACGGTAGCCTAGCCTAGACGTTTTTCGGCCAAAACACCCAGGTTTCGGGGAATATTTATGTAATGCGTAGCCGGGGCTGGAGGGTTAAAACGTTCTGCTGAATTACTTATCTCACTTTTTTTTAATCTTTGCGTAATTCACCTTTAAGATTTTTTCTGACAACGTAACAGTTTATCCCGATATTGCAGTGTTGGAAGAGTGAAAATTAAATATGTGGTATTGAAAACATGTATCTATACAATTGATAATACGTGGTTTGGATCCAAATGAAACACAATTGTCTCATTTATTAATTGAGTTTAGAAGTACAGTATATACATTAGACTACCATAGCACAGTTAGAATGTATGTACATGCTCAGATTAATATGCAGGATTCGAAACTGCATAATAAATCGTAAGCTAAAGTTCTTAACCCTCACAGACCGGTCTCGCCATGGTAAAGAGACTAATAAGGTAAACCGATGGTGGAGATTATTGGAACTTGATGGGAATTTGATGACGTCAGACACTTCTCTCGCCGCTAGGGTAGCAGAGGTCTTCAGAGTTCAAACACGTATTGGCTGTACATAGGGTACTGGTGTTTTCCACCGAAAATGTGATGTAATTAAAAAAGTGACAAGGATAAACATAATAATAATAAGCATGTTACTTATTTCTCATAAGCGCCAATTTTTCCGAAGAATTCACTAGCGCTCGGAAAGAGAAAGAAAAAAGAACAAAATCAATGCATCAAAAGAAGGCATATATACAACACACATTTAACAATCACTAGCAGTGGCAAAATAGCCTAAACTCTACAGCCATCTGTCATGACACCTCTCTGAAGATCATAGCTTCTCTCAAAGAGAAAAGTCTTAAGTTGTCTCTTGAAGCATTCAACAGAACTCAGTTGTCTCATGGACAGCGGCAACCTGTTATACAACCTCGGAGCCATGTAGGAGAATGACCTCTCAAAGAAAGAAGACTGCTGGAAAGCCCTTGGTTCATCAAGACGAAAAGGGTCATTGTCATGACGCACAACTACACCATGGTGTGCCGGTGGGCGCCTGAGCAGCTCCGCAAGGTACCTAGGCTCACCAAATTTGAGAACCTTAAAAGTCACCAAACACAACTTAAATTCTATTCTTGCTCTTACTGGCAGCCAGTGCAGTTCTATGTGAAGAGATGTAGTAGGAGTTCTAGGTGGAACACCAAAAATGAGTCTTGCGGCCCTGTTAAGAACAGACTGAACTTTCTTTAAAATATAATTATAAATATAATTTATATAAATATAATATGTCTATGAAACATAGACATATAGTATGACAGGACCCTAGTCTATTTGCTTAAGTTGTTATTTTTTGCATTTGAAGATTTTATATACTGCTATGAGGTAGTTTACAGCAGACGTTTCAAATATTACTGCAGAAATTTTACGATCGACATGATGTTTTTGTTCATCTAATATATAGAGTAACGTCGATTGATATCGACCATTTTATTGCAGTAGGACTCGACCTACATGTTAGCCATGTTATTCAATATAGTTGTAGCTTATATGAGGAGATATTTCGAAGGTGTTGGTGATTTTCGCTTCGTAGGTCGGGAGATAAGATGGAAGTACAGTATACGGATCCTTGTTTGTCCCTCGTCCAACTTCCTTTAAATTTACGTAGTTTGCTGCCGACACTCGTCGACTTTCACCCAGGGATGGCGTGTTAGGGTTTATGAAGGCCCAGGGGATGTTAAGAGATGATATGTATAAGTATATGGCCAGCTTAAGAATCTAAGAGGGAATCAGATTTCGACGAAGCGAAATGGTGGGGGACTGGGAGAGCAGAATGGACGGTGCTGCCTTCTAGCGGCCAGAGAGAAGACTATAGCGGGGCCTTATGTCAACAAACCAGCGACGCTGGTATACGAATATTTCACTAAATATTCGCTTATAGAATAATCAACGTTATTCCCACAACTATATCATATATTATGACGGTACCATGGTTGAGTCTGAAGTCACAAGAAAAAGAAGTGATGGTTCGACACTATCACTAAGGCTACCTATTTCAACTCAAAGTAGGGACGTTATTGTATTTTGTTTTTGTTTACGGATATACAGTACACTGCAATGTTCAGTGCATATAAATCTCACACCGGTATATGGGTTATTGCAGAGATAGATATAATGTCAAGGCTAGAAAGTAAATAAGTTTACGGGACTTTAAAGTTGTGTATCAAACTAAAAATATACCATGGGCAGTAAGTTGACCGTGACCTTATCAGACCAGAAAGAAGAAAAAGAAAAAAGTGACCGCGGTCTGTTTATGGTAATTTAGAAGCCTTCGTGTGTATGAGTTCAAGAATTCTGTGCCTCTACCTTACTAGTCTTTATACCATGGGTCTCGACTCTCGCCTTCTATAGGATAGCCCCGAAACCCGGGGGATCTGGCCGAAAAACGTCGTAATAGGCTAGCCCTATCTTTGTTATTTTAACTGCTAGAGAATTCACACACATCTCAAAACGTAGCCCTGTTTCGTATAAATAGACTGGCATTGAGTAGAGCTATCTAGGTCAACTGGTTCAGTTGTGATGACGATTTCTGTGGAGAGAGTTTTGAGGCAATGTTAGCAATAATCGAACAATAACAAGATTAATTCTTGTTCTCCAAAACAATAACAACAAAAGTGTGACTTCTCCTTGTTCTTGACGGTGCGCGTCGCTCCGACCGGCTGTGTTTACATGCGTCGGGACGCACAGCTTTCAAAACACGCTTAATAGGTTTCAAGCTTAATGGAGCTCATGAGCCCATCCGGTCTCCACGGTGCGAGTTTGTTTTAGGCTCCTCAGAGCCCAACCGGGTACCGGGTGTTAATTGTGCATAATTCTTTAACTGCCTTGATTGCTTAAATGCGCGGAATTTCGGTGTGAGTATCCTAGGTTCCTTGGAGTGCCACATGTATGTGTTTATTTCATTAATTAAGTTTAGAAGTAAATTTGGTTGGTGAGAAAAAAGGTATAATCCTGTGTAGCGGGCAACCGTGTATATATATCTCAATAATTTGGTAATGTAACAATATATTTTTACATTTTACATTCATAAATAGTACACTAATATACTAGGTTATGTTAGGTTTTGGTTAGGTTAATGTAGGCATCTGAAAAACAGTTACCCGCTACACAGGATCTTACCCAAAAAAAAATATATTATTTCATCTCACTATTGTTTGTATATATACAACCCTGAATTTTTTTTTTTTTTTTTTTTTTTTTTTTTTTTTTTTTTTTTTTTCTATATTCCAACTTACTTCCTCTCGGGCATAGGCTGAGAGCCTTAACATTCACCGCTTTACAATGAACAGTGAAGCCCGTGAGGTCTTGTTCCAGTCTAGGGAATGAGACATGTGAAGCACGTAGAGTACAACGAGCACCTGCACGATATAGGATGAAAAAATATGAGAACGATAAGTTTTGGAAATAAAAATACATTGCACATTTTAAACGTAGCTTTTAATTTAATATTTGTTCCTTATTTTAAAAAATCATGATCATTATAAGAAATAAATATAGGGTAGAATGTAGAGTTCGGGCGTACCGCCAGCCTTGTTAACACTACGCATCACTACGCAGTGGTGATGGGCTGGTCTATCAGAGTGAGACCTGAGCGATCTCTGCCATACCCATAGCTTACTCTGACTGTTCCTTTTACTTATATATTTTCTAGATCTCGAGTGACGGCGTCTCTTCCGTGGATTGACCTCCCAATCTACCAAGATTGGAAGCTAAAGTGTCACATTATTCCTTTGCCCCTCAACTTTCTCTTCATAATTGCTGAGGGGCACAGGGCCCTGGGTGGGGCTTTGGTTTCCCGGGCGTTTACGCACCCTCTCAGCCCCCCGCCATGGAGTGGCTTCGGTCACCCAGGCTTTATTGTGGTCGGCAGGGAGGGTTCTGTGGGGTCGCTCGTTTATGGCCTTGGCCTTACTCGGGGCCTTGGGGCTGTTCGGCCAGGCAGCTTGGGGAACAACAACAACAACACTACGCATAGTGGCGTCGGACCTTTGCCATCATGTTCCCATCTATTTTGAATGCCATTGGATATAATAATAAAAAAATCGCCGTCAAAATAGACGCGAAGTTAACCGCGGCGATCGCCCTATGTAAACATGACGACCGTATGCCCGGAATCTACATCCATCCCTAAATATATACTGTACAGTAATAACAATATATATTTATGTAATAAATAAATGAATAAATTCACAAATATCACTATAGGGAGGCACCGTTAACAGGTTTTCCTTCAAAATGTTAACGGCGCGCATTGTCCGTCGCTCAAATGGTCCACCGCCAGAATCGCCATTCGCTCGAATCGTCCAGGTACCCTTGAGGGGAGGGCTTTGCCCTCCCTCACCCCCCCCTAGAATTATTGTCATATATATGGCCAGCAGGGGGCAAAATCACAACCGCATACGTAACTATAACGTCGAGCGTAGTGGCAACAAATTATGGTAATTATAGGGAATAGGCTCGCACCCATATTTTTCATGTTTTTTTTCTCCAGATTTTGAGAAATGAGTGTTTTCATGGTCTTAGTTATAATTCCAATGTGGGATACACGATGGGTTGAGAGGGGCTTTGCCCCCTCACCCCCCATGAATTATTGAAATCATCATCTATGTTGCCAGCAGGGGGTAAATATCGATTATACTGCATAAAGAAGTCGTTTGTAAACAGTGAGGATGTCCGAAAGAGCTCTGAGATTGGTTAGAATGGGCGTTTTTTCTATTAATATCGGGTTTTATAAATGTGATCAAAATTAATTATCCCTCAGTGGATTATACATGAGTACTGTACAGTACTAGGCCTATAAGGATTCCATAGACCTACATTACTTACTTTTGATACTTTTGATGTGTTCGCCACTCTTCTAGCGGCACCGAGGAGCGCGACGCCCCTCGTTATGGGTGGTGATTTGGTGCAGCAGACTGTTTGAAGCGACAGCTCGCTCCCTTGCGAAGATGGGCTCGTCTGGCACTTTTTGCAGTTCGACATTGAGGGCTCTCTTGAAGTTGTCTAACGAGACGTCCCTCATGTCTCTTACTCGTCGTGGGAGTTTGTTGAAGAGACGTGGGCCTCTGTGTGATAACCAGCCCTCTCGCAGAGAGCCCATTGCACCCCTGTTATTCATCCGAGGGATATCGCATTCCCAGCCTCTCCTATCACTGAATTTCATGACTATCGGAGTACAGTATGTAGGTTTGGTACTAAACCCTCTGCGATTTTCCACGTGTATATTATTAGGTAACGTTCTCTTCTACGTTCCAGCGAGTACAGTTTCGGTGCTCTTACACGCTCCCAATAGTGTAGCTGTTTTACCGAACTTATATGCGAAGTGAAATTTCTTTGTACACTCTCTAAGTCATTTATTTCACATGCTTTGTATGGGGATGTTAATACGATGCAGTATTCAAGCCGCGGTAGCACTAGAGATTTGAAGAGCGTTATCATAGGTAATTCACCGCGTGTTTTAAATGTACGCAGAATCCAACCTGTTAGACATTTCGCAGCCGCAACTTTGACCTGGTTATGTACTGTACTTTGGAACCCATATTTTCAGACATTAACCCGTACAGCCCCAGCGACGTGCCTGACGCGTCGGCGATGTATGTAACGCACAGCCCCAGAGACGCGCCTGGCGCGTCACCCTAATTGCGCCGACCGTAACCTCAGGTGTAGCCACTCAAGAGGGCTCAGATTTGTATGGGAACTGTGTACGTATCCCACGCAACCGTGCCGATGGTTGAAAACTCTCAAAGTCCACGTGCGTGAGCGCGCAATAACCTGGTTTTTTGGGGTAATTGCCTTCAATTTTTTATTCTTGTAAAATACGTTTTAGGGGGCTCTGTAGGACCATTCTTCAAGCTTTTTGAGCGGTTTTTCGTGGTTTTTCCTTCATTCCTAACCCATTCGCTATTGTTTCTGGAATAAAACCATTTTTTGAAAACCGGCCGGGTTCTGGTGAACAAACATTACAAAACTAGCCGGGGCTGGACGGGTTAATACCCCAAGGTCTTTCACACTGTCTTTCCGTTCTATTATGTGGTTAGATTCTGTTAAGTAATTTGTAATTTCTTTAACGCCATTGTCCCTAATAAATTATGTATAATAAGGTTGCGAGCCTATTCCCTATAATTATCCAAAATACAAACCGTCCTAGGCGGGTGCCCAACCCCGAAAGGGGTTGAAATAGGGGAGCTATCCTCCCGCCAAAGGCGGCTTTCTAGGGCCTTTCCTAGCTGATGCTGAGAGGATTGGGTTCTAGTCATGTGGTGATGGGCTGGTCTATCAGAGTGAGAACTGAGCAATCTCTGCCATACCCATAGCTTACTCTGACTGTTCCTTTTACTTATATGTTTTCTAGATCTCAAGTGACGGCATCTCTAACGTGGATTGACCTCCCAATCTACCAAGATTGGAAGCCAAAGCGTCACATTTTTCCTTTGCCCCTCAACTTTCTCCTCATAATTGCTGAGGGGCACAGGGCCCTGGGTGGGTCTTTGGTTTCCCGGGCGTTTCCACACCCTCCTCAGCTCCCCACCATGGAGTGGCTTCGGTTACCCAGGCTTTATTGTGGTCGGCAGGGAGGGTTCTGTGGGGGCGCTCGGTTATGGCCTTGGCCTTGCTCGGGGCCTTGGGGCTGTTCGGCCAGGCAGCTTGGGGAACAACAACAACAAAGAGGCGGTCCTATGCCAACTTGGCATATATATTAGAGTATATCGTTCTAACTGCTCCGTGAATATTGTATTTAGCTTAGGAAGGTTCTTACATAATCACACGGTAATTGACGGTAGTTTTATAGTAAAGTATTTAATCTACGCTGTTCCTCAAGCTCAATGAAATCAACTGTGTGTAGGCTATCTAGAATAATGTTAAAGATAGTCTTCTGATATAGCAGGATCAAGAACACCTTCTTAACACCTTAAGAGCGGGTGGTGGAGTATATTTCACTGTGCCTCTCAGCGGGTTTTTTTTTTACCATAAATGGGGTTGTTTCCGTGCTCTTTTTCATGCATAAACAAGACCCAGAGCGTAATACAAGTATGTATCCCTGAAAGGGCGTAAATTGAGCTTTCCAATGACACCCGAACCATCCTTCTTCGATTACTGGTTGTCTCGCAACGATCGTGCAACCGAAGGGTAAAATACGGTAATTTCTTTATATAATTACGTATGTAGCGAGGGAGTGAGGGTGGATGTAAGTGGAGTACATCTCAGTTGGTCCACGGCGGCCGTGGCGAGCGGTCATGAGGTAACCCATGCTCCTCCCATTACTCGTCTCTCTCTCAGAGCCAAAATTGCACTCGGACTTAAGTCGGGCCCCGCCACATAGTCCAAATTTTTCGATACGGACTTAACCCTCCAGCCCCGGCTATGTATTATATATATATATTCCCCGAAATCCGGGGGTTTTGGCCGAAAAACGTCTACGCCTAGGCTACCGCATATATGTTATTTGGCTTTCTTCCGCATTCCCGCGCATCCCCAAGCGTAGATGTGTTTCGTACCTGTAGAATGGCGTTAAGTAGAGCTCTCTAAGTCAACTGGTTCAGTTGTGATGATGATTTCATTGGAGATAACTTTATGGCAAAAACAGCCACTTTACACTACTTTTCGATACTTAACAATAACATACAGGCACACACGAACAAGCGACGCACTCCTTCTTGTGGCCGGAGATGCGGGGCGTCGGTCCAGCCGGCTGTTGTTTACATGCGTCGGACGTACGCCTCGCACACCAAGCTTACAGACTTTGAGCTCATGGGTGTTTAAGAGCCCTTCCGGGTAGCTCGGGTGTGTTTTTTATGGGCGTTCAAGAGCCCTTCCGGGTCTGATGGGTTAAGTCGGGCCCCGATAGACAAGGGTTAATGCTAGAGGATGAGACATTGACCACGAAAAACTCTTCTATGCGAGTGCTATAGGTCTCTCTCTCTCTCTCTGATATATAAATATGCAAATAGTTAAGGTAGGGGGCAGAGTTAGCTAGCATAACGGTGTTATACTACACGATATCAAACACACTCATCAAAATAATATTAGTTTAGATGGAACACAATGAGAAAGGGAAAAGGAAAGCCAAGAAATAATGGAAGGTAAGGAGAGAATAGGGAAGGAAGTAGGGTAACGGTTTATCTATAGTCGTATCGGTCTTCACACCTGATTTAGTGTGATAGTCCGAGGCGGCGGTGACAGATCTATATATTCCTCAGAGAGACGGGCAAAAGGGTGGAAAGGCACTTCTGGCTGCAACTGTACCTACAGGAGATAGATAGGGAGAAGCAGGGAAGAGGTTGTTAGCAAATATATATGAAATAGACCTTACTTTCTGGAAAGATAAAGGGGATTTTAATAGACTTTTGCAGTTTGTTTATTCATAGCCTTTTTTTTTCATTTCTACCACATTAGATTAACACACTGATTAATTAGTTATATATTTCTACCACCATCTATCTATTGCCTGACGCCGTGATCCCCGAAGGGGTGGCCACGAACGAACCGCCCAATGCACCTCTGTCCCCAGTCAGTCGACGCCCCTCCCCCCAACCAGCACCGCCTTTGTTCATCTAGTTCCTCACTCCATCTACCACCATAGCCCCACTTTTCATGCTATCCCCTTTCATTTTGCACTTACTGTATTTCCAGAAGTCTGAAGGAGTTTCTGGAGTTTCAGACTTTCGGAAAATTTGGTCATTCGGACGGCCTCTCCCCCCAATTTATCCGAAAGACCGAGGTTTTACGGTATAGATAATAGATAAAGATTGCCAGTACAGTACAGTCATGCTCTCGGTAACGCGCTTTTGTTCTTCCACGGACACACTAAAATAATTATTATGTTACCTCCACCAACCGACTACTCCTAAACTCAATTAATGAAATCAACAAATACATGTGGCAGTCCAGGGATTCGAACCTAGGATGCTCACACCGAAATTCAGTGCATTTATCCATTGCGCTACGAAGACAGTTAAAGAAAGCTCTGAATAATACGGAACATTTGCAATCTACCGCGGAATTGACTCGGCCCCTTGACGTCACGCTCGGCTCGGTGTCGTCACACTCGAGTCTAATTGGCCCCGCCCTCCCTCCCAGTTTGATTATCTCTGTTGGTCCGCGTATACCTCAATATTCTCGGTGATTATAAGGATCTCTCCCACTGTTACGTAACCGCCCCTCGTTCTGGGTGGTGATTTGGTGCAGCAGACTGTTCGAAGGGGCAGCACGCTCCCCTGCGAAGATGGGCTTGTCTGGCACTTTTTGCAGTTTGATATCAAGGGCTCTCTTGATTAGGACGTGAGACCGGAACCACGCTTTGTGTGGAGCACTCCGTCTTTAAATTATATTTGAAAGGACTAATTAACCCTGTTACCAAGAGCATGACTACTACAGTATATAATGTGCATATTATATAATACTGAACAACTATGGGAATATCACACACCCTTGCTTTAACTCAATATTCAGATAATAGTACTTATTCTTTTATCCTCTACATGCACTGCCACCTTTGCATGTTCTTCACTTTCTTAAACAACTTGGAATGTTATTATTGTTTTTATAATTGCAGTGTTATAGCATGATTTAAGTGCTAGTGAATTCTTCTGGTTCTTCTCAAGTACTGGCACTTTAGATAAATTAAAAGACTAGTTTATTATTATTATTGTTTTGCAGGTGATCACCATGACGCAATACTTGCCCCCCAACCTCCTGGCCCTGTTTGCTCCACGGGACTCCATCCCGTACCTGCCACCGGTGGACAAACTCACATGGGAGAAGCGAACTGATGGATACTCAGGCGTCTCAAGCTTGATAGCAAGATTTGAGGTAAAATAGCATACCTTTACATTTATGAGTATTAATAGCTATGCACCCATTTTAATCGGTATCACATCCAAATAGTACTTTATTACTGTATATCCCAAATAGTTCATAAATTGTCTTGAAAGGTTTAAAGTAAGAAAATGTTATATAATTGTACCTATTGATGTGTCATTCACATTATTAATTGTATCATATTTGTTAATTTTCAAAGACCCCAGTGATATGCAATTATGAATTCACAGCATTATTAACTTCATATAGAGGTTACATTACTGTACTTGAGTATCATTTTTTCATGACCCCAAAAAATGTACCATTAACCCGGGAATGGCCGGAACACTCTTAAGAGGTTTTACTGGGCGACGGCGAGAAAGCTCTTAAAAGGTAAGGCCTAAAAAAAAAACTTTTAAAAGGCCCCAGTAGCACTTAAAACATTGTTTTTTTTTCCATTCCATACCTCATATCACTCCTCCACATCCCCTCCTTCCCCCCTTTCCCCCACCCCTTCAATTATCACCTATTTTCCCTGTTATTTCCTTATTCATTGGTATATTTTTGTGTAAACATCTCCAAACCGATCCTAGGCTGTGGTAATTTGTGCGTTACGTAAGGTAGAGACCGAGAGAGTGTGAGGGAGTAGCTCAGTACTGCTTCAACCCTCGAGAGAAGAGAGTGTGAGGCCGGCTGGCTCACGCTTGATGAATGAACCGCTCGCTAATAATTCGCGATTTTGACCATTCAAATGATATTCCCACTTGTTTTATTGTTGTTACAGGTTACTATCTTCATATTAAAGGTAAAATAGGTGCATATGAATATTGAATAAGTAATAACGATATTTACCGTAAAATTACGATTATAGGCAGGAATGGAGCTTAATATTGCCGCCCAGAACTGTGGTGTTCACTACACCCTGCGCGCGCCGGGTTAAGTATTCACATCATTATGTTCATCACCTCAAATGATAATTTAAATTTAAATTTATTTTCAATTGTTCAGGACCCCAAAGACAGACCACCCATGATCACATGAAGGGAGTAGGGTAAGACGGGGTAATTTCGCCAAAAATTGCGGTTTTTGACGAATAGAAACTGCCACAAATGGACTTTTGAATTTTTTATCTATACATTCAGCCTTTCTGCTATAGATGCCCAAAAAACAAAACAAACAAATATATAATGTTTTGGTCATGCTGCCGATTTTTTGGAAAAAGTTACTCTCGCAGCGAAATTACCCCGCTGTGTGGGGTAATTTCGCCGCGACCTATTTTACGCATCATATTGCTAGTAAACTAGATAACATTATATGATTAATAGCCAGACAAAACACTAGCGTGCAGGTAAAACCAATGAAAACATGCACAAACCCAAACTACCACTAAACATGCCAATAGAAAAACGTCGCACACACACAACTGAACGGGGCGGGCAGAGATGCAGGTGTGTCACACGTGTAGGCCTAGGCGCCACTGTGTCTAGTGCGGGTGTGGATGTGTCTACTGCGGGTGTAGAGTTGTGGACATGTAGTGCGGGTGTGGACGTGTCTAGTGCGGTTGTGGACGTATTTATTTGTCCTACGGGTGTGGATGTATTTAGTGCGGTGTGGACGTGTCTCGTGTGAGTGCGGCGTGTAGGGTGCTAGTGCAAAGTACCAGGCAGCAGCTGACGGCTACTGCCAACACTGTGTCACACGCACCACCACAGTGAACGCACCCACATACAAACACACACGAGAGACGAGTGGGAGCGGACGTCGTTGGCTGGCGCTCCTCAAACTACCATCTGACTTGCCTAAAGTGGGGTATACAGGAGATTATTGTGTATTGTCCCGCTAATAATATTCTTACAGGAAAGTGTTCAGTGAAAGTTATTTAAAAATATGAATGTATAAACGAAACTTAGAGAGTTTGTTTTGAGAAATCAGCTGGTAAGGCTGGTGACGTCACATGACAACAACAATGGCTGACATCGAAGCCACGGATATGAATGGGGAATGTTTTTATGACGAGGAAGGGGATTATTCAGGCTTTCCTGAAGGTAAGGAGGACCAGATCACCTTCCTGAACAGGAATCTGATGGGGCTGATAAAGTGGAGAAAGGAAATGGAGGGGTGGAGGAAGACCATTGGGACTGTAGTGGAAGAGAGCTGTGTCCCGGGGGAGGGTTTAAATGATTTAACTGCTAGGGTCAACGAATTGGTATCTGAGAATGTGGCTTTAAAAGAACAGATTAAGGAATACAAAGAACATTTAAATGAGAGAGTTAAAGAGATAGATGATGGGTATAGGGAGAGGGCTGAGAGAGAGATTTGTGAATCGAGGGAGGAGAATGCTAGGCTAAAACAAGGAGTGGAAACAAATCAGGACATGACACAAAAAATGGAGGAAGAGGTATCTCAAATGAAAAATGTCTGGGGTGATCGGGTGGGTGAAGCAGAGGTACAACTAAAAGCAATTATTGAGGAGCAAAAGGGACAGCAGGAGGAGAACCTGAACAAGAGGGTAGTTAATGCCATCAGACAAAATGAGAAATAGGTCAGTGATATTATTGATAAGAAGAGATATGTAATTATGTTTGGAGATGTAGAAGGGGAAATATTAGATAGAAATACGAGAAAGGGTGTGGAGATGAAGAAAGTTGAGAAGATGATTGATGTGATAGATAGACAAGATAAGGAGGGATGGAAGAGAGAGGTAGAGGATTGTTGGAGACTAGCGAAATACAAGAAAGGAGAAATGAGGCCAATGAAGATTAGATTTAAGTCAACCAAAGTAGCAGAGGAGGTACTCAGATCCAGCTGGAAGTTAAGTCAGGAGGGGGAATACAGAAATGTTAAACTAAGGAAAGATCTAAATGCGGAAGAGAGGGAAAAATTTAGAGAAATAAATAGAGAAGTCAAAGAAAAGAACGATAATAGATCAGAAGTGGAGAAGGGGGATTTTTTCTACAGAAACATGGATGGGAAAGTAAGGAAGTGGTACCTGAAGAAGGGGGAGAAGATAGGGGGGGAGAAAAGAAGTGGTGGTACAGGAAGGATTGGAGGGGGAGGTGCAACAGGAAGGGGAAATAGTACGATAAAGACAGGGAATATCAATCATAATGGTAAAAGCAACAGGTGCAAGATGGTCTATAGCAATGTGGATGGGCTGCTATCAAAGAAATTAGAAATAAATGATTACATCAGACAGGAAGAGCCCTTAATATTGTGTCTATGTGAAACTAAACTAAATAAAGGGATAAGTTTGGAGGGAATGGGATGGGACAACTATAATATCTGGAGAAGGGATAGAGAAGACAAGATGGGGGGAGGGGTGCTAATTCTTACACATAATAAATTGAAAACAAGAATGATTGATCTGAATAATAGTAAAGCGGAAATATTAGCAGTAGAATTGACAGATGATGACAATCAAAATGAGGGTATTGTAGTGGCCTACATGCCGCCCTACACAGGGGCTTGGGAAGAGGAGGAATACAAATTTATCAAAGATGAGATGATTATTTGTATTGAAAAATTAACTCGTAGAACCAATGAATTAATTATAGTAGGGGACTTCAACTGTAAAGAGGTGGATTGGGAGCAGAGAGAAGCTGGTAGCAACGTGAACTCGTGGGGGTATAGGCTACTGGATATGGTAACAGAAAATTTATTGGTGCAAAATATAAAGGAAAATACAAGAAGAAGGGGAAATGATGAAGCATCCAGATTGGACCTAATGTTTACTAGAGACCCAGATGTAATTTCTGATATAAAATACTTGCCACCTTTAGGCAAGAGCGATCATGTTGTAATGGACATAGAAATCCTATTGGGTTATTCCAATATGGAGGAGAGGGAGGAGCACAAGGAAACTAGGTTTGACTATGCAAAAGGAGACTATCAATCACTGAGACAATACTTTAGAGATGTTGACTGGAGTGAAATACATCAGAGAAATAGTGTTGTTGTTGTTCCCCAAGCTGCCTGGCCGAACAGCCCCAAGGCCCTGAGCAAGGCCAAGGCCATAACCGAGCGCCCCCACAGAACCCTCCCCGCCGACCACAATAAAGCCTGGGTGACCGAAGCCACTCCATGGCAGGGAGCTGAGGAGGGTGCGGAAATGCCCGGGAAACCAAAGCCCCACCCAGGGCCCTGTGTCCCTCAGCAATTATGAAGAGAAAGTTGAGGGGCAAGGGAAAAATGTGACGCTTTGGCTTCCAATCTTGGTAGATTGGGAGGTCAATCCACGTTAGAGACGCCGTCACTTGAGATCTAGAAAATATATAAGTAAAAGGAACAGTCAGAATAAGCTATGGGTATGGCAGAGATTGCTCAGTTCTCACTCTAATAGACCAGCCCATCACCACATGACTAGAACCCAATCCTCTCAGCATCAGCTAGGAAAGGCCCTAGAAAGCCGCCTTTGGCGGGGGGATAGCTCCCCTATTTCAACCCTTTTCGGGGTTGGGCACCCGCCCATCGGGGTTGGGCACCCGCCCATCGGGGTTGGGCACCCGCCCTCGGGGTTGGGCACCCGCCCATGAGAGAAATAGTGTAGACGAGAAGTATGGAGTATTTAAACAGTATATGAAGGAGTTAATAAATATGTCCCTAAACAAGGTAATAGGTCAGCGAAGCAAAAGGATTGGTTTAATGAAAAATGTAGGAAAGCCAAGGAAAAGAGAGACCAAGCGTGGAAGGCAGCTAGAAAAAGGTGTAATAGAGAAACTTGGAACAGATACAAGAGATTAAGAAATGTATATGCTACAATCAGGAGACAAGAAGCCAGAGAATATGAGAAGAACATTGTGAGAAAATATGAGAGTGATCCTAAGCTGTTCTATAGGTTTATAAATAGTAAAATGAAGGTAAGGGATAGAATAGTGAGGTTGAAGGGACCACTTATGATGACGACCAGAATATGTGTGAAATTATGAACAATACACTACACTCAGTATATACTAAAGGTGATAATGATAACTTTGAAGAAGTACCGGTAGGTGAAATTGGTGATAAACTGGGAGAGATTAATTTTCTCCCAGAGGAGCTAGTAGAAATAATGAAAGGACTAGATGTGAAAAAAGCAGTGGGACCTGACAATGTAGCGGGATGGATTTTGAAAGAATGTGCTGACGAACTAGTGAAACCCTTATATGAGATAATGAAATACTCTCTGGAAGTGGGAAAATTACCAATGGACTGGAAGAGAGCCAACATTGTACCGATTTATAAAGGTGGGAACAGGGAACATCCATTGAATTATCGACCTGTGTCACTTACTAGTATAGTGTGCAAAATCTGTGAGAAAATAATTAAGAAATGATGGATGATTTACTTGGAAAAGAATAATCTACTATCTAACAGGCAATTTGGATTCAGGGAGGGTACCTCATGTGTTACAAATCTACTCAGTTTTTATGACAGAGTGGTTGACATATTACAAGAGAGAGATGGATGGGTGGACTGCACATATATTGACATGAAGAAAGCTTTTGACAGAGTATCGCATAGCAGGCTGAAGTGGAAATTAAAAGAGTATGGAGGGATTCAGGGAAGTTTGTTAAATTGGATGGAGGACTATCTTTCAGGGAGACAGATGAGGACTACTATCAGAGATAAATTTTCTACGTGGAAAGATGTCACAAGTGGAGTTCCGCAGGGAGCGGTGCTGGCTCCCATAATGTTTCTAATATACATTAACGACATGCCAAAGGATATAAATGCATATATGAATATGTTTGCAGATGATGCCAAGATCATGAAGCGTATAGAAGATGAAAACAGTGGTAGGGAATTACAGAGGGATTTGGATAGGATAGATCAATGGAGCAAGAAGTGGAAAATGGAATTCAACACAAATAAATGTCATGTAGTGGAAATGGGAGTAAGTAAAAGAAGGCCTCATATGGAATATAAGTTAGGAGAAAACACTATTAATCCATCAGAGAAAGAAAAAGACTTAGGGATAACTGTTCGGAGTGATCTTTCATCTGAGAATCATATTAATAAGATAGTGGGAGAAACATATGGACTGCTAAACAGAATAAAAATAACCTTTAACTATATAAACGAGGAGATGCTGGAGAAAATAATAAAAACATTGGTGAGACCAAGACTGGAGTATGCGGCAGTGGTGTGGGCACCACATCTAAAAAAGCATATAAAGAAGCTGGAGAAGGTTCAGAGAGCTGCAACTAGGATGATACCAGAACTGAGAGAATTACCATATGAGGAGAGATTAAAGAAATTAGATTTACCATCTCTAATGGATAGGAGGGAGAGAGGCGATATGATTATGATGTACAAATGTGTGAGAGGACTCGAAAAGGTGGACAAGAAGGGTTATATTGTGAAAGATAATGGTAGAACTAGGGGGCATAGATATAAGCTAATGAAAGGAAGATGTAAAGGAGATGTGAGAAAGTATAGTTTCCCTTACAGAAGTATAAGTAAATGGAATCAGTTGGAAGAGGAAGTGGTGTGTGCCAAAAACATTCATATTTTTAAGGCAAAGTTAGATAATTGTAACTCAGGAAGCAGGACAATACGAGGCTAAAAATCTCAACTCCTGTATACTACAAATAGGTAAATACAAATAGGTAAATACACCCACAAACACTCCCACACACGCCCGACCATACCGTCAGACATGCCACTAGCCCCGGCGCCAGTCTCGGCTCAAGACAGAGCCCGAATATGGACATCACAACAGAAAACAATGAACACTCAATATACAAATTCGCACACATCTAGGTCATCCAGGAGACGACCCAGAGACCAGGGTCACCAAGGTCCCTCCAGCACTTCCCCGGCCCCCGACCACCCGGAGAGGTTCCGATCTCGGCAGGCAGACATGCAGCAGAGCGAAACCACAAGCCCGCCCACCACACTTCCAGGCGCACCCTTCATATAAACCGTCTCCCCGGCCCAGGCGCTTGATAGACTATTATCTAGTCCAACTTGCGCCCGACCCCTTCCCCCAAATGACCACGGTTCACTCATCTATTCACAAGCATTTTCCATTCATTCCTGTTTATTACCACTTCCCTTGCCTGATCTATAGTAATTCCTCTACTGTCCAAAGCTTGTCTTACACAGTCTCGCCATCTCAATGGGGGTTTTCCTGCCCTTCTATGTCCTCTTGTATCTGACTCACATATTCTCTTTGTAAGCCTTTCATCTTCCATTCGTTCAACATGACCATACCAGCTCAGCACCCTGGTGCCTATAGCCTCCTCCTAACAATTCTGGAGGTGGGATTCCCAGTCCCAACCTCCGGGGGATATCTGCGCCACTAAATGATAGGCGGTGGGGTTGCCATATCCCTACGCCAGAAAGTATATTGAAAAGAAAAAACAACTGTTCTGGAACCCGAAAATACGCCACCCCTGATCACATCTATGAGTTTTTGAATATATATTAATTTTTCAGGACCCCAAAGATACTCCACCCCCGACCCGAGTGGAAACCCGAGATGAGCGTCTGGAACGTAAGCGACGTGAGAAGGCGGAACAGATGCAGTACAAGTTGGAGCAAGAGATAGCACTCTGGGACCCACACAACAATGAGGCCGGTACCACCGATCCCTACAAGTCTCTCTTTGTGTCCCGCATCAACTACGACACCTCAGAGTCCAAGCTGCGCAGAGAGTTTGAAATTTACGGACCCATTAAAAAGGTCAGTAATATTTGGTCAGGTTGTTTAAATAACTTTCTATATATTTGCGCTTAGAAACTTACGAGTCCATCGAAAGGGATTGATTAACCCTCGCCAAACGGCCATTTAAACCTTCCTGCCAGCGCTGGATCCGGGTGAAACATTGAACTCTCGGCATTTTGGCGCGCTTATAAATAAGCAAAATAATGGCCTAACCTAGGTTATATATACAGTATATCCAGAGGCAATACTTGATGTTTCACCCTGATCCAGCGCTGACGGGAAGGTTTAAATCACCGTTCGGCGAGGGTTAAAATACACTCACTCTTGCTTTTTTTTTTTTTTTTTTTTACATAAAACCACAAGTGCTGCACATTCTACCCTCTTTTCCAATTTCTTATTTTGGCATAGGGATGCTGCGACCCCACTGCCCGCCACTTTGGTGGTGCAATCAGCTTCTCTAGCAGTGGACCACTGGTTCCTATCTTCAGAACTTTTCTGTACTTAGTATACTTCCAGCCAGTGCCCCACTGGGGTATATAAAATATCAAAACAGTGGTGGAACTGCCATCCAGGTGAGGGACTGCTAAGGGTCATAATCCACTAAAGTGGAAATGGCACTGTGGAGTGGGTGAGTGGGGGCATGTCTGGGAGCCTGGAGACAGTTTCTACCATGGCCATCCCTTTTGGGGCACTTTCTCTGGAACAGTAGTCAGATTTATTCAACTACCATACTTATCTTTTTGGCATGTACAGTTGGTCCTCCATTAACGCGGCCAATGTGTTCTGGTTACCGCCCGTGTTGCAAAATCCGCGTTACCGAATCCATATGTTTACATGTTAAAGGTACCTTGGTGTTCTGGGGATTTCCACAAAGTCCACTTTTTCTCCATAAAAGCCTATGTTATAATAATTAAATAAATTATAAAGGTTATTTGACATGTGCAATAAGTTGATTTGCCCATTGCAACAACTCTTACCTCTGAATAAATATTTCATTTAGGCTAGGCAGCTAGGCTAATGAGAGAGTCACAGCAGTAGCCGACATTTTTCGATCGAAGCTCTGAAATCCCTCCATCATATTTCTCACCTTACACAATAACTACACATTGTAGGGTGTTCTAGTGTTCACCCAACGCACAACAACGATCATATCTACCTCTGGTATGCATAAACACTTGGTTAGGCCATTAATTTTATTTGCAGAGATATGAGCATCAGTAAATTACGAAAATCGTAGCTTCGGAATTCCCGCCTAACTCGCCTCTTATTATTTCTCACCTCACACAATAACTACACAATGTAAGGTGATCTAGTCTTCACCCAACGCACAACAACGATCATATCTACCTCTGGCAGGCATAAACACTTGGTTAGGCCATTTATTTGCAGAGATATGAGCATCGGTAAATTACGAAAGTCGTAAGTAAAGATTCGGCGACCGAGATAGCATAGCCATGGTGTCCACACAATGACAACACACACACTCACTCGACAGCCAAACAATAACATAAGTGTGTTTCGGTAATTATTCTCACCTCACACCTTAACTACACAATGTGGAGTGTGCTAGTATTCACCCAATGCACGGGAACGATCATATCTACCTCCGGTATGCGTAAAAACTTGGGTTAGGCCATATATTTGAAGAGATATAAGCTACGAAAGTCGGGAGTAAAGGTTCGGAGCCCAGCTGGACCCCGCGCTAGTCTAAGTATTGACCGCGTTAGTAACATTTTGGATATTTGGGGTGTACCGCGTACCACCAAATCCGCGTTTCTAAAACTCGCATTACTGGAGGACCAACTGTATATCTTCTTGCACACAGTTTGTTGCCTAAGCTCATGTCACATACTGTACTAGGAGCTTATATTGGGAGATACCGTCTTCGCTCAGGTTGACCTTTACATCCCGACCCCCCTTCCAGTCTTTTCTGTTCACCAGTTGAGGTTGATTCTAAGCAAGATCGTATCATATATGAAATCAATGAAATATGCTTAGCCTAACAAATGAAACACCGTTTCAGTCTTTCCGGCTGAGTAATAACTTGTTACAGTATTTGTTAAACAGTTACCAAAATAATTACTGTACTGGAAATATGGTTATCACCTTTTACAGTACAGAGGTACACTAGTTTGCAGGGCAGATCTACCCTGTATGTATACAATATATCCAGAGACCCTCATGCCTTGTACACAACACTTCTCCATTCCCCCCAGATTGTAATGATCCACAGTTTCAAGACAGGAAAGCCCCGGGGGTACGCATTCATCGAGTATGAACACGAGCGAGACATGCACTGTGAGTACCCAGTATCCTACCCTCACACTCATTACCTTAGAAACACAAATTATATCTTTAAGCTGTATTGTGAAATGACTTAACATATTTTGCAGCTGTGACTTCCCTTTTTATTTTTTCATTTGCCTTGACCTGATTGGAGTAAGTGAGAATATTATATTGTAGTTACTGATTCTTAACAGTAAAAGCTTGTTTATCCATAGGTCAAGCATAAAATAAAATATTCTGCATCCCAGGTTTCCACTTATTTTCACTTGTATTAACCCTTTGGCGCATGATGACTATGTGCGTCATTAGGGTATTTACCCTCTAAGCGCACGATGACGCGTTTAGCGTCATAAAACTTACAAAATATTCGCCAAAAATTAAGTTTTTGTCTGACGCGCGTCATTTTTGGCATAGATACTCAGTATTAAGTCTAGTTCAATGGGTACAATTGGCAACTCCCTCAGTTTAACGGTTTACTCACGGCTGGCATGGGAAGAGAGCAGAGTACAGCTCAGTCTGTTTTCGATACTTTCACGTTTATTTGTGTATCTCAGTAACTATTTGGTTTATAGTAATTCTGAAGTTACTAGTGGAATCCTCATAAAATTCCGCTTCCATATATGTATGCAAATCAAAAATGTTGTGGGCAAAATTTTGAGCTAGCGCGAGTTGGAAATAAGGTATTTCGATTTTTTTTTTACAATTCTTATTTCGGAGTGCCCTAATGTGGTTGTTTTTTATTTATTCTATGTTTTTATTTGCTTATCTTCAAGCTCAATCAATAACGAAGCTGATGGTACCTCATGTATCCAAATACAAGGCTTTTTTGGTGGATAAAAACGTCACAGAAACAAATTATCGCCGGGCACAAAACTGGCTCTGAGTGAGCTGAGATATACTTAGAGAGTGGGAAAAAAACTTGATTGGAAACTATAGGTGCGCCAAAGGGTTAACCTCTCAAAGTTGTTAAATCCTTCAATGTGTACCCCTTAAGCAGTCTGGGCTTGAATTAGTTGAGAGTTTGTGGATAAAGCAGGTGAAGAATATAACTTTATTTATTTTGGGAAAAAACTAACTGTACCATATTTTTCTCTAAAAAGATATTTTTTCCAAGTTTTTCACATAGCCAAGATCATTTCTTTACATATGGGTAACTGAGCTTTGACTATTATGTGTACAGCATCCTTAACTTTGGGTTTGGGTTATAGGGTAAGGTAACCAATAGGTACACAAAAAAACATGGATAATTTCCTCTTGATGACTGTACCTGTCTCCCAAATTTCAGAAGCATATCCTATTTAGTCTCCTATTATGCAGGAATGGCTGTAGTTTCATGTGACACAAAGTGTTTGTGAATATTCTTATTCATTGTTGAGAAAAATAGGCTGAAAGTTAGTGCGTACCTATTATTCCTCGGCTCCCTAAATGTACGCGGCCGGTCCAATAGGTACTAATGGCCCTTTAACTCTAACTCTATATAAGCTGGGTGGTTCCTCTGTACATATGATGTATGTCATTCATTACTCTACTCAGCTATATAAGTATCATTGAAAGTCAACAGCCACAACAGGGTATTTTTCACGCTTTTTCTACAAAACATAAAATTTGAGATTTTTTTTTCTTTCCTGCTGTATTATCATTTGTGTAAGTGTATAAGACTTGGTGTGGTCTGAAACATATGATTACATAAAACTCGGCTTAGGAAGGCTTGTAAACCTCAACAAAACACGCCTCCTAGTTGTTGTTGTTGTTGTTGTTCCCTAAGCTGCCTGGCCGAACAGCCCCGAGTCCCTGAGGAAGGCCATGGCCACGATCGTGCTTTCCCACAGAGCTCTCATTGAGTGTAGATTGTGTTGTTGGCGTAAGTGGTTGTGTGAAATGCAGTCTTCTATGATGTGTTTAATGGTATGGGGTGCTGTGTTACATCCCGGGCAGGCGTCGACAACGGAGTCATCTAGTCTCTTCTGATAGCTCAGGAGAGCGGATGGTGTCCGCATCTCAGCCTGGCCAGGTGGACTCTGTCCTCGCGAGGGAGGGAGGATTCGGAAGGATGGATTTCGGGAGGTCGTGCATGCAGCTGCGTGTTGTCTGTGAGTGAGTGGATGGATCGGCGAGAGAGATGAGTATGGATGTGCTTCTGGAAGTTGGTTCGGGGTGGGCAGGGAGGGAGAGAGGACAATAATTGTGTGATACCGTGTGCTGGGTGTTGTTTTGATATTTCTTGGTGTCTGTGGGTGTGTTGCCATGTAGTTTAGTGGGTGGTCTTGGTTCGTGGAGGCTGCTGCCAGGAATTGAGTACCTCTCATGTCCAGATGGTCTTTGACTTTGAGGATTTTGGTTTCTTGATGTAGGTGATCTGTGGGTGCAGTACCTGTGCAGCCTGTAATGATCTTCAGGGCTTTGTTTTGAATAGTCTGTAAGGTCTTATGATGTGTTTCAGCTAGGTTAGAAGCCCAGGCTGGGCTTGCGTATTCCATTTCTGATCTTATGTATTGTTTATATACTGTGGTGGTAGTTTCTTTGTTGTGTCCAAATTTTGTGTGAGCAAGTGACCTGAGGGCGTTAAGTCTGGGTGTCAGTTTCTTTTTAATGTTTGTGGTGTGCTGTTTGAATGTCATATGAGTATCATATGTTACTCCTAGGATTTTGGGTGTGTGTGTATGTGTTAGGGGTGTGTTGTTTATGGTGAGTTGAGGGATGTATTCGTGTTCTCCTGTCCAGCTTGTGAGCAGGGTTGCGATGGATTTGGCTGGGGCTAGATTAAGTCTGTTTGTAGTGCACCAGCCATGTAGTGTGTTGAGATAGGGTTGAAGGAGATCTGTTGCTCTTTTTGGGTCATGGTGTGTGCATGTGAGTGTTATGTCATCTGCATAGGAGGCTAAGTTTATTTGGGGTGTATTGGTGTAGTTATATCATGCATGTACAGATTGAAGAGTGCGGGCGATAGGACGGATCCTTGTGGGACTCCGTTTGGAAAGTTTCTGATTTTAGATGACTGACCGGCAAAAGATACGTGTGCACATCTGCCTGCTAGGAAGTTGGCCAGCCACCTTTTTGTGTTGTTGTGCATGTTTGTGTTGTAGATTTTGTTTGTTAGGTTGTGGCGGGGGATGGCATCGAAGGCTTTACTAATGTCGAGTGTGGCTAATAGTGATCTGTGTGGTGGTCTAGCTGAGTTGATGCCGTCAAAAGCTCTTTGTGTAAGGTCTGTGAGAAGAGTGTTTGTGGAGTGCAGTGGCCTAAAGCCATGTTGTGTTGAAGCTAGGGGTAGGTCGGGTGTAATTAGTTGTAATACTAGGCATTCCATGACTTTGGAGGGGGAGCAAAGGAGTGTGATGGGGCGGTGCGAGGAGGGTAGCGTGGGGTCTTTGTTGGGCTTGGGGAATGTGATGATACCATGCTTCCAAATGTCTGGTATTGTGTTGTGTGAATAGCTGTAGTTTGATATGTTAGTGAGTGCTTGTATGCCTTGTGGTCCCAGGTATCTGAGGTGTATGTTGCTTATGTTGTCTAGGCCACAGGCGGGTGAGTGCTTGAGATTGTTGATGATATGCTTTGTCTGGTGATTGGTGAAGGGTGTATAGTCAGGGTCTGTGGGGAATTGTCTCTTACGTCGGATGACACGTCGGTCGTCTTTGTGTGGTTTTAGGTGGCTGACATGTGAGAAGTGATTGATGAGAGTGTTTGCTTGTTGTTTACATGAAGGAGTAGAGTCTGTTGTTGTGATTGCAGCATGTGATTGTGTTATGTTGCTGTTGGAAAGTGTGATGCTGTTTAGTGTTTTGTAGAGTTTTTTGGGGTTTGTTTTGTGATCAAGTGTTTGTAGGAAGTTATGCCTCCTAGTAGGGCAAACTTATTCTTTTTAATTTTGTTTTGTTTTTTGTTTTAGAGAAACAGTTACACCTGCCAGGATCTCTCTCTCTCTCTCTCAGTATAACAATTTGTATGTGTTTCCCACGTATTACCTACTCTCTCACACCCAAACACACATTCTCTCTCTCACTCGCTTAACAATGTATGAGGTTACAATTACAAGTTATGAGGCCTAAATCAGGATTTTCACGTGCCTCTGAACTGTGCAATTGTGCATAAAAAATGTATATACTTTACCAGCATAATAAACCTATCTATCTATCCTCAACCCCTTCTGTACGAGCAACTGCTATAAAATTTTATTCTAGCTATATTTAGACAATTTTATGCAGTTTGCCTTCTACGTGTCGTAAGAGGCGACTAAAGAGGTTGGGTCGGTGGGCTTGCGTCCCCCACCCGGAAAAAAAATAAATATACGTAGCAACGACAAACGAACAAACAGCCTCGGATGCGGACGGACCCTGTGTTGACGAACCCCGACCGATGATGGACAACCTTACGGACATTCTGAGAATAGGTACATGGAATGTGAGTGGCATGAATGATGGCACAAAAGAGAGAGAGGTACTGGAAGTGGTAGTGAATGCCAGGCTGGATGTATGTGGAATTAAAATGTAAAACTTGCAAACTAAACAAACCAAAATTGGGACAAGGACAATATAAAGTCAAATTAAATTATCAAAATCGCTATGTGGAAACAACGCTCACTAAAATGAAAATTATTAAATAAAAGAACACAATCCACCACATAGGGTGTACATTACTACATGAGCAAGTTAATCTGAATGACGGAGGCCAAATGGAAGGGTACAGATGTGAGAGAGTGGGAGTGTGGAATGGGTGTGTGTGCTGGAGTGAGTGAGGGAACAGCAAGAGAAGGTGCGTGTTTGTTTGTAAGTAACAAATGGAAGGAGTGTGTAAGAGAATATAGGTCTGTGGGTTCAAGGATTGTGTGGGTGAGAATGAAAGTAGGAATACAAACGTGGTTGATTGTGTGTGTGTATGCTCCGACAGAGGATAAACTTGTAAGAGAGAATGAGGAGTTCTGGGAGAATGTTGAGACGTGCCTGGATAAGTTTGACAAGAACGAAAGAATATTTATGATTGGGGATATGAAAGGTAAGGTGGGTGATAGGAATGTTGATGGAGTGGTGGGAGGGTGGGGGGTACCGTCAGAGGTGAATGGGAATGGTAGTGCACTTGTGGATGTATGTGTGGGGAGGAGGTTGTGGATAGCCAACACCTTCTTCCGACACAGAATGATACACAGGTACACATGGAGAGTGGTGAGGACGAAGAAGGATAAGACAGTGGTGGTACAAAAGTCACTGATTGATTATATATGTGTGGATGAAAGAATGAAGAAATCTGTGATGGATGCTAGGGTGTATAGGGGTATTGGAGGGGGTCTGTCTGATCATTATGTAGTAGTAGCTAGGGTTAGGATACAAAAGAAGTGGGTGAGGAGAGCTGGAGGGAGGCGAGAGGAAGGTGGAGTGGTGAGGAGGGTGGAGAGGCTACAGGAGGAGGAAATCAGGGAAGAGTACAGGAGAGCAGTAGAAAGACGACTAGGTGGGTTCGACCTGGAAGATATGGAGGAAGTGGAGGAGATAAGCAAGGTGTTTAACCCCTTACGAGCGGCCTAGGTGGTCTATTTGACCGTACCGCCCAGCAGTTTTTTTTTTACCCTAAATAGGGTTGTTTACGTGATCATTTTCATGCCTAAATAAGACCCAGAGCGTAAAACAAGTATCTATCCCTGAAAGGGCGTAAACAGAGCTTTCCAATGACACCCGAACCATTCTTGTACGACCACTGGTTCTCTTGCAACGATCGTGCAACCCGAGTGCAAATACCCTATAATTAGGTAATTTCCGTACATAATTCCCTGTGTAGCGAGTGTGAGAGGGGAGGGGAGGGAAGGGTGGGATTCAGTTCAGTAAGTCCACCGCGGTGGTGGGGAGCGGTCATAGCGTTGCTACGCTCGTCCCACCGCTCAGCTCTCTCTCTCAGCAACATTACGTGCTGAAAATGGCGGTCGACATAAGTTGTGCACCGCCACATAGTCCATATTTATTTCACTCGACATAAGTTGCGCGCCGCCAGTTAAGGGTTAAGGAAGAGATCTGTGCAGCATGTGAGGAGGTGTGTGGAGTGAGGAGAAGAGGGAGGGGAGTGAAAGGTACAGCATGGTGGACAGAAGAGGTAGCTGTGGAAGAAAAGAAGAAAGCGTATAGAGAATGGTTGGGTAGTAGAGGGAATGAAGATTTGGAGAGGCAGAAACGAGCGAGGTACGTGGAGAGAAAGAGAGTGGTGAAGAGAGTAGTGAAGGAAAGTAAGAGAAGAGTAGATGAGGAATTTGGAAGGAATCTGAGTGTAAAATGGAGGGAGTGTAAGAAACTGTTCTGGAAAGAAGTCAAGTAAGTTAGGGAAGGTAGCAAGGGAAACAGTAAGGGTGTGAAAGATAAGAATGGGAGAATGCTAGCCGAGAAGCAAGAGAGAGTCGAAAGATGGAGGGAGTACTTCAACGAGTTGCTAAATGTAAGGAATGAAGAGCCCGCAAACATAGTTGGATATGGTATGGGAGGGAGAAGAGGAGAAGTAGTGGAGGAGGAGGTGGGGATCAGGAGGTCAGAAGTGTGGGAAGCCATGAAAAGAGTGAAGTTGGGGAAAGCACCAGGAACAGATGGAGTGTGTGGGGAAATGTTGAGGTATGGTGGTGTGATAGTGATCGAATGGGTATGGAAAATGTGCAAACTAGCATGGGAGAAGGGGAATGCACCTGATGACTGGAAGACCGGCATAATAGTCCCCCTATATAAGGGCAAAGGGGAGAGAGGAGTGTGTGGTAACCACCGAGGAATATGTCTTTTAAGCGTAGTAGGGAAGGTGTACAGTAGGGTAGTGATTGAGAGAGTGAGAGTGAGAACGGAGAAATGGATAGGCGACGAGCAGGGAGGTTTTAGGAAGGGAAGAGGATGTGTAGATCAGATTTTTACCCTAAATAGTGTTGTGGAGAAATATCTGGAGAAGCAACAAAAGGTGTATGTTGCCTTTATGAACTTGGAGAAGGCCTATGACAGAGTAGATAGAGAAGGCATGTGGAAAGTACTTAGAATATACGGAGTAGATGGCAAGTTGCTGAAAGTGAAGAGCATGTATGAGGGTGCAAAGGCGGCAGTACGTGTGGAGAACGAGCAGAGTAAGTTCTTTGACCTGAGTGTTGGGTTGAAACAGGGGTGTGTGATGTCCCTGTGGTTGTTTACTGTATATATGGATGGAGTCATGAAAGAAATACTAGGAAGAGCAGTGGATGTTGGTGTATCGCTAAAAAGGGAGGGAAATGAGTGGAAGCTGCCTATACTGCTGTTTGCGGATGATACAGTTCTGATGAGCGATAATGAATGGGAGCTGCAGGGTTTGGTAAATGAGTTTGGAACAGTGTGCGAAAAACGGAATTTGAAGGTAAATGCGGGGAAGAGCAAGGTTAGGGTCTTCGAAAGGGGTGAAGTCACAGAGTGTGAGATGAAGTTGAACGGTCAGGCTATGGAGATCGTCAGCTCTTTTAAGTATCTGGGAAGTGTGTTGAGTAAAGATGGGACTATGGATGAGGAAGTGTTGGAGAGGGTACAACATGGGAAGAGGGTTGTAGGAATGTTGAAAGCAGTAACAAGAAATAGGGTGGTCAGTATGGAAGTGAAGAAGTCCTTGCATGACAGTGTAGTAATCCCGACACTAACTTACGGAAGCGAAGCATGGACGTTCAGGAAGAGACTCAGACCAAGAGTGAGAGCGGTGGAAATGAGTTACTTGAGAAGTGCATGCGGAGTTACATAGAGGGATAGACAGACGAATGAGGAAGTAAGAAGGAGGTGTGGTGTGGAGGTAGATGTGCTGGAAAGTGTGAAAAGGAACAACTTGAGATGGTTCAGCCATATGGAACGTATGGAAAGCGAGAGATTGACTAAGAGGGTGTACGAGAGCGAGGTGGAAGGACAGAGAGGGAGAGGTGCACCGAAGGAGAGGTGGAAGGATGGAGTGAGGAAGTATATGAATGAAGGCGGTGCTGGTTGGGAGGAGGGGCGTTGACTGACTGGGGACAGAGGTGCATGGGGGTGGTTCGTTCGTGGCCACCCCTTCGGGGATCACGGCGTCAGGCAATAGATAGATAGATAGAGAAGAATATATGTTGGTAAAAAGGGTTAATCTAAGTGAGAGCCTGAGTTTATAAGAAACATGCATCAGGACTGCTCAGAAAAACAAGATATAACCAGGGCTGGGTGCGTACCTATTGGACAGAGCCCGCATACCAAACACCAAAAGGTACGCACTTTATCAAATGGCCTTTATTAAATGACATTTTATTTAAGGAAGTGGATAACTTACACCAGAAATTTTGTATTTTTCAATTAGAAAAAGATAAAGGCATACATAATCTGTGGAGGGAAAATTTGTTGTGAAAACCAATAGGTACGCAGTGCGTGGTGCCCAATAGGAACGTGCGTACATTCAGGGCACCACGTACTGCGTACCTTCTGGACCACCCTTGGGGTTGTTGTTGCTGTTCCCCAAGCTGCCTGGCCGAACAGTCCCAAGGCCCCGAGCAAGGCCATGGCCATAACCGAGCGCCCCCACAGAACCCTCCCTGCCGACCACAATAAAGCCTGGGTGACCGAAGCCACTCCATGGTGGGGAGCTGAGGAGGGCGAAGAAACGCCCGGGAAACCAAAGCCTCACCCAGGGCCCTGTGCCCCTCAGCAATTATGAAGAGAAAGTTGAGGGGCAAAGGAAAAATGTGATGCTTTGGTTTCCAATCTTTGTAGATTGGGAGGTCAATCCACGGAAGAGACGCCGTCACTTGAGATCTAGAAAATATATAAGTAAAAGGAACAGTCAGAGTAAGCTATGGGTATGGCAGAGATCGCTCAGCTCTCACTCTGATAGACCAGCCCATCACCACATGACTAGAACCCAATCCTCTCAGCATCAGCTAGGAAAGGCCATAGAAAGCCGCCTTTGGCGGGGGGATAGCTCCCCTATTTCAACCCCTTTCGGGGTTGGGCACCCGCCCAAAATTAAAATTAAAGTTATTCTTCACAGTTCGCATTATGTCTTTGGAAATGATAACATGATCCAAACCATGTAATTTCATGTTAATTTAGCATGGCCTAAAATTTACTCTTTACACCCTTGGGGTAAATTGAATTGGATGGTACTCGGACAGTTTCAGCGAAAAGTTACTCCTATTTATCCTTGTAGTAGAGGTGGCCTTAGAATGTCATGTTATGTGACTTAAGACTGGCAGCCATTTGAAAAAATGCGTACCTATTGGTTTTTGGTATGTGGGCTCTGTCCAATATGTATGCACCCAGCCTTGGCTTTATCTTGTGTTTCTGAGCAGTTCTGATGCGTTTTTCTTATACACTACATCACAGAATGTACCTACAAATAGAACAAAATTATAATTTTCGATTTGAAAATGGGTCATTTTACATTTTTGTAAGAAAATAGTGTCTTTTACACTTTCATTTTTTGTTGTTGCTGCACCTCTTCAATCATACCAAACTAAACTATTGATACCTGATGACATGAAGGCATAATGGTTAAGCTTTAACCCGGGAACTGCGGGAAGACTCTTAAGAGTTCCCCCGGCGGACTGCGGGAAGACTCTTACGAGAAAAAATAAATAAAATAAAAAAAAATTGTTTGCCCTTGGGCCATGCAAAATATCAGTCCTCTACCTCCCCACTTTCCTTACCTCCTTCAGTTATCACCTATTTTCCCTGTTATTCCCTTATTCTGAGGTATATTTTCGTGCTAACATTAGCGAGTTGCAAGCAGGGCATTGTCATCACTGTTAGCAAGCGAGTGCAAGAGAGAGAGAGAGAGAGTATCGATCGACAGTGTCTCTCCAGCCTTGGGGGAAATTGGCGGGAAAGCAGGTTGCCTCACCCATACATTATGTAACTCGCGGCCTGTATCGCCGATTTTGACCATCAAAATGCTGTTTCCACTTGTTTTATTGTTGTAACAGGTTAATACCTTTATAATCAACCTATAATAGGCACATATGGATAAGTATTAATGCTATTTATGGTAAAATGAATATTTTAGTGATGGAAACAGCTCAAATACATGCGCACAGGCAGAGGTGTCTAATTACCCTCATGCGCACTTATGAGGTTAAGATGAGACCAAATTTAAATGCCCAAGTGTTGTCATATCCTGTGGAGAGGTTTTTAAATGCCAAGTGCGTACCTATTGGACCGGTGCGTACCTATTGGTTAGCTTACCCTACAGTAGTGTTTTGTTACAAAAACAAAAAAATGTAAGTTAAAATAATATTCAGTAGCATATACAGTACATGTACTGGTATTATTTATTTATCTTTAAGGCAACGTAATCAAATAAAGATTTAATAATTTGTCAATGTTAGTTGATATTATGGCTTATGTATATACAGTACAGTACATACATGCACTCAAATCCTGAGTGATGAATGAATTTGGTTGCAGTCTAACATACAACTTGGAAATATTAACATACAGAGCTGTATGTCTTTATCAATCTCCCTGATATGATGCAGGAAGGTTTGACTGATCAACTCACCTTACTCACATACCAGAAAAGGTTCATTCATTGACAGAATATACAGAACCAACATACTGGTTCTGTATGTAAAATTCTCCTACTCATTGAGACAGAGAAAGGGGCTAGGGAACGTGAAAGTGGTCCCGGACCCTGAGAACTAGAACCCTTGAATGTTGTTTCTGTTCGATCTCTGTCTCGAGTCGGCTACCCCCAGCAATGGGGTATGTGCCTGAGTACATACATACATACATACATACAGACATACATACAGTGGAGCCCCCATCCTAGCTGCTAATCGGTTCTGCAGAACTAGAGCTAGGATTGAAACAGCCAAGATCGGGGCACTGTTCTTATGGGGAAAATTCAATCGGTTCCGTGCTCATGCCAAAATTTGCGTCTTTTTCTATTTTTTGCCTATGAAAACATGTTTTATTGTACACAAATTAAATTTTATGCATTAGGCTATACTGTATCATATAATACACCATAGAATAAGTTTTTAATAACTAGAAAAAAAAGGCCCAATATCCTATCTAAACAATTACCGCACTTTTTCCCAGTTAGGCTATGAAAACATGTTTTTTGTCTAGGCTACATCAAGTAGCCTAGGCCTAAATCTTATGCATTGTAAATAATAATGTAGACATGGCTAAATGACAGTCCTAACCATAAATACTGTAGATTGGGGCATTGTTTCTATCATGCGAATTTTTTTAGGCCTAGCCTAAGCCTAGGTTCTAAATTCGTCCAGCCACCCCTCAAGTACCCATTTTGCCCCAAATACATCAAATAATACATATTATGAGGAAAAGACGTATAAATACGTATTATGAGAAGATTACTTACCACACAGATTTTATTATAAATCATTGTCATATTTAGCCTAGCCTAGGCTAACATCGTCTAGGCTAGGCATTTCAATCGCTTTCGTCCGACATGGACTGGTCTTTGCTCTGTGTTTTGAGCATGAAATTCCTTCATTGCTACCACCAGGCCAACCATCCCTATCACTAGATGTACTAGAGGTTATAATAAACGCGAGAGATAAGGGGTTCAGGCACAAAAAAGCTTGCAAACGGTTGTTTTGTCAACACAGATACTAGCTAAACTACAAGCGTCTGCTTAGTGATGACGTCATACAAAGATGGCGGCATCTTGTGCATTTGACGATCGGATCTCGGATTTCGTCTCTAAACGAACAAGCACCTGGCAGATTCTTTCGTTATGTTAAAACAAAATGATTGTTTTTGTTTATTTTCTAGTTTTATGTAGAGTTTTTCGTTATTTTTGCTATTTTTGGGGGTTTCGGCTGGGATTTTGATGCGAGAATCGAGGCTTTGGCGCGAGAATTGAAATTGGGAATATTTGGTGTGTGGTGCGAGAATTGAATCAGCGAAGACCGGTGTAGCGAAAATGGGGGCTCCACTGTACATACATATACTGTACTGAATGTCTTTTGACACTCCTCCCCATGGCCTCCTAACTCTTCTCTACAATAGTGGATATGAGAGGTCCAGTAAACTAGTGTCATATTAACAATGTGAATGCTAGCACCTAATCAGCATGATTGAGCTAATTGTACTGGTTACAGACTATATTTTATTCACATCCACAGCCTTTCTGACAATACTATAACATTGTACATGCACTTGAAAGTTGACACAATAATGTACAGTTGGGCTAGTAACCCTCTCCCCAAAATAAACTAGAGGATCAAATCAATGAGAGAAAACTGTACTAAAAATTCAGATGGCGCTGGGGTCTTATTCAAATGACTATCGTGTGTGATGCACCATTGAGGTGTTTTGAGGGTTTTCGTGATTTAAGAGGTTTAATACAGTTCGCAACTTATCTATGACACATAGTTGTGTAGTATATTTTTACTAGATTCATAATATGATGGTTATATACTTGTTAATGCAGTGAATATATAATGATTAACATAATTTGATACATAAATATCAGCTTCCTGACCTAGAAATTTAGTTTCATCTAATGTGGTGTAATAGGCTGGGCGAAATGTGTAATACTCATTGAAGTATTGTATTTACTTCCTTTTTAGTTACTAACAAATACGTGTTTCAGTAGATATTGGCTGAACATACGGTATTATAATTCTGTAGTTGTAGCATTTGGCAGGTCGAATGTCTGCGCCTGCGAACTAGCTTCTTTCCTACTAAACAAGCTATCGTGCGCTTTTAAGTTACCAATTTATAATCCACTATCAAATCGGGCTGCTAAATTGTTACCGGATATATTTTTTATTAGACTTGTGACAGGAAATCAATCAATGTTAATCAGAATGTCATAGAACACAGTGGCAGCAAATTACATGCGTGGAGATGCAGGAAATTCGAAAAGGATGATGGCAAAAAACAATGACAACACTGCCTTTTCCACGGGCGAAGGTTTAGGTGGTCAGCTGACCGCGGCGGGATATACGTACACTGTTGCCAAAGTCGTCTTTTGTTCGCACCATTGGGCTAGTTAGGATTCGTTCATAAGCGTAGATTTTAGAGTTTCCATTTCTAACTATATTCTTGATTTACAGTGTGATGGGGTTGATAGCCTCTGAAGTACTATCCTAACTAACTAAAATTGAGGAAAGCGGAATTGGGCTGGTTCTATGTATTATTAAAGTTGTAGAGGTGTCGAGTGTTGAGTAGCTAGGCTACATTTCATACAAACGTTCATCATGGCTTTCTGTTGGTTGTAGCCTACTATACATGTATGGTAGCCTATGTGGCGGTGACTGAATAGCCTAATTAAGTGATTGCTTGTGAGGGGGGATTGGGACATTGATTCATATATGATGAGTGCATGATTGTGATAATAATGTATGTGGTATTTCATTAATATTTAAATGATGTGACACATATATGCCACTACTTATACAGTAGGCTATATGGGACTAGGCCTAGTGATATTTGGGGAACTCATAGTATCATGCACGCATGGCTGTTAAAGATAAACATCAGAAAATGTGTGTGATAGGATTAAAATAGCTGAAATTGTATGTTATGCGGTATTCTGTGATTGGGCTACTTTTGGGCGAGTTTGGAGATGTGATGTGCGCTGGCAACCGTGGAATACACACACACGCACGCACGACACAATCTATAACTGAACATTTTACCTTCATTAAGGCTATAATCCACATTATATTAAGATTTCCATCTGTGGGAAACAAATATCTACCACCATTACTGCTAATGTGCACATAGATGCACAACTAATGTCAAATTTAACAAAGTAAGTCAGTGGGGAGGAGATGTTGACTGTCTGAGATGTTTCGTTTAATGACTATTATGGGTAGCGAACACTGGCATCAATTTATGATGCGCTTGCCAGTACCGGGTACTGTAGGTATGTAAAGCTTGATTGAATAGTTAGCCTACAATGTATATCCTGTTATATCAACTGATGGTTAATTACCATGTCCTCATCTTAATTACTTAGGTATTATGTTTGGGCAGAAAATTATAATGTTCTTTATGAAAACTTTATGTTATGCAGAGGCATAGCAGTTCTTTGTCATTAATTATCGAGAATTCAGCTACTATGGTGCAAAACATTCTGCTCAAGTACATTGAAATTAAACAGCAAAACAAACAAACCAAAACAGGAACTGCAGTGGAAATAACACATTGAAGATTTAACAAAAATTACTACGAAATAAATATTCACAAAACCACAACATGATTTTACATCACTCTATGAGCAAATAAGTTTGTTTCCCAGGCAAACTAGTTGTACATAATATTAACATACTCTCGTCATATTCAAGGAATTGTTCAAGTCGGAAGGTTATTACGTTCTGGTAAATTCTGTATAAATAAAGAAACTACAATTCAAGTTAAAGTATTCTATTCAAACTAGTTATACTAATTAATGCATAAAACTGCATATTTAACCATATATATAATTAGAATATATACAGAAAATACAAAACATGTATTTTGAAGATAAAGCTTTATAGATTTACTTCCAGGCACCCTCCAATGATTGCACTTTGTTTGCCTTTATAAGATTGCCCGATTTATGTATTTCTATGACAATTTTACACTATCAATGTTGTAGCTGAACCTTTGAATTTGGGTTTACTAGAGTTTGAATATTAATCAGTGAATGGAATAGCCTTAATGAAAACATTGAGTTGTGAATGTTAATAGGATGTATTAAGGTATTTTATTTCCATTAGATATTGTGTTGAAAAGGATAAGTTTAGAATGTCTCTAGGATATGTCAGGTATTATGTTTCCATTTGGTACGGTATATGAAATAAGATTGGTTGAAATCTATCAAGGATATATAAAGCTGGTATCACACCAGCCATTTTCCCTTAACTCTTTTCCAGATGCTTGGATTGGGCAGATTCTGAAATGTGCTTGTATAAAAATTCTATCACCTATAGTTTAGTTGCCAATATAACTGAAAAATTAAAAAACAAAATTACAGCAGAAATAAAGGTAAAATGTCTTGTGTGATATCCCCTCGGGGTATTGTTTTTATGTGGTATACATTATATGGACCCTGTGTACTGAAGGGTGTCACTCTTAAGTAACCCACAGGTCACCCATGCATCAAGAGGTCACCAGGCGAGGTCAACCATGGTATACTGTATCTATTACTATTTTCATGTGCTACTTCTACCATGTATTTGTTTTTTCTTCTTTACAAAAAAATGATGTTTATAATGTTGAATGATGCATCTCTCTTTTTTTCTTTACGAGATCCCAGACTAATGCATTTTGTTTCGTTCACCCTGTACAGCCGATCTTCCGTGCTGGCTTGTATGCTCACGCTACCTATGAGCGCTCACGGCTCTAGGTTTGTATGTGTGGTAAGCCCAACACAGGAGCAGGCAGATTCACTCACTTCAATGATGTGGCCAAGCCTCAATTCATAGACTCTCTTTTTTTTTCCCTAATTCATCTTAGTACAGTATATATAATGGAGTTGCTTTCTGTAGGCCTCACGGCATGCATTTAATGGTAAATTAGCTGGGGTTCCATATCTGTAAATTATTACCATTTTAATAATCAGCTGACGCTGGAAGTTCCAAAATTGCTTTTATTCTTCAACTATCTTTATAATAATTGATGGAGTGCCACTTTTGCTTAAATTGTCAAAGAAAGCCTGAGTAGGTCGAGTGGGTGTGGGGGTGCAGGGGAGTGCTGTGGGCGCGGTTTGATTTTCACTGGGACCTCACTTGTAAAAGGGTAGCTATTATATTATTTCAGTAGGCATTAGGGTATAGTATCCAGGTTATACAGTCAGACACTAGACTTTATAGCCCACCTGAGTTTACCTGGAGGTGAGGCCAAAGACTCGTTCACTCAAATCAATCACACAATCTTTGTTGCTCAGTGAATGTGATAGCTTCTGTTTTGATAAATCATGATTGCTCTGCTCTCTACCTGATATGGATCAAACATGATCATTACCCAGAATTGGCTAGCCCTGCCACCAAAGTTGTGGAATTATCATAGTAGATAACAGAGCCCCAATTCTGTCGCTTGGTACTCGGGCTAACTATTTCATGAAGTTAGTTTATTTAGATTACTATATATTGGTGCCAAGTTTGACTTTCTTTATAATAATGGCCTCTGCCAGATCTAGTATTCCTAAATCATTTGATAATGCTGCCATTAGAACAAAAAGACTGACCCACTCACATGTAGATCATAGTCTTTAATGTATGTACATATACAGTACAGTATATGTATGTATAATGTGGACATGTCATAGCTGACTTAACCCATTGACCAAGCAGATGAGAATCAGTACTTGGTGATTACTTTCCTCAGGTATTTTTGTGCTTGGTAACTTAGGATAAACTGTGTAGGTGGTTGTGTATGTGTTGTCACCCAATTCATGCGGTGTGTTATGGACAGATTAATGTTTTGAAGGAATCCTAATCTTTACCTCATATGATCTGAGTGGGCTGTAAATTATAGTTTCTAACTGTACACTAAAGGGAGTCACTTGTAGAGGAACATTTTTTTAGGTAAACAATAGAATATGGTATCTTAGGAAACGTTTATTTAGTTACAGTTGGACATAATCAGATGTTATCAGTATTATTTGATATTGATTACAAAATGAAACCTCAAAGCTAGCTTGAAATAGAATAACAATGTTATTCAGCATACAGAAACTTGAAAGTTCTTAATTTCTGTTAGTATACATGAATGTATTTAGAAAAATTTATAAACAAGTACTTTTGAACAGCAATTGAAAGGATAAATACTTGTTAGAACTAGATGTTTGACAGCTTCAATTATGGTAGAGTATTTGTAAGTAGCAGGGGAAAATACTGTAATGCAGTATGGTTGAGATTAGAAGACACAGAGGTACACAAGGACTAAAAGAGTCAAGTGTGGTGAGTGGGGTTGTACTGGGTAGTGGGATGGGTGTTCTGGTGAGTGGTATCCTGATTCAGAGGAGGTTGGTTGGTAAGTTGTCAACCAAGAGGAGCTGCGAGGTGTAAGTGGTCACACCCGGTCACTAAGTCTTGCTTCATTGCTTCATGCATGATATTAAATTTGGCAACAGCCCGGCGCTGGTAATACACCTTTGGTAGACACTTGTCTAATGCTGTGTTTTGTTTTCAACTTTGCCAATTTGAGCAACTACACACACCTACAGCTCCAGGAATGGCATGTTTGGTTTCTGATTGTCCTGTCTATTTTGGTTGTTCAGGCAATGCTAACAGGACCATTATAAACCAACTACCCTTCTTGATGCTTTAGAGGAGGAAAGTTGCTTGTGTTGACTACATTCTCCACCAAAATAGTGTTAATCTTCAACATCTCCATCTTGTTTTTTTCCCGTTAAATTTATGAAGATAATTGTCGTAGAGCTAGTACACCTGGACAAAGATTTTGTATTCAATCTCTGCTCTTAGTTTACTACACAAATATTTTCTTCATAGAGCTAAGGAGAAAATAGAAGTTTGAAATATTGGTGTGACATAACTTGTGGTGCTGTATGGGAATAAATTTGTCAGTCTTACCAAATTGTGACTTTTGAACCAGTGAATCAGGCATTATAAATCCTGTTACATTGTTGGGAAATTATTAAGGCAGATCAAGCTAATAATTTATCATTCAACCACACCTGTAATCTGTAGACATTTGGAATAAGCTGCCACGAGATATTAATTGTGTAACTGTTGTTTTAAAAATACTTCTAGATAATTGTTTTGCTATCAAGCCCTCATTTACATCATTTCATGTATATGTCAAGTGAAAAAAGTTGTGCACATAATTATGTGTTGCTTTACTTTTACAGTACATACTAATAAGTCCAGTCTCGTTAAGACCAATGGTTTGCTGTTCAAATTCCTTATATATTATCTAATTTTAGTGCCTTCCTACCCTGTAAGCAAGTGCAACTCTGTATAAAGTGAAAAGAACAGATTCCTGTATTCTTGGTAATGGTAGTGTAACCATATAACCAGATAGGACACTTTTGGCTTGGCAATCAGTTCACATTCCTTTGTAAGTGGATCTTTCTATATTGATTGGCAAATGGAGAGGCCTTAAAAATACCCTATTCCTGTTTCTTGGCAACTCTAGGCCCTCAGTATACAGACTCTGTCTTCAGAGCAGTGACTGCCCCCCTGGAGAGCTGTCATTGAGTATGCAGAAGCTGTGTCATGTTTGTGTGGACATAAACATTTAAACCCAGAGCAGTAAATTTGAGGCATTAGTAGTAAACATATGGAAAGACTTCACTCCTCCCTTCAGTGGAGGAAAAAGATAGTTAAGGGATTGTGGCCCTTTAATATTGGAAGGGACTCAGGCTCCCTCAACCCTATTATATATAAAACTGGGAAGTAGATAGTTTACCCTCATAATTCTAAATGTTTTTAGACCCTAAGTCTCTAGGGTTACAGATTACTAGTGAGCTGACAGTTCTTTATTCCCATAGTGTACTGGTTGATACAAAATACAGCTTTAAGATAAGAAGAGATGGGTTGCATTCATTTGTTCTTAATTTGTACTAATTAGTTATAATTTGAGAAGGGTTCCATTAAATATGTCATTATTTTATAATTGTCATAAAGTTAAATTATTATACAGCGACTCTGGCCAAGAATGGTATCTGAGCCAATGGAGTTGATACTGTAAATAGGAAGGTTTGTGGGTGGTTATTATACACACAACACAGCTTGTTTGTAAGAGGCTTGGTCACTCTGTTGGGATTCTATAACAACTTGACTGAATTGGAACTTGTATAATGCAACTGGTGACGTGAGATTGAATGATATTCTACTTGCGGTCACTTTATTAATACAGTTTGATCTCCGTTGAGTGAAGGTAGAATACAAGAACTGATATCCCATGACTAGCAATAGTTCAATTAACTCAATTATTCACATTTTGTTTCCCCAGATACATGATACATTGCATTTTTTTGTTGCAATGATATCTCAGTTCATAAGCTAAACTGCTTATTATCTTTTTGTCATTATCATAATCATCATATCACCACCATGCTACCTTAAATTTCCTTTAATCATAGCATCCATAGCCTTAATATAGTTTGAGAAACCAGTTCAGAAACCGAAATGATCAGAATAGTCATTTGACGAAAAGTTACTGTTTATATTCATTGTATAGCTAAGAAAATTTGTTTTATTTTAAATGTATTCAGTATTTTACAGTATCACCCAGGTTGTTTGGAAATAATCTGAAAAGTGAAGTGTTCCATACTTTGAAAATTTTGTAAGACAGGTTCTTCTCCCTGATTAGTCTTATATATAGCTGACATTTTCTCACACCCCCATTGATTCTGGAACTTAATAAGTTATTTGTCAGACTGTATAATACAATAGTTACACAAATATATTTAAGATACAATGAGGTCTTATTGTATGAACATCTAGTAAAATTTAAGGTAATACAGATACAAGTGAGAGCGATCTTTACTGGTGAGGGGTATGAGTATTGAGTTAGCGAGTCCCTTACATCCAAGTCTGTTCTGTAGTGGTGAGGAAAAGGAAGGGTTGGGATATAACGGACGTAGGTAAGTGTGGTGGGAGGGGGAGTCAGTGTCTGCGTGTGTGTAGAACCGGGGTAAGTCTGGTAGGTATGGCCGGTAGACTCTCGAGTCATGACAAATATATACTGAGATAGTTTGCATTATACTTGACCGTTAGATTCTTACTAATGACAATAATATTCATAGATAGTTTTCATTCTTTGACCGTTAGATTCTTTCTAATGAAAGTAATATCTGTAGACAGTTATTATTCCAATTGGCAGTTTATTGATTTGATTATATTTTAATCAGTTTAAGAAATAAAGATCTTATGTTAGCATAAAGAAATTTTGTTACTTTTATTTGTTTTACTGAAAAAATTGGTAATGGGTAAGTTGGGTAAGTATTCCAACGCCCTCGCTGGATAATGTCGTTCAACCCCAACCTTCACCTCCACTACTGTACCGGGCCCTCTAGCTTACTGTTCACTGAAGGTATGCCCAGGTAACACGCTTTATTTATATACTTCATGTTATCTCACTGCAAAACAACTAACTGTTACACACAAAAACAAACTGCTTCAAGCAAGAATATATAAAGAAATAATTGACAGTTATTAGATTTGTCTCAAAGTTTAACCTGTAGTATTGGGATCCTGTGGAAAGCTTGCGTACTGTTAATAACCATACCTATTGCATATTTTACTCGACGGGAATCCCATCTACTCCCCTCTTTATATATCCCCATATCATCACCATTCTCATCATCATCACCAATTATCACCACCATCACTCTCACCATCACCCCTGGCATACCAAGAGTTTGAGAATAATATGGTTATATTCTCGGAGGTTAATATACACAATGGAGACGGCTACGAGGGGAACGACTACACAGCAAGAGGAGCAGAAACACAGGACTGGTCTCTCGTGTCATTCCCCTATTGAACTTGTTTTATATCTTTTGTTGAACACCATAAAGACCTGCCCGGGTAGAGAGAAAGACAGGGAGGCCATAGATATACCCGGGTAGGTGTTGTCTTTGGAGATATGTTGACTAATTGGGGGTTCTTTCCCCTTCCTCCCCCTGGACAGCGGCCTACAAACATGCCGACGGCAAGAAGATTGACAACCGCCGAGTGCTGGTGGACGTGGAGCGAGCTAGAACAGTCAAGGGATGGCTTCCACGCAGACTTGGTACGTAGATTTTTAGTAGATATTAACCCGTCCAGCCCCAGTGACGCCCAATGCCTGACGCCTATTTATGTAACGCACAGCCCTAGCATACCGATGTCCATTGGACGTTGGCAAATTTTGCTTTATTAAGATAATTTTAAGCCTCCCAAAAGGCTCGTAGAGGTCTCAATTTTGCACACATGGTAGTTTAGGATGTGGGGCAAAGTAGGCAGCCCACAGAGTCTAACTTGGGCCACCCCATTTTGTTAAATATTAAAAAAAAAAATATATATATATATATATACAGTATATACAGTACAGTCAGGTCTCTATATACACGGTTAATTCGTACCTTGTACATACCGTTTATATCAAAACCGTGTTTTAGAAATAACAGGCCTTATGGGAATTAATTAATTCGTTCCAGCCACTTTCCCAAAGTCACCCTTTTGGCCGTTTTTGCCTCGACTTCTATTACATTATACAGTAGTCCCTCGAATTTTGCGTCTTTCAAATTTGCGAAATTTCGATTTTGCGAACGGGACCCAAGAATTTACCTTTTTTGCGGGACTTGATATGTGCGATATTACTTGAGTTTTGCGGGTGGCGCCGAATGATACAGTGTTTCCGCACTAGTTTTCGGGGGGGAGTAGCAGGATCGTGACGTCAGGCCGCCCTGCCACCCATTGTTTACTGTTTATAGATTCTCCCACGCTCCTCACGCTCTCGCATAATTGACTTCCTTGGGCAAAATTGAAGTTTTACCTGTGCCCTGGGTCCCCTGAATCTGTATTTCTGTGTTTTTCTTTATTGTAGGATGTATAATTAAGGGTATGTGTCATAATATGTGTACAAACAAGGACGAAAATCACCAAAAAATAGGCCCTCGATGATGAGATGTCGACCATATTCAATTAATCCCATAAGGTTAGTTATTTGAAATTTGCGATTTTGAATTTTGCGGCCTGCAATGTCGACCATATTCTCGCAAAATTCGAGGGAGTACTGTACCACCAACATACATACATACATACATAACATTTTAAGACTGAGTGTTCCACACATAAGTGCAGTTTCAGTCTCTTGTCCTAATGGCGGCGTTCCAGGCAACCCTGTTAAGGGCTGCTTCACTTGTCAAGTTCTTGGATTTGAGATCGGCGCGTATAGTCCGATCCCAGGTCTTCCTCGGTCCACCCCTTGGTGCAGCTCCCTCCACAATCACAGACCTGCATTTTACATCATATATGACATAACATAGAATACATTAAGCATCAATAAGAACTGTTTTGGACCTGTTACTGACCTAATTGTGTGCATATATGTGTTGACGTTCGGTAGATATCCCCGCCGCTGTACTCCCTCCCCGCCCCGTCCCGCCCCTCTATATAATCTGTGAATAATTTGTGAATAATGATATAATTCAAGAAAATATTTTTCCACCCACTCATAATCAGCAAAAATGACACAAATGTCAATTAAAAACATGTTACAATATTTCCCCATCATTTTGTGTAGACACACTTTCAAGGTGAAAATATACCGTGGGAAAAAAACAATAAATAAATAAAAGGCAAACTTCCGACCGGTGCCAGCCTGTCTGGGAGAAAGACGGGGGAATATTTTTTGTTCACTTCCTTAGTTCTTGTTTATCTATGTGCTGGAAGGATATTATATTTTTCAATTCCATCACATTAGAAATTATTCAAAGATTACAAAAAGTCCAAATAAGACATAGTTATGTTAATGTATAAGGGATTCTTTCATGACTCCATCCATATATACAGTAAACAACCACGGGGACATCACACACACCTGTTTCAACCCAACACTCAGTCAAAGAACTCGCTCTGCTCAATCTCTACACGTACTGCCGCCTTTGCACCCTCATACATGCTCTTCACTGCTTTCAGCAACTTGCCATCTACTCCGTATATTCTAAGTACTTTCCACATGCCTTCTCTATCCACTCTGTCATAGGCCTTCTCCAAGTCCATAAAGGCAACATACACCTTTTGTTTCTTCTCCAGATATTTCTCCACAACACAATTCAGGGTAAAAATCTGATCTACACATCATCTTCCCTTCCTAAAACCTCCTTGCTCGTCGCCTATCCATTTCTCCGTTCTCACTCTCCCTCTCTCAATCACTACCCTATTGTACACCTTCCCTACTACGCTTAACACTCCACGAGCGGCTAGGTCGGTAACTTCTACCTGGCAAGCGGGTGATTTTACCCTAAACGACCTTGTTTCCGTGCTCTTTTTCATGCATAAACAAGAGACAGAGCGTAATACAATTATGTATCCCTGAAAGGGCGATAATTGAGCTTTCCAATGACACCAGAACCATCCTTCTACGACCACGCGTTCTCTTGCAACGATCGTGCAAGACGAGTGCAAAATCCCTAAAATACGGTAATATCCTTACATAATTCCCTGTGTAGCGAGGCAGTGAGTGTGGATGTGTGTGGAGGGAACGTCAGTAGTCGCGCGGGACCTGTGCCGAGCGGTCATGAGCCGACCTACGCTACTCCCATCGCTCGTCTCTCTCTCAGAGCCATTATTGCTCAAAAATTGCACACAGACTTAAGTCGGGCCCTGCCACTTAGTCCTTGGTTCTCTAGGCCGACTTAAGTCGGGTCCCGCTAAACAAGGGTTAAAAGACATATTCCTTGGTGGTTACCACACACTCCTCTTTCCCCTTATATAGGGGGACTATTATGCCAGTCTTCCAGTCATCGGGTGCATTCCCCTTCTCCCATGCTAGTTTGCACATTTTCCATACCCATTCGATATACTGTATATATATATTAGAGTGTTTCATATTTATATGGGAAGAAATAAAATGAAACTACAAGAGTCATATTGCTTTTCCACATTTTCTATTTGAGATTATAAAGGCAACAAACCCAAAATTACAATGATTGCTCAATATTTACTGGTCGCACACTTTTGAAAGTTTACACGACATTTCCTGTAAAATTAATACAAAAGTTGCATAAGAAAGATTAAGGATTATATTTAGCAATGTTTATGTGTTTACCCAGGACAAGAAAAGAGAACTGATATGTAGGTTGCAGGATGAAGAGGAAAAACCTGATGGCATAGCCTACAGGAAGTAAGACCAAAAAATGCTAGAATTGAAAGGGAACTGGTGGAGTATAGTTTGGAGGGTTTTGAGTTGTATGAGAGGAATGCTATTAGAGCAGAGGTTGGAAGGGGACTTTATTTATGTAAGAAAAGAGCTCAAGGTAAATGAGGTGGATATGAGTCAGCAGTATTGTGAGTATTTGTGTATTGAAGTAAAATGTGCAAGAGGGTCAATTCTAATTGCCTCTATATAGAGAAACCCAAATAATAGTAGGGAAGAGGATGATACCCTACTGAAAGCAATGGAGGAAATAGATAATAGAGAGAACAAATATAAGATTTTGATTGGAGATTTCAATTTGCCAAGGATCAACTGGGCAAATTGTACTACTCCAGCGGGACAGTGTATCCAGGAAAACAAGTTTATAGAGAAAGTGAGAGATTGTTTTTTAGCGCAACATATTACAGAGATGACAAGATATAGAGATGGGATGCAGGGGAGTGTACTTGATTTGATTTTTAGCAATGAGGAGGATATAGTGGAACATGTCAATGTGGATAGCCCTATAGGTCGTAGTGACCATGCCTGTATAAGTTTTAGTTGCAATATTAAAACAGAGAGGGATGATAGAAGCAATACAAAAAATATACATGTATTATAGAGCAGATTATGAGCTGCTGAGACAGTGTTTGGACATTGACTGGGGGGAATACTTGAACGGTGAAGACGCTGAAGGAATGTGGAGGAAGATTAGAGTCAAACTGGAGAATGCTATATCCAAATGTGTACCAGTAAGGGAATATAAGGATAAAACAAAATTGAGGAAAAGAACAAACCCAGAATTACCAATGAAAAGAAAGCTTTGGACATTGATAAGAAGAAAGAAACGATTGTGGGATAGACTAAAAGTTTTAAAAAAGAACAAGGGGTCTAGTATAGAAGCTAAAGAAGTGGATTTGGAACGTAGACAAATAAACAATAAAATAAGGTGGGAGTGAAGGAGAGGGAGAGAGAGAGATTGCAAAAAACGTGAAGGATAATCCAAAAATATTCTGGAAGTACATTCAGGAAAAGTTAACAAGAAGAGTAGGTATCCCAGAACTGATAGGAGAATTGGATGATAGGAATAGAGCAGAAACTGATAAGGAGAAAGCAGAGGTGCTGGGGAAATACTTTGGGGAGGTACTAACAGTGGAGTCGGATGATGCAGTGTCTACTATTCCCATCAAACAGGCACTGGCACTAGAACTAATAGAGTTTTCCCATGCTAGAATAAGAAGGCTATAGAAAAAATGAACAGAAGTAAGTCCCCGGGAACGGATGGGATACATCCAAGAATCATAAAGGAAGGAGGTGAGATGTTAGTAGAGCCATTAAAAATGTTATTTGAGGTATCTTTTAATACAGGAAAAATCCCGATGGACTGGAGAGAGGCGAACATAACGGCTATATTTAAGAAGGGAAAGAGAAATGACCCAGGAAATTATAGACCAGTCAGTTTGACAAGTGTTGTGTGTAAACTAATGGAAACGGTAATTAGAAAAGGAATAATGGAGCATATGAAATCAAACCAACTTTTCAGTGGGAGACAGTTCGGATTCTTGCCGGGGAGGTCGACGGTACTACAGCTAAGTAACCCTTGTCTAGCGGGGTGTTTTGGGCTCATTTGGGTATATTCAGGCCCTCCTGAATGATCAATCAAGTATCTGTATGAAAAGAAATGTATTCAGCAAAAAACTAGGCGCTAAAAGCTTCAAAATGAGACCAGAACGAGCTACGTAGCACTCGTGGTTCTCTTGCAGTGGTGCCACGAACATGGGAGTTTAGCGTATAGCGGTATATTTTTCCCAGCTATGCTCACTACTGTCTACACTGCCGGCCTCTCGAGAACACAGGGAACATGAGTTAATGGGCGGCGGTAAGCCCTGGGAGTCGGCTATCTGGCCCGCTGCGCTCCCGGCCATTTGCACTATTTTAACCCTTTAAAAGCCTTAACCCGTGGAGCCCCGGCTAGTTTTGTAATGTTTGTTCACCAGAACCCGGCTGGTTTTCAAAAAATGGTTTTATTCCAGAAACAATAGCGAATGGGTTAGGAATGAAGGAAAAACCGCTCAAAAAGCTTTAAAAATGGTCCTACAGAGCCCCCGAAAACGTATTTTACAAGAGTAAAAAATTGAAGGCAATTACCCCAAAAAACCAGGTTATTGCGCGCTCACGCGCACGCACGTGGACTTTGAGAGTTTTCAACCATCGGCACGGTTGCGTGGGATACGTACACAGTTCCCATACAAATCTGAGCCCTCTTGAGTGGCTACACCTGAGGTTACGGTCGGCGCAATTAGGGTGACGCGTCGCTGGGGCTGTACGGGTTAATAATGCTCCTAACTTGCTGCAAATTAGTGCACGACTTAAGTCGAGCGCCACCAATAAGGGGTTCAGGTGGTAGATGAATGGATGCAAATTCTGGAGGATGGTGATGTTATAGACGTGGTATATTGCGATTTTATGAAGGCCTTCGATAAGGTCCCACATAAAAGGTTAATAGAGAAAGTTAGAAGCTATAATATAGGGGAGAAATGTGTGAAAGGGATAGAAGCCTTCCTGAAAGATCGTAGACAGAGGGTACTGGTGAATGGAATAGGCTCGGGGTGGAGGGAAATTACAAGTGGGGTACCTCAGGGATCTGTGTTGGGACCACTACTGTTCGTTATATTTATCAACGACTTACCTGAAGTTGTTGTTGTCGTTCCCCAAGCTGCCTGGCCGAACAGCCCCAAGGCCCCGAGCAAGGCCAAGGCCATAACCGAGCGCCCCCACAGTACCCTCCCTGCCGACCACAATAAAGCCTGGGTGACCGAAGCCACTCCATGGCGGGGAGCTGAGGAGGGTGCGGAAACGCCCGGGAAACCAAAGCCCCACCCAGGGCCCTGTGCCCCTCAGCAATTATGAAGAGAAAGTTGAGGGGCAAAGGAAAAATGTGACGCTTTGGCTTCCAATCTTGGTAGATTGGGAGGTCAATCCACGGAAGAGACGCCGTCACTTGAGATTTAGAAAATATATAAGTAAAAGGAACAGTCAGAGTAAGCTATGGCTATGGCAGAGATCGCTCAGTTCTCACTCTGATAGACCAGCCCATCACCACATGACTAGAACCCAATCCTCTCAGCATCAGCTAGGAAAGGCCCTAGAAAGCTGCCTTTGGTGGGGGGATAGCTCCCCTATTTCAAGGCACCCGCCCACTTACCTGAAGTTATAACTAATGGAAGTGAGATATACCTGTATGCGGATGACACTAAGCTGTATAGAAGAGTGAGGAGTAAGGAAGATGTGGGTTTGCTTCAAGGAGATGTGGAGGGCATGAAGGGATGGTCTGAACATTGGTTAATGCCTTTTCATCCAAAAAAATGCAAGTACATGCGGATTGGGACAAGCAAGATAGACAAGGTAGGGTACAGTATGTATGAAGCGATGGAGGAAGTTAATGCAGAAAAGGATATAGGAGTAGTGATAGACAATAATTACATTTCTCAGAACATTTAGCGGAAAAGATAAACAAAGCCAATAGAATTGTAGGGCTGATAAGGAGGACATTTGTTGTCACTTGACGAAGAAATATTCAGGAATCTCTATACAGCGCTGGTTAGGCCGCACCTGGAATATGCGAAACAGGTGTGGGCTCCATATATGGTAAAGGATATAGAAGCAGTGGAGAAAGTGCAGAGGCGAGCAAGCAAGCTAGTACCAACGTTGAAGAACGCGGGCTATGAGCAGAGGTTGAGGACACTGGGGCTTCCGACACTGGCATATAGGAGAAAGAGAGGGGATATGATAGAGACTTTTAAGATAGTGTCAGGAAAGTATGATGAGGATGTGTGTGAAGGTATCTTCTTGATGCGGGAGGGAACAAGAATGAGAGGACACTCTTAAGAAAATTTACAAAGAAAAAAATAGGCTTGAAAAGGCAAAGAACTAATTTTGTGATAGGGATGTGTGTGAAGGTATCTTCTTGATGCGGGAGGGAACAAGAATGAGAGGACACTCTAAGAAAATTTACAAAGAAAAAAATAGGCTTGAAAAGGCAAAGAACTAATTTTGTGATAGATTGGTAAATGAGTAGAACGCACTGCCCCAGTATGTAGTCGATTCCGAATCAATAAGGAAGTTTGAAAGTAATCTTGATATAGCATGGGGAAGACAAGATTTAAAGTCATCATCATCATCATCTCCGACGCCTTGTTTCCCCCTGGGAAACCCCCGCTAGAGGATGGCCATGACAGAAACGTCTCCAAGCTACTTTGTCAAGACATGCCCCCCTTGCTCGTGCCACAATGCCCCTTCCAGTACGTGGAAGTTTTTCTTCAATATATTTTTCCACTTTCTTATCCCATACCATAGGTGGTCTTCCACTACTAGCGGTTCCACTCACCTGACTCCCATATATCTTTCTTGCCATTCTGTCTTCATCCATTCTTTGAACATGACCATACCACCTCAAAGTACTGTACTTCTCTTTATCCACTCAACCACACCACAATCAATGCCCAAAGCCTGCTCTTTCATTCCAAAGGACTCGTACACTTCCCTATTACTTGGCCCATCTAGCCTATTCATGCCAGCTGCCATTCTGAAAAAACTCATCTCCACAGCTCTCAGTTTGGAGAGGTCCTCGTCACTTGCCGTCCATGTCTCGCTTCCATACGAGAGTGTTGGGAGCAGCACACTGTTTCTCAGTGACTTTTTGACTTCCTGGCTAACCATTCTTCCTTTGAGAATACTATCAAGTTCTCTAATCACCTTTCTCCCTTGCATTTTTCTCTCTTTTATCTCACTCTCCATTTTACCATATTTGCATATTACAGCTCCCAAGTACTTGAAACTTTCAACCTCTTCCAGTACTTAATTTTTCATTTTTATTTTACAACTCTTCTCATGTTCTTTCTTGATTCTATATTTTTCCTTAAAATCTATGTTTTCCTGCATTCTTCTCTCAAACACCATTACCTTACATTTCTCTACATTGACCTTTAACTTTCTCTTTTCACATACCCTGTCAAAGTCAGTGACCACTCTCTGGAGTTCTTCCGCATTTTCCGCCAAGACAAGATTTAAAGATTTAAAGTTTGATTATAAAGCAAAAATACAGAATAGTGAAAATGTTGCGTCTGCTACCGCCGCCGCCAACACCGTGAACGACCGCAGCAGTGCAAGTACTGGCACTGAGCTGGATACACAGGCCTAGTTTGCCTTTTTCCAGAGGATCTATTGTAAGAATAAGTGTGCAACCTCTAAATGTTAACCAACAGAGCAGAAATTTTGCATAAATCATATTCAAATTACAGTATACTGATAACAGGGAGCATCAATATGGTAATCAACATCTTAGGTAGATATAATGAAACACCCTAATATATATATACATACACATACAGTACTCGCGGTTGAAACTGTCGGAGACACTTGAAGCACAGGATTTCTGGTAATAGAGGTTTGGAGGCATAAAAATTGCGGGAGAGTGGCGAATCGTACGTTTGGCAACTCTGCCGGGTACAGGCATCCCCTTGACGGAGCATAAGCACATCAGTTGAGAGGCGACCGTGGTGACGACTGGATGTATGTCGGTGATAGGGCCGAGTTTTTCAGCCATCTTGCCCATACCGGAGGTACTATACCCACCCTCCCGCCAGTGTTATGCCTCCCAAACCTCATTTAACCACATCCCAGATTGAGGTTATCAAGGCCCTTCACATTGAACATAAAACAACCCAAGAAATCAGTGCGCATACGGGAATAAACGTTCGTACTGTACAAAGGTGGGTGAAGAAGGTACGAGCAGCTGATCCGGGCACCACGCCGACGCACAAGAAGAGGCCAGGAAAAAAACCATTGCTGGGGCCCTGGACCCTGCATATTATCAAGAGGCAGCTGGAAGCTAATCCAACCCTTAATGCTACACAAATTAAGCAAAATAATCCCCTGCTGCTGTCAAATGTTGCCATACGTACGCTCCAGGATTATCTTAGAAAAAAGTTAGGGTACCGCCGCTGCCGTGCTGTGCCCAAGCCCTGGCTTACCCGTCAACATCGCCGTAATCGCCTTCAATTTGCAAAGAAACACAGAGGTTGGAGTGGAGAGCAGTGGAGGAAGGTACTGTGGAGTGACGAAAGTACATTCACAGTCACTGACAATGCCGGGAAGTATGTCTACCGCAAGCGAGGCAGTGACCGCTTCAACCCTAAGTACACTCGCAAAACTGTAAAATTCCCTGATAGTGTGATGGTGTGGGGTGCTTTTAGTTACTACGGTGTTGGCAAACTAGTTTTTCTACCCAAAAATGCGCGGATGAATGCCAACTCCTACATGGAGCTACTTGAGGATAATTTACCAGAGTCTATGAGAAAGTGCCGTGCTAATTATTATATGCAAGACGGCGCACCTTGCCACACAGCTCGTAGTGTCATTGGTTACCTGAACGACTGTATTGTGCCCTTCTTTAACCCTTGGCCAGGGAATTCCCCGGACTTAAACCCTATTGAGAACTTGTGGGCCATCATAAAGTCCAAGCTAGTGAATTATGACACCTCGTCTCTGCCCCGTCTCAAAATTGCCATCCAGGATATCTGGGATAATATAGACGGTAAATATGTTCGTCACTGTGCTGAGTCAGTTCCCAGGCGTCTAGAGGCGGTGAGGAAGAACCGTGGATATTCATCAAAGTATTAAATATGTGAGTTGCCCATAAAATTCGTTTTTTTTTACCTTTTCTTATCAATGTTCTCTGTGCGTATGTTTTTTTCAGCTTGGGGGTACCGCGGTGACACTTTCAACCGCGAGTACTGTATATACCGGTATATATATATATATATATATATATATATATATATTTTTTTTTTTTTTTTTTAAGAGACAATGAACGTTGGAAGGAAAAACACAGATAAAACAAAAAGTTCCATGTGCCTAAAGGCATCATCCATTCATAAAATGTTTGTATCAACTGGATTTAAACTTTTGTAGGTTGTAAGTTTGTGGAAAGCAACTCGAGGGAAGTGAATTCCAAAGAGTAGTAGTTCTAGGGATAAATGAATTTTGATAAGCAGAAGTTCTGCATTGTGGAGGAGAAAGTGTAAATTCATGGGCGCTCTCAGCTGCCCTAGTTCTACGGGGAAAGATGCGGAGAGGCGGCACAATTGAAGCAAGTTCCTCGGAACAATTGCTGTGAAAATATCTGTAGAATAATGCAAGGGATGCAACGTTTCTTCGTATGGATAATGTAGGAAGGTCCTGTGTGATTGCAGGGTTATTGATTAATCTAATAGCTTTAATTTGAATTTTGTCCAACTGCCTCAATGCAACCACTCCACTTCCACTCCACAGAGGTGAACAGTAATCCATCTGAGAATGCACATGACTTTTATATATTACGGCCAACTGCTCGTCAGTGAAGAATTCTCGAACTCTGTACATATAAGAAGACGCAGGAAGGGCCATCAATCAGTGTTAGGGGGTGGACAGTTCCTTCAGTGTCTCCGAACCAAAGAAGATGATGCCAAAAATTACTCTGGTAGGCATTGCTAATGACGCTGAGGATAATGAGATCATTCCCAGCATCCTCAACAAGAACCCAAGAATAAAGTCCCTGGTCGACGATGGCTTAGCTATGAATTTGCTATTCACCAAGCAAAAGAGTGATGCACACACAAAGACTGCGGTAGTAAAAATGTCACCTGAAATACGCTCTTCCATTGTGGATGATGGCAATTCTGTGTATGTTGGACTTGTGAGATGTCGTGCATACGATCGCTTCTGGGTAACACAATGTTACCATTGCCAGGGCTTTGGCCATATCAGTGACAGGTGTTATCGGAAAAATGAGGATCCAAAATGCAACTTCTGTGCCGGTACTCATAACTCAAAAGACTGCACCAACAAGACTTCCCCCAAATGTATAAATTGTATGAGCTCCACATCAGTTACGGAGCCGCCAAATAATTTCGCCTCAAGTAGAAATTGTCCTTTAATGACAGCTCAGAGAAATAAAGTTATTGAAAACACCAATTTTGTAGGTTAAAAAAACTGAAAAATGCACACGGGAGCCGGTTGAAACTGGGTCTGTTGAATGTTCGTTCCTTGCGTAACAAAATGGATCATATTTGCGAGATCTTGGATGAACGTAACCTTGATGTATTATGTCTCACTGAGACCTGGTTGTTCGAGTCAGATCTGAATATTATCCAGGCGGCATTGCCTAAAACCCATTCCATAATAAATGTTCCTAGGCCTAGGGGAGATCATCCGGGTGGTGGAGTGGCAGTTGTCTACTCCACATCTCTGGTGAATATCTTGCAAATAAGCCATAACCCAGCCCCTCTTTATTATGAACTGTTGGAAGTGGAAATAAAACTCCATCAACAAATTCTAAGAATGGCAGTTGTCTATAGGCCTGGCCATCGTGGCACAGATAGGGGTTTTATGGAAGAGTTTGGGCAGTTTCTCGAGGAATTTTCTGCTAAAACCGGAAGACTTTTGATATGTGGAGATTTTAATTACTGGGTTGACAGCCCTCATCTGAAGCCATTCTCTCCTGAGTTCCTTGAGTTGACTGATCAGAACAATTTTGTAAACCATGTGTCCCACCCAACTCATATCTTAGGACACACCCTTGACTTGGTTTTCTCTCCTGTGAGTTGTGGTGGTGTTCTGGATGTTGATGTTGAGAATGCTGACCCTAATACCTCTGATCATGCTTTGATTACTTTCAGCTTTGATTTCCCTAAGCCACTCACACATGAAAAAGTCATCAGATTTAGAAATTATAAAAATACAGACCAAAATTTGGCTAACAGTGAAGTAAAACAGTACTTGGGAAGTATTGACACTTCCAACCTTACTTCAGATGAGCTGGTGGAGGTACAGTAGGGTCCCGCATAAAACGTGTTCGCATAAAACGAGTCTCGATTAAAACGACCGACCTAAAATATTAATATTTAATTTTCGATCAGAACGAATGTGATCACATAAAACGAGTACGCCGCCAAAGTGGGGCAAATCCGAGGAGTTTTCATATAGAGCGCCGAAATATCGTACGCTTTCATATAAAACGCCGAAATATCGTACGCTCCTGACGGAAATTTACGCTTCCAGTGAACATTGACGATATTGGGCCACCAAAATGCTGTCTTCACATAAAACGAAATCGCATAAAACGCCCTCGTTTATCGACCATAAACTCGTTTTATGTGAGACCCTACTGTACATGGAAATGCACTTAAATTAGTGTTCGATCATCACTGTCCAGAAGTAGAGAAGAAAATCATAGTACGAGATGATTCACCCTGGTATAGCACTCGAGTTAAATTTCTTAGAAGAGCTCGTAGAAGAGCTGAACGTGAATGGCGGAAAAATAAAACAGACTCTACATGGTTGCAATATCTGTCAGCCAGAAGAGCCGTAGTTCACACAATCAAAGATGAAAAGAAAGTGTATTATCAGGGAAAAGTTGACTCATGTGGTAACGACCAGAGGAGGTTGGCTTCAATTGTAAACAGTTTACTTGGAAAAACAAGAGTCAGCTTAGACCTTCTGTACCCGATGCTGAGTTGGCTGCCAACTTTGTGGCATTTTTTGCTGGCAAGATAACTCGCATAAGACAGGAACTGGATGATGCTTCTGTTGGTGAAGAACTTTCAGTTGTACTCCAACCCCAACACATTCCTAATAATGTCCTCTCATCCTTTCACTCAGTAGAGGTGGACATGATCTCGTCCTACATAAGAAACCTCAATAAAACATTTTGCCCGTTGGATCCCATAAATGTTTCCAAGCTACCAAGAGTCTATGATCACACAGTTGAGTTTATTTCCAAAATAATTAATTAGTGCTTCTCTGAAGGTAGCTTCCCACATTCTGAAAAGCATGCACTACTCCGACCTACTCTAAAGAAACCTGGACTTGATGTTGAGAACATGTTGAACTATCGTCCTGTCTCCAACCTGTCCTTCATATCAAAGATATTGGAGCGTGTAATACTTGACCAATTACAACCACTACTTCAGCAGAATGAAACTATCCCAATTTTTCAGTCTGCTTACCGACAGCATCATTCAACTGAAACAGCATTGATTAGAGTGCATAATGATCTAGTTGAGAACATTTGCAATGGTGTGGCCTCACTATTGGTCTTGCTTGCGCTCTCTGCGGCCTTTGACACAGTGGATCACGAGTTGTTATTGAGTGATCTTTATGATTGTGGTGTGCGTGACTCCGCTCTCTTGCTTCTTGGGTCGTACTTGTCAGGTAGATCCCAGAGTGTGATGGTAAATCAAATGGTCTCGGACTCGACACCCCTGCAGTATGGTGTTTCGCAGGGATCAGTTTTAGGTCCTATCCTATTTATAATTTATATCAGCAGTTTGTCTCTTCTGCTTTGTGCACATAATGTCACCTTTCACTTTTATGCAGATGACACCCAGATTTATGTGAGAATCACAAATATAGTTGATATACGGAGTAAGATGGAATTGTTGATGTCTGATATCAAGAAGTGGATGAGAGCGAGAAAACTTAAACTAAATGATGGTAAAACTGATATTCTCATCATCCGAGGAAATAGAAGAGCTGATGATATAGTAGGTGCCCTCTCCATCAATGTGGGTGGATCTCAGCTGTGACCGGCCAACTCTGTTCGAAATCTGGGTGTATATGTGAACTCCCGATTAGATTTCAAAGAGCATGTAAACCAGATAGTTAAAAGTTGTTACTTGCACATCAGAAATCTCTATTTGGTGAAGCCGTTGCCTCCTGACGTTGGTTCACTCATTGGTCTTCTCTCGTGTTGATTATTGCAATGCCCTGTTGGTGGGTCTTCCAAATTATATTTTAAAGAAAGTTCAGTCTGTTCTTAACAGGGCCGCAAGACTCATTTTTGGTGTTCCACCTAGAACTCTTACTACATCTCTTCACATAGAACTGCACTGGCTGCCAGTAAGAGCAAGAATAGAATTTAAGTTGTGTTTGGTGACTTTTAAGGTTCTCAAATTTGGTGAGCCTAGGTACCTTGCGGAGCTGCTCAGGCGCCCACCGGCACACCATGGTGTAGTTGTGCGTCATGACAATGACCCTTTTCGTCTTGATGAACCAAGGGCTTTCCAGCAGTCTTCTTTCTTTGAGAGGTCATTCTCCTACATGGCTCCGAGGTTGTATAACAGGTTGCCGCTGTCCATGAGACAACTGAGTTCTGTTGAATGCTTCAAGAGACAACTTAAGACTTTTCTCTTTGAGAGGAGCTATGATCTTGGGAGAGGTGTCATGACAGATGGCTATAGAGTTTAGGCTGTTTTGCCACTGCTAGTGATTGTTAAATGTGTGTTGTATATATGCCTTCTTTTGATGCATTGATTTTGTTCTTTTTTCTTTCTCTTTCTGAGCGCTAGTGAATTCTTCGGAAAAATTGGCGCTTATGAGAAATAAGTAACATCCTTATTATTATTATTATTATACTGTATATATATATTTATATATATATATATATATATATTTTTTTTTTTTTTTTATTTTTTTTTTTTTTGAGACAATGAACGGAGGAAGGAAAAACACAGATAAATATATCCCAGTTTTTTAGAGGCATTCTTAGCAATGCCTCTAACATAATGTGTCCAGCTCAAGTTATTAGTTAATGTTACACCGAGAATGTCAATACTAGGGGAAGGGGGAATATTTACATAATTAAAAAATATATGGGAGTCAGTGAGATTCTGTCGGTTAGAAAATTGAATGTACATGTACTTGGTTTTCTGTGCATTAACCCTCTCACCACGGAAGGGCTCTTGAACGCCCATAAAAAAGCATATAACAGGTACCCGGAAGGCCTCTTGAACGCCCAGTGGTTGAAAGCCTGTGAGCTTCGTGTGCGAGGCGTCGGTCCGACGCATGTAAACAACAGCCGGCTGGACCGACGCCCCGCATCTCCGGCCACAAGAAGGAGAGCGTCGCTTGTTCGTGTGTGCCTGTATGTTGTTGTTAAGTATCGAAAAGTGGTGTAAAGTGGCTGTTTTGGCCATAAAGTTATCTCCAATGAAATCATCATCACAGCTCAACCAGTTGACTTAGAGAGCTCTACTTAATGCCATTCTACAGGTAAATAACAGCTACGCTTGGGGATGCGCGGGAATGCGGGAAGCAGTCTGATTAACGAATATACGGTAGCCTAGCCTAGACATTTTTCGGCCAAAACATCCGGGTTTCGAGGAATATATATATAATACATAGCCGGGGCTGGAGTGTTAAAGGAAACTAGATTCTTTTGTCCCCATTCATTAATTCTAGAAAGGTCCTGGTTCAGAGAAATTGCAGTGTTTATTTTTGAATTTATAAGATCGGGTTGGGTGAAAGAATTGGTAAATGTGAAGGAACTGTGGAGCGTTGAGTCATCTGCGTAGGAATGTATTGGATTATGAGTGGTAGATATGAGATCATTGATATGAATGAGGAACAGAGTTGGGGCCAAAACTGATCCCTGGGGAACACCAGCATTTATTGAGTGAAATTGAGAATAAAGGCCATCTACCATTACACATATTTTTCTGTTATGAAGATAAGAAGAAATTAGTGGAACTAATGATGCAAGGCCGTAGTGTGACATCTTCGACAATAAGGATTGATGCCAGACTCTATCAAATGCCTTTGATATATCCAGTGCTATTGTATGTGTTTCACCATGTTGGTCTGTAGCTTGGTTGATTTGATGCGTAAGAAGGCAAAGAATGTCTGCAGTTGATCGACATCGTCTAAAACCATATTGCCTATCACTGATTAATTTATTATTCTCAAGATGCTTAATTATGTGATTATTTAATATAATTTCAAAGACTTTACCAAGAGTGGAAGTTATAGCTATTGGTCTGTAGTTTGATGGATCTGAAGAGGCACCTTTTTTAGGAACTGGATGGATATATATATACTGTATATATATATATATACATATACATTATATACATTATATACAGTAGGCTATATGAATAATGCCTGAGACTGGGTATTATATTACATTGTTACTTTTCGGATGGGGCTCAACGGGTTAAGACCGCCCGCCACTTTGGTGGTGCAATCAGCCTCTGGAGCAGTGGACCACTGGTTCCTATCTTCAGAAAATTCCTGTGCTTGGTATGCTCCCAGCCCACTGGGGTAAATAAAATAGCAAAACAGTGGTGGAACTGCCATCCGGGTGAGGGACTGCTCTGGGTCTGCTCCTTCAGTGTTCATGGTCATAATCCACTTAGTGGAAATGGCACTATGGAGTGGGTCAGTCGGGGCATGTCTGGGAGCCTGGAGACAGTTTTAGCCATGGCCATCCCTTTTGGGGTGCTTCCTCTGGAAGTGGGGCGTCAGATTTGATGATGAAGATCTTCCTATTCATAAATGACATTACAGTGGTCCCTCGCATTTGGCGATTTAATTAGTCCAGCCAAACCAGCGCCAAAAGTGAATTTCGCCAAACGCGAATAGTACTTTAAATGGGAAAATTATTCATTAGTCTGACGAGGCCCGAATTCACCCTTTTGACCTCCATTTTCGTACTTTAACTGCTTAAAAGCAAAGACATTACATACATACATACATACATACATACATACATACATACATACATACAAGTTTAAAGACCGTTTGTCCAGAGAAACTGTGGTTACAGTCTCACGTCCTAAATGACAGCTTTACAGGCGGCCTTGTCAAGGGCTGCCTCTGTTGTCAAGTTCTTTATTTTGAGATCGAACATCTATGACTCTCGCCCCGACTTTCATTCTTAGTAAAATCAGTCTCATTAAACCTTTTAACTTATATAACACAATCTGCCCACCTCTCTGCCACCAGGAAACCCACCCCTCCCGTGCCATGTTCATTTCCCTTCCATATAAACTAGCGTTCATTTTTACCCGTAATCCACCTCGCACCTCGCACTCCCCCCTTTTCACCGGGTTTCCTGGGCACAACATTCATCAACTCGTCGTCTCTCTAGCATCTCCGCAATCTCACCTGTCCTTCCTTTCATAGTACCCACATTCACACTTCCGAACCTAAACTTTGGGGAAGAATCTGCGGTAGTGTCCTTTTGCGATTTTATATCAACAGACTTACGTTTTCTTTGATAGTTGTTTTTTGTCATGATTGGTATTTTTTGCCAACGTTGGAGGTCACTATCCCCAGGTATCCAGCTCCAGGCAACCCCGGGCAGTTGTCACCCAAAGGCCATCCCAAGATCTTAATAGGGGTGGAACCTAGTGGCCTCGGGGCACCCCACCAGAACCAACCGCAGAGGACGCAGTCCGTGCGCGCACACGGCACTATGGCTGGCCCGGTATTATGCGCCTAGTGATAGGGCAGCCTCCCGGTGCGCTACCTCCGGGTTCGGGCCCCTGTACTTCTAGGCAGAAAGTGCTAGTCTGTGGATGGTGAAAAACACTATGCCCTGTACCCTCTAGGTCCTCCTGGCCAGGATGCACCCCCAGGGGGCCAGAGCTGGACCTGAGGTAGATCCCTCCGTGTCAGCGAGGCGCCATTAGACGAGTTTGAAGCATGTTTTACATGGGGTGCCTGCTCTGACTAGCAGTGACTATACAGTGACCACTCCCATAACCGAACTATATGGGCCATGGCCAGTTCGGTCACAGGAAGTATCGGGATGCCCAGAGTTAATTATTTATTTGTCATTATTATTAGGTTATTAGTCCTTTAACTATTTATTTGTCTCTATTATTATATTGGCAACATACCTTCATACCAGGGGTCATAAATGTATCCAAATAAGTCCTGTGGGACTATGAAATTGCTATTATTGGACAAGAAAAATATTCTGTTCATCTCTCTACTGGAACATCAACAACAATGACCATACAATCGTGTCGCCGTCGGCAGTGTGCAGTACTGTACTGCCAATACGTATAGCGACTTCCTCTAGATCTAGCGACCTTTACTTCGATCTAGCAGCAATGATTTACACTAGCGGTTTGTATTTAAACTTTTGTTTTGAAATTTCAGAACAATTTCGAAGTGATATATGGATTTTGCCAATTCATATTTCTAGTGGTATTTATCATGTCTTACATCTAACAATATATGCTAGCGGGTTTAACTTCAATTGGTAACCCTCCCGCTCGAGTCGGCTTGAAGAAAATTGATAATGGTAGCACTTTAGTAAACCGGTGGTAAACAAAACCGCATGCGTATCGGTTTGGCCAAGATTACTCGGTTTATATAAGTTCATTATGAAATATAATTTAATATTATGGTAAGGTGGCTACTTACTATTATGTTTATAAGATATAATAAGAAAAGATAAATATATTATTGTATAGTCACTCAGATTCTTGGCGCCTCTCGCCAAAAGTGAATTTGAAGCGCCAAATTTGGATTCTGGTACCATATCCAACCTATCGCCAATACTGTGTTTCGCCAAGCTGAAACTCGCCAAACGCGAGGGACCACTGTACAATTTATATGACAGCCGTGTATTGTCATACCTTGGTACAGTTAGCTCGCCTAATATGCACCTTCCTAATTCGCGAAAACCCTAATACGCGCCTGGGGGTCAGACAAACTCAAAATTCTCAATAAGCATCTACGGTTCCTAATAGGCGTTTCAGGAGCCCAAAAGTGGCCAAATCCGCCATTTTTACCTAATATACGTGGACACCCATCATTTCGCGTGGCACCAGATATCATATTATGAGGATATTACTGTACTTACCACACAGACTTTATTTGAAACCAGTCATATTTAGCATAGCCTAACTCATCGTCATGTTTCTGCGGCTTTCGTCAGACATGGCACTTGACTTGACTGTTTTGATGGTCCCGGGGATTCAATTCCTTCATCATTAACACCAGGCCCACTGTCGCTATCACTGAATACACTAAGAGGCCATAATAAATTCGAGAGATACAAGGTTCAGGCACAAATAAGCAAGTAAAAGGCTGGTGGACTTAGAGCGTCTGCCTGGTCTTGACAACATTAACCCTCCAGCCCCGGCTATTGTATTCTATAATTTCCCCGAAACCCGGGGGTTTTGGCCGAAAAACGTCTACGCCTAGGCTACCGTATCTTTGTTATTTTGACTGCTTCCGCATTCCCGCGCATCCCCAAGCGTAGATGTGTTTCGTACCTGTAGAATGGCGTTGAGTAGAGCTTTCTAAGTCAACTGGTTCAGTTGTGATGATGATTTCCGTGGAGAGAACTTTGTGGCGATATTAGCCACTTTTCACTACTTTTCACTACTTAACAATAACACACACCCACACACGAACAAGCGACGCCTCTCCTTCTTGTGGTCGGAGATGCGCGGCGTCGGTCCAACTGGCTGTTGTTTACATGCGTCGGACGGACGCCTCGCACACCAAGCTTGCAGGCTTTCAAGTTGCCGGTGCCTCAGAGCCCTACCGGGTTCCGCGGGCGCATTTGTTATGGGTTTCTCAGAGCCCAACCGGGTCTGGTGGGTTAAAGATGGAGGCCGAAAGTGACGCTTCGATCGTCGGATTCACCGGATTCACTCAAAAACTTTGACAATTCAAATTTTTTCACCAACCAACTTTACTTCTAAACCCAATTAATGAAATCAATAAATACATGTGGCACTCCAAGGACTCGAACCTAGGATACTCACACCGAATTCTGCGCATTTATGCATTAAGCTATCAAGACAGTTTTTTGGAGTTCAGTTCACTTGTTTGTTTATGTTTTCTAGTTTGATGTAGCGTCTTGATTGTTTTTGCTCTCGTTTTCGTTGTATTTTCTTATTATTGTATGTCTTATTGTTAATAATTTAACTCCTCAGACCCGGAAGGGCTCTGAAGCACCCATAAAAATTACACCCCGAGCTACCCGGTAGGTCTCTGAGGCACCCATGAGCTGAAAGCCTGTAAGCTTGGTGTGCGAGGCGTCCGTCCGACGCATGTAAACAACAGCCGGCTGGACCGACGCCGCGCATCTCCGACCACAAGAAGGAGTGCGTCGCTTGTTCGTGTGTGCCTGTATGTTATTGTTAAGTATCGAAAAGTAGTGTAAAGTGGCTGTATTTGCCATAAAGTTATCTCCAATGAAATCATCATCACAACTGAACCAGTTGACTTAGAGAGCTCTACTTAACGCCATTCTATAGGTACGAAACACATCTACGCTTGGGGATGCACGGGAATGCGGAAGCAAGCAAAATAACAAAGATGCGGTAGCCTAGGCGTAGACATTTTTCGGCCAAAACCACCGGGTTTCGGGGAAATTATATAATATAATAGCCAGGGCTGGAGGGTTAATCCACTTTTGGTTGGTATTTAAGGCAAAAATGGTCAAAATTAGGCAATTTTTTGTTCAAGGTGTCCACCATAAGCTATTTTTCCCTTAAGGTATGTTATTCCTAATACGCGGATTCCTAATACGCGCCGTCCTGTGTCGCCCATATACGCGCGAATTAGGAGAGCTGACTGTATAATGATTAATGAAGTTAGGTTATATTAGACAGCGGGTGAAGCCCGCGCACCACGAAGCTCGTTTTGGTGTCATTTTGGCTGAGTACATTTGGGGTGGATGGGACTCGTTAGCCTTGGTCGGCAACCCATCTAGGAGAGAGAAACTTATAAAAATCCGGGTGGATGGGACTCGTCAACCTTGGTCGGCAACCTGTCTAGGGGAGTAAACCTGATGCAAATTGGTACTACTGTACTTACATAAGGGTGAAGCAGGTTAGTGGATGGACTAGCCGAAAATAGTGCTAAAATGATACATAGAGGGCCATGGGGTTGGACGGGTCCTAAAATAAGTTGTCAATCCAATAAGTCCTTCAGTAAACTGGCATGAGTTGTCCCTCTTACAGGGGATAGGTCCACTTGGGGGCCTTCTGTGTATGGCCACCCTCATTACAGAAAGATAACGTTTCCACCGCTTCCGAAATGGTGCACCCGCTTACGCCCTTCCCAGATCGCTGTAAACAATGGCGCACCACGAAAGACATTCTAAGTCCGGGAGATGTTGAAATTGCTGGTAGTGACAGTGAAAGTAATGTAAGTGAACAGAGTATTGGCCATAGCTCACGTTACACTTTCAATGAAAGTGACGAAGCCGTTGAGTTTGTGGGTTTCCACAGTGACGATGAACCTAAAAGGGATAAAAGAAGGGGTGAAGTTGGTGGTGTGAGTGATTTAGCGAAAGTGAGCGAGTGGGAGAGCTCAACGTCAGCTTGAAGTTTGTGCTCAGCGAGGCGTAACCAAGCCCTCCCCCGGCTAAATCTCCCTTCCAGCTTCGTAAGTTTTGTCAAAGCCTTCCCCACCACCCCAGCCATCAACAAGTGCTGATGTGGATATTGATGAAATCACATCACCACTGCCTCCAATAACTGAAGAAGGGGATGAATTGTCAGTGACCCGTCGCCGCCCACGAAGCCCAGAGCTTTGCCAAGACATCACCTCGCCTTCATCTCCTTCCCCACCTCGCCCACCCACACGCCACCCACACATACATCATTCCCCGCCGGAGTACAAGGATACTGATGAAGACATCCTCGAGGACTCTGTCGACGACCATGAATACATTGGGCCCGAGAGTGGACAAGATGACTTATCAGATCATGAAGTTGTCGATTACCCTGCTCCCTGCCACCCCACCCGTGGTCGTCGTGCTCTGGGCCGCCCTAGTGTGCGCACCTCCCGTGTCGGCCGTGGGCGTTCACAGGCCGGCTGAGTGTGTGGGCGTCGCCAAGACGAAAGAACCCATTACAGTGGACTCTCGCATCTAACGCATTTTGATCTAGCGAATTTGCATCTAACAGCCCTTTTGGAGCTCTACCCTATCTCAATCTAACGAACCAAAATCCATATCTAACGGCAATTATTCTGGGTGCCCGGTATCAATTTTCCAAATTTCCCGCCGATCCTTAAAATTTCCCGCCAAATGGCCTACCGTACTGAGCTAAGTGGCGTCCCTCCCTCCCTCCTCCCTCCCTCCCCGTCACTGTCGTCAGTCCAGTCCGCTCCGCGCCTTAGGCCTACATTACTCAACCCAACTCAATCTTTTGTTGTGTTACTTGCCTCAACTTTAAGCTTTTGTGATGTCGACCCAATCCTCAGGTACTGGAGAGGGGAGTGGTAAGAATGGAAATATGCATGAAAAAAAGACAAAAGTACCAGTGAAGAGGGTTACGAGTGTTGGAAAAAAAAATAAAAAATATACGGCAGAGGATAAAGCGAAAGTGATTGAACTAATTGAAAAAGGCCTCAAGAACTGTGAGATAGTGAAAATAACTGGGTTTCCCGAGGGGACAGTGCGTAACTTTAAGAGACAGAAAACTGAAATTAAAGCCAGCCTATCTGTTGCAAAGACGTGTTTTAGTGGCAATGTTAAGAGAGGGAGGCGGTGGTGGAGGTGCACGGCGCATCCCAGTTAGCCAAGCCTCCCTGTTCGGATATCTTCGACATCGTCTAACCTACACACTTCATTATTCACTCACAGGTTGGTTTATTATTAATTCTTCTTATAATTAATATATTACATGATTTTAATGTATTTGATGTCACAAAATAGCACTCGGAAGGGCAAAAATAGGTAAAAATTGGGACTCTTGTCTAAATTTTGGCACCAATTACCATTTTTCCCATTAGTTTATATCTAACGAATCTGGATCTAACGCGATTTTTTTTGGCATCTATTATTCGTTAGATATGAGATCTTACTGTACTGTATTTACCTAATTGTATTTACCTAATTGTAGTTTACAGGAGTTGAGCTAAGCTCGTGTTGTCCCGTCTCTCAGTCTACTTTTTATCCAATTTTTTCTTGAAAATATGGATGTTCCTTGCCCCTACCACCTCCTCCTCCAGCCCATTCCATTTGTCAATACATCTATAGGGGAAGCTAAACTTCCTGATATCGTTCTTGCAGGTAGGTCTTTTTACTTTGTAGCTGTGGCCTCTAGTTATTCCTGTATCCATAATTAATATATCCTCCCTATCCAGCCTCTCCAGCCCCCGGGTACATTTGTACATCATTATCATGTCTCCCCTCTCTCTCCTCTCTTTTAGACTCGGTAGATTTAGTTTGTCTAGCCTCCCTTCATATGGCAGTTCTCTGAGACTTGGAACCAATCTAGTGACTGCTCTCTGGATTCTTTCTAACTTGTGAATATGCTTCTTTAGATGCGGGGACCACACCACTGCTGCATACTCCAATCTTGGTCTAATCATACTCTTCATAATTTTCGCTACCATGGTCTCATCCAAATAGTTCAGAGCAACTTTCATATTCCCGGCCATTGCATACATTCCGCTAAAGAGCTTGTTAATATGTTTCTCTGGCGACAAATTATCTTGTATAATCAACCCTAAATCTTTTTCTTTTTCGGCCTTGCTAATTTTATTATCTCCCATCCTGTACTCCCAATTTGGTCTATTCACACTTCTTCCCATATTTAACACATGACATTTACTTATATTAAATTTCATTTTCCACTTGGTGCTCCATTCGTATATTTTATCTAAATCCCCTTGCAGCTCCTCACAACTACTTTTATTTGTTATTTGTCTCATAATTTTTACGTCATCTGCAAACATTGACATGTAAGAGTTTATGCCTATCGGCAGGTCATTCACGTACATAAGGAACATGAGAGGTGCCAACACAGATCCCTGCGGCACACCACTCTCAACTTTCCGCCACGATGAGTAAGTTCCTCTAATGTTGGTCCTCATTTCCCTATCTGTTAAATAGCTCTCCATCCATTTCAGCAAACTCCCCCTGACACATCCTAGCGTCTCAAGCTTAGATAACAATCTCTTATGTGGTACCTTATCGAATGCTTTGGAAAGGTCTAAGTAGACGCAGTCCACCCATCCGCCTCTTTCTTGGAGTACATCTATCACCCTACTGTAATAACATAGCAAACTGGTAACACAAGATGTCCCTTCTCTGAATCCAAATTGCTTTGGGGTTATTATTTTCTTTCTCTCCAACATTTTCATCCATCTCTTCCTAATTAGCTTTTCACAAATCTTGCATACAATACTAGTAAGTGAAACTGGTCTATAGTTTAGAGGGTCCTCAGGGTTTCCATTCTTGTATATCGGAATGATATTAGCTCTTTTCCATTCAACAGGAACCTGTCCTTTATCTAAGGAAGCTTGAATTATGTCCCTCACTGGCTCCACTAATTGCTCTGCACACTCCTTTAAAACCCAGGCAGACACTTCATCCGGTCCCATAGCTTTCCTTACTTCAAGTCCTCTCATCGCAGATAACAGCTCATCTCTAGTTATTTCAATCTTACTAAGACCACTCTCCAGTACTCCCGCCTGTGGTTCGTCAAAACCTTCCTCTCTAGTAAAAACTGACCCCAATTTGTTATTCATTACCTCACACATGTCCGATACATTTTCATACGTCCTAGCATCAACTCTTAATTTAGTAATTTGTTTCTTTACCTTCAACTTACTGTTTATATATTTATAAAATAATCTAGGGTCACTTTCACATTTATTTACTATGTTCTTCTCATAGTTCATTTTAACTTGCCTAATTATGTTAACATATCTATTCCTCTCCTGTTTATATTTATTCCGATTACTCTCAGTGTTCCTTCTTCTTAATCTAGCCCAAGCTGCATCACGCCTACCCAAAGCTCTTTTGCATTTCAAATTAAACCAATCTTTCTGCTTAGTAAAATTTCCAGTTTTATATCTTGGGACAAACATATTGGTTCCTACTCTATAAATTTTGAGGAATCTACTATATTTACCTTGTACGTCCCGTTCCTTCAAAATAAGATCCCAATCTACTCCCTCTAAATATCTTTTCAAGGATACATAATCAGCTTTACTATAATTTAATCTGTCATTTATGTAGCTATTGTCTAATCTATTGGCATTACTCGAGGTCAACTTCCATTTTAGTAATAGGTGATCACTTTTACCTACAGGACATAGATAGTTTATATCACTAATTTCGTGAGGATCTTTTGTAAAAATCAGATCGAGTTTAGAAGGTTCGTTATTACCCCTCATTCTTGTATTTTCCTTCACATGTTGTACACTCATCCCTCCGTTATTGCACCTAATTGGTGCCGTTAGAAGGCTGCGATAACGAGAAGCCTACGATAACAAGAAGGCTGCGATAATGAAACTTAATAACTTATGGGGAAAAATAATTTGGTTACCAGGTCCCAACTTTTCGCCCCCAGATTCGTCCAAACAGTCACCCAAGTACCCATTTCTCCCCCCAAATAAGCCTACATCCAATAAATATATATTGAGAATATTTTAAAACATATTACTGTATGAGGATATTACTTACCACATAGACTTTATTTAAATCTATCTATCTATCGCCTGACGCCGTGATCCCCGAAGGGGATGTGCAAGTGACGCTTTGATCGGATTCACTCAAATTTCGCCTCCAATCAACGAACAGCTTGAGAATGGTAGTTTCTTGGAGTTCAGTTCACTTCTTTATTTGTGTATCCTAGTTTGATTAAGATTTTTTTATTATTTTTGCTCCACTGTATGATGATACAACATGATTAATAAATATAAGAACGGAAAAAAACAGGGTGGGTGGGACTCGTTAGCCTTGGTCGGCAACTCATCTAGGGGAGACAACCTTATACAAATTCGGGTGGATGGGACTCATCAGCCTTGGTTGGCAACCTGTCTAGGGGAGTAAACCTGATACAAATCCGTACTGCTTACCTAAGGGTAAGGCAGGTTAGTGGATGGATTAGCCGAACACCGCTGTAGAAAAATAGTGCTAACAAGATACACAGAGGGCCTCGGAGTCGGACCGATCCTAAATTGAGTGGTCAATCCTGTAAGTCCTTCACTAAACTGGCTCGGGTTGTCCCTCTCACAGGGAATAGGTCCGCTTGGGGGCATTCTGTGTATGGCCACCCTCGTAAGGGGAGTAAGGCGTCCGGCAATAGATAGATAGATAGAAAAAACAGCCAATGAGAGCCCCACCTCGCTCTGACGTCAATTCAATCAGCTGCTGAATTACCCCACGATTGGCGGTGACGTAGACAGGCGGGATTTTCAAGTTTTATGGGGGACCGCGATAACTGCTCTAGGACCCGCGGTAACAGAATAGTTGGGTTTTTTGGGTATGCGCGATAACAGGGATGAGTGTATACTGTTTTTCAGTGGGAAGATGGTGACAACTTTAACCCTGAGGTGCATGCTTTTGATGAGGCACAGAAGGGATCAGGAGTTACCCCCAGATATCCTGCTGGCCCCGACTCATCACTGGGAGAACTCTTTGAGAGCTTCTTTGATGAGGAGGTGATGGGCTATGTCGTCGGAGAAACTAACAAGGAGCACGACATTCAAACCAACTTATTCGACAGGACAACAAAGGGCCACATGAGGCAGTGGACCGAATTGACTGTCACAGAATTTTATGTAATCCTTGCCCTCACAATGCTGATACCACATGTCAAAATTTAAAAAAACATGCGTTACCGGAATACTGGATAACAGGAGACCTCATCACAACCCCTGCCTTTGGCAAGTAGAGAATGGGCCTCATATAGCGAGAGAAATTGGTCGATGCGCAGCCTCGCGTTATCTGAACAATGTAACCTACTTGAAAATAGGTAATTGGTCGATCGGCCCTAGATACCCCTTATATTTTGCTTTTCATAGGTTAAATGACACTCATTCACACACAATCAAGCATAAGAACATATTGGAATAAAATAATCACAGAAATGAGGAATTAAGCATGAAAATACTGTATGCAGTTATTGTACAAAAAGGAAAATGTAGCTTACCTAAATTCTACAGGGGTTATATACAGGGTGGCGATGGGGTAGGGGTATCAGAGACTTCTTGGGGGTCACCAGTAGATGGAGACTCTGAAGTGAGCCTTTAAAGTGTCTGGAGAGACCTAGCCCGAGTACTGACATCCGAGAGTCACTTGTGCAAATTACAGATGCCATCTTTAATGACAGCAAGAAGAAGGAGAAGACCTGCCAAACGTCCACCCTCCATTGTGTTAAAAATAACCCGTTTACAAGCTTTTTTGTGCCCAAACATCGTATTTCTCGTGTTTATTATGGCCTTTAGTGCATTCAGCGTTAGGGACTGTGGGCCTGCTGGTAATGATGAAGGAATTGAATGCCTATAACCATCAAAACAGAACATTGCCGACCGTATCCGACGAAAGCTGTGGAAATGAACGATGAGTTAGCTAGGCTATATATTATGACAATTATTTCCAATAAAGTGTGTGATAAGTAATCTATCTATTGCCTGACGCCGTGATCCCCGAATGGGTGGCCACGAACGAACCGCCCCCATGCACCTCTGTCCCCGGTCAGTCGACGCCCCTCCCCCCAACCAGCACCGCCTTCGTTCATATACTTCCTCACTCCATCGTTCCACCTCTCTTTCGGTCTACCTCTCCCTCTCTGTCCCTCCACCTCGCTCTTGTTCACCCTCTTAGTCATTCTCTCGCTTTCCATACGTTCCATATGGTCGAACCATCTCAAGTTGTTCCTTTTCACACTTTCCAGCACATCTACCTCCACACCACACCTCCTTCTTACTTCCTCATTAGTCTGTCTATCCATGTAACTCCGCACGCACTTCTTAGGTAATTCATTTCAACTGCTCTCACTCTTGGTCCGAGTCTCTCAACCAACGTCCATGCTTCGCTTCCGTAAGTCAGTGTCGGGATTACCACACTGTCATGCAAGGATTTCTTCACTTCCATACTGACCACCCTATTTCTTGTTACTGCTTTCAGCGTTCCTACAACCCTCTTCCCCTGTCTTACCCTCTCCCGCACTTCTTCATCCATAGTCCCATCTTTACTCAACACACTGCCCAGATACTTAAAAGAGTTGACGATCTCCATAGCCTGACCGTTCAGCTTCACCTCACACTCTGTGACTTCACCCCTTTCGAAGACCATAACCTTGCTCTTCCCCGCATTTACCTTCAAATTCCGTTTTTCGCACACTGTTTCAAACTCATTTACCAGACCCTGCAACTCCCATTCATTATCACTCATCAGAACTGTATCATCTGCAAACAGCAGTATAGGTAGCTTCCACTCAATTCCCTCCCTTTTCAGCGATACACCAACATCCACTGCTCTTGATAGTATTTCTTTCATGACTCCATCCGCATAATACTGTATGTATTAATGTTTGTTGATCTAGACCAACTCATGCTAATGAAGAACTCCTCGGATTTGGCCTGTTCTTGAAGCCCAACTCATGTTAATAGAACATTTTGGAATTAATATTTTACTTGCTCGTGTTATTTGAATAAATTTTATATGAAACCAGACTATATATGTCACGTGACAGGTACCTTGACATCCTCTCCAGAATCCTTGTTGTCACCAACACTGACGTCCACGGCCCACCGTCCGGACAAGCTGTAGAAGATTAGAAAGTTTTATGAAATGATACGGGAATGGTTTACCTCGTACTTCAGGCCCTTCCAGAAAGTTGTCATTGACGAGTCTAGTACTGTTCTGGGGGAAGCTCCACTTCCGGCAGTACATCCCCTCAAAGAGACATTGCTGCAGCATCAAGCTCTTTGTGCTGTGCGACTGTAAGACTGGTTATGTCCTGGACTTCCTGGTCTACAGCGGGAAGGAAGGGGATGTGCTTGCGGACCCCAGCATTGGCTTTGGCGGAGCAGTGGTGAAAGCCATGATCGACCGCTATTTCGACAAGAACCACATCCTATACAAGGACAACTACTACATGTCCCCCACTCTCTCCAAGTACCTCCACAACAACAAAACCGGGACTGTAGGCACAGTGCGAGAACGAAGGAAGGGCATGTCGTCTCTCCCAAAGAAAACCAAGAAGAACGATGTGTTCCGAAAGAAGTCTTATCCCACTCTGGCAACCCACTGGCACGACTAGCGGAAGGTCAACCTCCTCACCACCATCCACAAGGGGGACATGGTCCAGACTGGCAAAGGTGGATCGCCGCACCAACACCAGGGTGAAGAAGCCGGATGCAGTCCTCGACTACATCAATATGAGAATGGTCGACAAGTCGGATATGCAGATCAGGTTCATTGACTGTCTGCGTACCTCATGCAGGTGGTACAAAAAGTTCTTCCTGTATAAGGTCGACATGTCGGTTCTGAATGCTTACAACATCTACAAGTTTCGGAATATGACGCCCAGGTGATTCAAAAGCCTACAGCAATTCCACAAGCAGGTAATCAAGCATCTCCTGCAAAAGCACACATCACAGCAGAGAGCAGTAGCACAGCCAGGGCCCGGCCAGACGGACCACATATTTTATGAAGACTCCAATTCGCTGCATTTCCTCTGACAGCAGCGGGACGAAAGCAGCAGAAGCGGTGCTACGTTTGCTACACCACCAGGCTGAGGGAGAGGACAACGAAAAAGACAACATTCGAGTGTAGGGAGTGCAAGGTGGCGCTATGTAGAAAGGTGCTTTACTAACTACCACAGCAAAGAGTACTACTAAAGTACCAAAGACAGTGACACTATCTAGACCAGGGGTTCCCAAAGTGGTCGATATCGACCCCCAGGGGTCGATATCGACCATCCAAGGGGTAAATGAATCGCCAGGGGTCGAAAGGGGGTCGATAAATGGCTAGGTGAGGAACGTTTCAAAAGATGTAGACCCATCTCTATGTGAAAAGTTGAAAAGGTGTAAGAATGCTCTGTTCTATTTGGCAGACCTATATTCAAAGTTTAATGAGGTACAGAAACGTCTGCAGGGTAAAGATGTTACCATTATTCAGGACAGGACAATTCTACTGGGCTTCCAAGGCAAACTAGGCTGGTTTAAAGCATCATTGGCACAGAGATTTTCAGTACTTTTCGAACTTACAACAAGTCGGCAGAAAGTGAAAGCATTTCAGATGGTGACATGGAAACATACGCACACCTGGACAAATTGATTGAAGACTTTAACACCTTATTAGCGGGCTAGCGGTTTATTTATATGTACCGCCCAGCGGGGTGTTTTTAGCCAAAATAGGGCTGTTTACGTGATCATTTTCATGCCTAAATAAGACCCAGAGCGTAAAACAAGTATCTATCCCTGAAAGGGCATAAACAGAGCTTTCCAATGACACCATAACGATCCTTTTATGACGGCTAGTTTTCTTGCAACAACCGCGCAACGCGAGTGCAAAAAGCATGTAATTCGGTACTTTCCCCATACAATTCAGTATGTAGCGAGTGAGAGAGGGAGGGAGGAGGTGGGATTCGTGTCAGTAGGTTCGCCGCGGTGGTCTGGAGCAGTCATACGCTCGCTACTCTCCTGCCACCACTTGTCTCTCTCTCTCAGCAACATTACGTGCTGAAATTGCCACACGACCTATGTCGCGCGCCGCCAGATAGTCCAGATTTATTATACTCGACTTATGTTGCGCGCCGACACATAGGGGTTAAAGTGCGCTTTGAAGACCTGGAGAAAATGCAAGTGCCTGAATGAATTCTTACACCATTTGCCTTGGAAATACAAAATGAAGACATTAACTCTACTAATATTAACCCTCTGTTCCCGGAAGGGCTCTTGAACGCCCATAAAAAAGCATACACGAGCTGCCCGGAAGGGCTCTTAAACACCCAGGAGGTCAAAGCCTGTGAGCTTCGTGTGCGAGGCGTCGGTCCGACGCATGTAAACAACAGCCAGCTGGACCGTCGCCCCGCATCTCCGGCCACAAGAAGGAGAGCGTCGCTTGTTCGTGTGTGCCTGTATGTTGTTGTTAAGTATCGAAAAGTAGTGTAAAGTGGCTGTTTTGGCCATAAAGTTATCTCCAATGAAATCATCATCACAGCTCAACCAGTTGACTTAGAGAGCTCTACTTAATGCCATTCTACAGGTAAATAACACAGCTACGCTTGGGGATGCGCGGGAATGCGGGAAGCAGTCAGATTAACAAATATACGGTAGCCTAGCCTAGACGTTTTTCGGCCAAAACACCCGGGTTTCGGGGAATATATATATAATACATAGCCGGGGCTGGAGGTACTACTATTAGTCCACATATTTATTGTATCATAATATGCATGTAATACGTTTCTTTGTTCACAACATATATTATTCTTATTTTTAAATGGTTGGGGGTCAATGAATAATTTGAAACTTCATTAAGGGGTCAATGAGCTGAAGAGTTTGGGAATCCCTGATCTAGACAATAATATAATAATAATAAAGTGACACTCATTTGTATATATAACAATAATAAGTGACATCCCTAATATATAAATAAGTGAAAGTGACACAATAAATTGTATATAAAAGTACAGTAAACTTCCGTTAATCCGAAGGGCAGCGGACCGGCCCTCGTTCGGATTAGTGGACTTTTCGGATTATCGGACTTTACCCCTATGAACCTGTGGCCTGACGAAAACATTGAGGCATTAGGCCACCCAAATGACACAATGGTGCACACATATCGGCTCATATGTTCATGAAATCACTTCAAAAGTTTACCATTGTCATTGTAGCCTATTACCTACTTCAAAACATTCAGATTAATGGTCAAAGGAATCTGCTGATATAAACGTAAACACCTTCTTCTTCTTATTGTCACATGTCCGCATCGTCTACTAGCGAGTTTGTCTTGCTCTTGAAAGCACCCTTGGGACGCTCCGATCACTGAACTATAAATAGTAGCGTATCGGAACGTCCAAAGGTGCGTTTTCAAGCGCAAGACTGAATGCGCTTGCAGACGATGCGGTGCAAGCCACTAGCGCATCGGAGCGTCCCAAGAATGCGTTCAAGAGCCAAACAAACGCTCTAGCAGACGATGTGGTGTTTACGTTTATATCAGTAGCTTCCTTTGACCATTAATCTGAATGTTTTGAAGTAGGTAATAGGCTACAATGACAATGGTAAACTTTTAAAGTTAATTCATGAACATATGATATGTGTGTGCTCCATTATGTGTCATTTGAGTGGACTAATGCCTCAAAAGGGGGACTTTGGGACTTCTTGAAATTCGGACCATCGGGTGAATTCGGATTTGGCCTCAAATTGAAAAATTCGGACTATTGGGAGATTCGAATCATCGGTCGTCGGATTAAAGGACTTTTACTGTAGTAATTATTATAATGAGAACATACAGGGTGTCCCAGGAGGAAAGGGCATAACTTTGGGAAATGATAAAACAAAATAATCTAAGCCTAAAATATTCAATAAGAAATATTCCAAATCTCAACCAGTAAAGAGATATTGCATGTTGAAAATGGCATTTTCTTAAGTATTTCCCCATAAGGGTGGCCCGGATGAATAACAGGGGTGATATGGGCTCTCTGCGAGAAGGCTGGTTATCACACAGAGGCCCACGTCTCTTCAACAAACTCCCACGGCGAGTAAGAGACATGAGGGACATCTCGTTAGACAACTTCAAGAGAGCCCTCGATGTCGAACTGCAAAAAGTGCCAGACGAGTCCATCTTCGCAAGGGAGCGAGCTGTCGCTTCAAACAGTCTGCTGCACCAAATTACCACCCATAACGAGGGGCGGCGCGCTCCTCGGTGCCGCTAGAAGAGTGGCGAACACATCACAAGGTATAGGGGCACGCTGACACAGAACTCCATCGTTCAGGGGGCGAAAAAAACTCGCCCGCATTTGTTAGGTTAAGTTAGTTTAGTTGACATTAGAAATGAGGGTAGCAATAGTGGGGATAATGTTGATAGTACTGATGATGGTGATAATAGCAGTGATGATGGTCATAATAGTAGTGATAATGGTGACAGCAGTAATTATGATTGTAAGATGATGGTGATAGTTGTGATAATGATGATGGTAGTGACGATGGTGACAGTATTAGTGATGATGGTAAGTATTACTGATGATGGTGAAAGTTGTAGTGATAATGGCAATAGTAGTAATGATGATGGTGAAAGTATTAGTGATGATTATACTAATAGTAATGTTGATGATAGTAATGGTGCTAGTGACTAGTAGTGATGATGGTGACCCATCGCAGAGTTGGGTATGCTGTTTTGATTTTGGGCAAAACGGCACGTCTACTTTATTATTATTGTTTTGCTCCTCAGTGTATCAGGCTTGAATGGTAAGGTTAATGAATATGTCAGTTAGTACGACTGTGAATGTAAGACCACATTGTTGCCCGACAGGCGGTGGTCTTGGTGGAACTCGTCGTGGTGGTCCAGACGTCAACATTAAACACTCTGGCCGTGAGGATGATCGTCGCAGAGGTGGCAGCAGCAGGGATGAGGATAGGGTAGTGTAAGTCAAATCTCTCATTGTTTAGCATGGCTGTAAAGGGATTTAATTATCTCCGCCGAATTGAAGTTTTGCGGAGATTGTGATCCTTCTGTGGCTGTAAGCGCAAGATTTAAAAAGAACAACTACTTATGGATGAATTAAAATGCAAATTAATTAATACCTTCATTAAGTACCTTAACCCTTGGAATCCGGTGAGGCAAAAACAAATTGGCAGAAATCCGGGAGGCCTCATATGAGGCAAAATGCGTGGCTAAAAATTGCTGCTAAAATCATCTTAACACGGCAACCATGCGTCGTAGCAATATCATCTCAACGGCATTCTACAGGCAACAAAAAACTCTACAATTTGCAACAACAAAAAATTGACTGCTCTAGGTGGTCTCAATCAGTAGCTACTGAATTATGAAATTTGCCTGTACCAAAAGGGCCCCGGACACAGCGATCGGGATCATATGAGGCCCCCCGGATTTCGTGATTAAACTTCTGGTATTTTGTAGTCATCCGATCATGATCCTTTCATGTTTATTGCATTATATATTGTCCATTCTTCGACAGAATAGTAACAGTATAATATTTAATAGTGGCCCCTTCATCATTGACAATATTGCCTATTAGTATAATAGTCTCCATTCAACATCCCGCGGCAGCATTTTGAATCTACCGCGCGGAAGGATCATGGAGTACTCTTCATAAGTGCACGCTTAATTCCCTTATGGGATCGTCATTATGATTGGGTACCCTACAGAAAAAACTCAATAAAAAATAACTTAATATTTGTTATCATATGACTTTCCATATGTGGATTTCTTGCGTTTTGCTACCCCGACACCAGGCCCTCTAGCGGCCATCTTCGTCCTTCCTCCTTCCGCGGCCATACTAGCAACACGGGTTTTGCTGTGCTTCGCTTTATTCTTCGTTCCAGCGCTTTCTAGTTAGTCTTTGCTCATTTGTATACACCTGCGTTGTAGTAACAAGGTTTAGATTAGCTAGCAACGGCTACCCCATTGGTATGTCCGCAGGAAGTGTGTAATTTTAGGGTACTTTTGTAACAGGCGCCTACGTATCCCAGGATCTTCGCGCCACGTGTGTTATTTTATATTGTGTTTGCTCCTTTAGCTTTTGATACATAGCTAGGAGGCTACCATTCTACAATTTTATGCTGCAGACCGTCAATATTGAGGCAGTGGCATATAAATGATTATACTATCTAGCAAATTCTCTGGTCTAAGGGTGCCTGCACGTCGTGCTCCACCTTCCAGAGTTCATATTTTGCTTGTAGGCCCCTATCGTGGGCCTCCCCTCGTCTGTGTGCTGTGGCTGGGTCATCGGAGCATCGTCTGCTGTGATGTTATGTCGGACCTCATGGTCAGCCTGGTTAGGGGTCTCCAGTCTAGGCTACAGGTAATTTAGGATTCTGAATTCTCTGTATTTATTTTTTGCCTATGTGTGCCCCTAGTGATGGACATGTGTGCTTGCATTTTTGGGGGGATTGGGAGACGTCCCTATATATTTATATATAATTGTACGGTGGGTTTTGGAGAGGGAAGCTGTGCATTTGTCTCCCTTCTCTAAAAATTTTGTTGTTTTCTCCGGCGGCCTCTTGCAGCAGGGCCCAAGTTACCCGTCTTCAAAACGGGTAGGGAGCAACCAAATGTCCCGGTGTGGTAAGGCTGAACCACATCCCTTCCGGCAGAAGTGCAGATTCCTACGGGAGCTTAGAACTCGACCCGCCGAGTTAACTCGCCCTGACCGTAATAGTTACGTGACAAATCGCCCTGCGGCGCCACAGTCGAGTGTACAAGTGTTAAGATTCGTTATGCAAACTCGTTTCATTATCTCTCTAGTGCTTTAGTAATACATAATCAGACACTACTGGTCAATGGGCCTGTGGCACTTGCCATAGGTAAGCAGTTTCAATCAGCTTATACGGAAAAATCCCAGGTTTTTTCACAGCGAGTCCAGCGGAAGGTTAGAGTAGTTGTGGAACTATAGCTAATTTTCCGGCGGACTCAAGGTAGGATGTATTAACACCTCGCAGGTTATCCTTATGAGCATTGATTCCTGGAAATTTAAATTTTCTATTTCCAGAATCCCCAGCTCCTTAGTGACTGCAGAACCCGCAGCGTTGGGGGCTGATTCCTGCGGGGGGGGGGCTGTATCCCTCATTCCTCGGTTTGAATTATGCGCTACTCCTACCTGTTCAATGTTGCCCAAATTAGAGACTGGGCAGTAGCTTGTCAAGACCTGATTTTTTAATGAGAGGATGTACAATAGCTGATTTCTCAGTCTGAGGAAATGTACCTTCAGAGAACGATTTATTAATGATTCTACAAACAAGGTCGGCTGCGTGTTCATAAACGTCCTGCAACCTTGATACATCGAGAGGATCAAGATTGCAAAAGGTCTTTTTAGAGTTCCTAATATAGCAAAGAACATCACTGACCTCAACTGGTTGGAAGGTGGAAATAGTCAAATAATTGCTGTGGTGAGTTTGGAACCTAACAGAGAAATCATCTGGCACGTTACATATATTTAATTCATTGCGTATACCCGACATCTTGGAACTAAAGAAGGAGGCAAAATCTGAGGCAAGCTTCATATCACACAGGTTTTGAAGATGAACAATTTTTTCCAAGTAAGTTTCTCAGAATGCCGTAAAGTTTTCTCTGGTCACCACCACAGGACACAATCCTGGATCTATAGTAATCTACCTTGTGTTGTTTTACAGCCAAGAGAACAGCATTTCTTGCATTCACATATTGGGTACGAGCTTCATCCGTCCGCATCATACGCCAGTCACGTTCAGCCTTCCTACGATGTCGCCGAAAAGAAGTGATGGACGAATCATACCAGGGGCAATGATCACGTACAATAATTCTCTTTTCAATCTCGGGACAGTATCTAGTGAAAATCAAGCTCAGCAACTGATTATGCAATATAACCAACTCGTCAGTAGAGAGATAAGACGGGTCGATAGAGTTGAGAGAAGTACGAAGCGCACAAGATAACTGTGTATGATCAATACTAGCATAGTTTATGAATTTGATTGTCTTGTTGTAAGAGGGTGGTCTCGGGACATCAAAGCTAAAAGTAACCAGAGCATGATCAGACAGCACTGAATCAACAACATCCACCTCCACATCTGCAACGCGATCACAATCAGAGGGAGACAAGACTAAATCCAAAATATGACCTGCGACATGTGTTGGGAGTAGTAACGTGATTTACAAAATTGTTACCATCAATTAACTCGAGAAATTCAGTTGAATAAGGCTTGAGGGATGGATGATCAACCCAGAAATTAAAATCGCCACATATCAGCAATGATCCAGACTTCTCAGCTAAGGCCTCCAGAAACTCTCCAAACTCGTTAATATAAACTCTATCTGAACCAGGGTGGGGAGGACGATAAACTACTGCAATTCTAATCACCTGCCGATGAAGATTGATAAGCACTTCCACGAACTCAAAGGAGGTAGCAACGAGGTCACAAGTAATAATTTGGCTAATGTTCATCAATGCCTGAGAGTAAATTATTGCTACGCCACCACCCACGTGCGCCGGGTCTGGGGACACTGATTATAGAATAAGTTTTGGGCAATGCAGCACGAATTAAGTTCAGATCTGACTCAGATAACCAAGTCTCAGTAAGACAAAGTACAGGGTCGACGCTCGATTTAACGGACCCCGATACAACGGATTTCGGATTTAACGGACTCTGTCCGTAGCCGGACAATGGACCCAGCAACGGACAAAGTCCGTTGCTCGAAAAAAAAGTCCGGTAATTGGCTGGCGCGGCGCACCATTTTCCCGGCAAACCCCTGTACAGCTCTCTTTCTATCTATCTATCTCTCTAATGCATCTATCTAAATCCCTTATACATTAACATAACTATGTCTTATTTGGTCTTTTTTTAATCTATGAATAATTTCTAATACGATGGAATTGAAAACAATATTACCCTTCCAACACAAATAATAAAATTAAAACGAGAGTAAATATAAATGTCTCCTTTGTCTTTCAGAAACATAAGTCCGTTTCATATATGTTAGTATTTTATCGCTCGCTCGCCCCTAGCCACTCTCTCTCTATCTATTTATCTCTCTAATGCACCTACCTAAATCCCTTATACATTAATATAACTATGTCTTATTTGGACTTTTTGTAATCTTTGAATCATTTCTAATGCGATGGAATTGAAAAATATAATATCCTTCCAGCTCATAGATAAATAATAAATAAGATAGTCAAAAAATTAGTTCAACCCTCCCCTCCGTCTATGCGCCGAGCTTCCGAGACAGGAGATTTACGTTTGATAGTTTTTTTTTTTGGTTTTTTTTTCCCACGGTATACACAAAATGATGGGGAAATATTATAGCATGTTTTTAATTGACATTTGTGTCGTTTTTGCTGATTATGAGTTGGTGGGAAAAAAAATCTTTAATTCTATCATATCAGAAATGAGTCACAGATTATATAGAGACCAAATAATATACACTTTTAAGTGTGTTCAATAGTTTTGCATTATCAATAGGGTGTAGCACAAGGCTTATCAACATTATCACAGTAACGGGGTCGGGGTTAAGGCCGGGACGGGGAGGGGAGGAAGTAGGCCTACAGCGGCGGGGATATCCTTTTTTTTTTTTTTATCATATCAATGACAAATACGACCTTTATTATGTTTTCAGGGACAGTACAGCACAACGTGTCCCTCAATCACAAAAAAAAAAAAAAAAAAATCCGAAGGCAATTTTCCAGCAACGGCAACGGACTCGGTCTCCCCCCCGATTAGTCCGTTAAATCGAGCGTCGACTGTATGTCAAGATTTGATTAATTCAAGATCAAGCAGATATGATCCATCTTATTACGTAAAGACCGGATATTCAAGAGACCCAATTTCAGCTGGCTCGTTATTGCTTTACTGTCCTCACAAACCTTTCTTAACCCCTCAGACCCGGTTGGGCTCTGAGGCATCCATAAAAAACACCCCCGCGGAACCCGGAAGGGCTCTGAGGCACCGGCAGCTTGAAAGCCTGTAAGCTTGTTTTGAAAGCCGTCCATCCGACGCATGTAAACAACAGCCGGTTGGACCGACGCCGTGCATCTCCGACCACAAGAAGGAGAGGCGTCCTTGTTCGTGTGTGCCTGTATGTTATTGTTAACACCTTATTGGCGGCCTAGGCGGTCTATTTGACCGTACCGCACAGCGGGGTGTTTTTACCCTAAATAGGGTTGTTTACGTGATCATTTTCATGCCTAAATAAGACCCAGAGTGTAAACCAAGTATCTATCCCTGAAAGGGCATAAACAGAGCTTTCCAATGACATCCGAACCATCCTTGTACGACCACTGGTTCTCTTGCAACGATCGTGCAACACGAGTGCAAAAACCCTGAAATATGGTAATTTCCTTACATAATTCCCTGTGTAGCGAGTGAGAAAGGGGGGAGGAAAGTAGAATACAGTTCAGTATGTCCACCGCGGTGGTGGGGAGCGGTCATAGGGTTGCTACGCTCTTCCCACCGCTCGGCTCTCTCTCTCAGCAACATTACGTGCTGAAAATGGCGTCGACAAATGTCGTGCACCGCCACATAGTCCATATTTATTTCACTCGACATAGGTCGCGCACCGCCAGTTAAGGGTTAAGTAGTGAAAAGTAATGATAAGTGGCTGATATCGCCACAAAGTTATCTCCACGGAAATTGTCATCACAACTGAACCAGTTGTTGTTTTTGTTGTTGTTCCCTAAGCTGCCTGGCCGAACAGCCCCGAGTCCTTAACCCTTGTCTAGCGGGGTGTTTTAGGCTCATTTGGGCATATTCAGGCCCTCTTGCATGATAAATCAAGCATCTGCATGAACAAAAATTATTTAGCAAAAAACTAGGCACTAAAAGCTTCAAAATGAGACCAGAACGAGCTACGTAGCACTCGTGGTTCTCTTGCAGTGGTGCCACGAACATGGAAGTTTAGCATATATCGGTATATTTTTCCCAGCTATGCTCACTACTGGCTACACTGCCGGCCTCTCGAGAACACAGGGAACATGAGTTACTGGGCGGCGGTAAGCCCTGGGAGTCGGCTGTCTGGCCCGCTGCTCTCCCGGCCATTTGCACTCTATTTTAACCCTTTAAAAGCCTTAATAATGCTCCTAACTTGCTGCAAATTGGTGCACGACTTAAGTCGAGCGCCGCTCGTTAAGGGTTAAGGAAGGCCATGGCCACGGTCGGGCTTTCCCACAGAGCTCTCAAAGAGTGTAAATTGTGTTGTGTTGTCCTCATCTGACAATTTTTTATTTTCATCATCAGCCCTCGCTTGAACTTCTCTTAACTTTTCCCTTTCTTCTATGCGTTAAGTCCTTTTTCACCCTAATATGTTTCATTTCAGTACAACTATTTAGCCTCCAGCTTACATTGGTTAATGCTTCAACCACTGACCTAGATTTAAACTCTACTTTTATCGGTCTCATCTCGCCCTTTTTATATCTTCCTAGCCGTCTTACTTCGTCCAGTTCTTTCACCCGATCACAGCCTTCGTATATACCAACATTTCTTAACCGGGGGGGGGGGGGGGGGGTAATCAACGTTCAAAATAGGGCTAGGCCATTCAAATGCATACAGGGTAATCGCAAAGATACATATAAATAAGAAACTTTTTAATAGGAAAATTCACAATCATCATTCCGAGCAACCATATGTAGTGTTGACATAAAACCATTAATCAGTTTTAGTCCTTCCATGCAGATTGGTTATTTTTTCGCCCTGTTTACAGTATCTTGCGTCTTAAGCATCCATATGGAATGGATACAAGAAAACAAAAATAGTTTTGTAGGCATCAGAAGCATGGGTGGGGGGATCATGAATACAGTCCTGATCAAAGGGGGGCACGGTGCTAAAAAGGTTAAGAACCACTGGTCTAGACACTCCAATATTTTCTTTACTTGGTCCTCATCCCTTCCCCTTCTTTCTCTCATATCTGCTAAATGTTCTTCAATGTCTCCAAAAATTATTATACTTTTACCTCTATCTACTGTTTCCCTCACTACCTTCTCCTTACTCTTCAAAACCTGCACTACATTCTTCTCAAACTCTCTTTTCTCTCTCTTCCACCTGCTCCTTCATGATTTCTTCCGATGCCTCTACCTTAGCATTCCCCACCTTTGTCCACTCATTTTTCTCCTCACTTATTACTCCCTTTACTTTCTCACTTAAATGGCCCTCATACTCCTTTAGCTGCTCCTTGAGTGCCATGTTCTCTGCTTCCAGCTCATCTACTTTCTTTATCACAGCATCTAGGTTAGCAATTAATGGCCCATCTGTAGTTGCTACTGAACTGGCTCCACATATTTCTATCAGTGACTCCACCTTCATACCTATATCTCTCCTCCAATTCTCCATAACTCCCTTCTATCTTAATAGACCCATCATCTGTCTCTTCATTACAGTCAATTGATCCTCCACTTCATTACCCTCTGCCAGAAATCCCTCAAATTCATAGCTCTCTTCATCTCCCAATAAACTCTGCCTCCGTTTGCCTTGGCCGGCCATTGTTTATATTTATGTAGCCTACAATTAAAAATATACAAAACACTTAATAAAATTACCGTAAAATTAAACTACTACCTGGGATAAACCCAGGTAGCGGTGCCCCCGTTTGTGTCACCCTATCTTGAAAAAAGAATAAATGGAAAAAATAAATAGAAATGGGTGTTTGCGAGGTCACCACGAGCAGGTGGGGTATGACTTGATTACCTTCCTAAGAAGGTAACCCAACCGAGGTGTCGCAAGTACAGTACTAGGCAGAGATGAAATGTGAAAACTAACCGTGTTTTGGGCCTACAGCAGTAGTAGATACGTCACTCGGAAAATTGAACCTTATTGGTTACGATACTGCCACTGCGCAAAGCTAAATTAAAGTCGAAAGCCCTCGTGAAAGAGGTAGTGAGGAGCAGTAGTGGCACTGACAACGAACTTACTGAGCTCCCCGCCATGGAGTGGCTTCGGTCACCCAGGCTTTATTGTGGTCGGCAGGGAGGGTTCTGTTGGGGTGCTCGGTTATGGCCTTGGCCTTGCTCGGGGCCTTGGGGCTGTTCGGCCAGGCAGCTTGGGGAACAACAACAACAACCCCTGCGTCTGACACGCCTCACGTCGATTCTGGCGACTCGGAAGTGGGGATAGAGGCCACGGGTTCCACTCCTAGTCGTGAACAATTATTAAGTGTACCATCTCATGTTACCTTTGCAATCCCTAAATTAAATTATGTGCCTAGGAGATACCATCTCTGCCGGTGGTAGGGCAGAGGCTGCCACTGTTGCTAGAATTAGATGTGGCTGGGGGAAGTTCAGAGAACTGCTGCCAATCCTGACCATGAAAAGAATGCCTCTCCCCTTGAAGGGAAAGGTGTATGCCTCATGTGTTAAAAGTGCACGTATGCCTCAGAAACATGGGCCGTTAAAGTAGAGGATGTCATCAGAATGGAACGTAATGAGATGAGAATGGTGAGATGGATGTGTGGGGCCAGGCTACAGGATAGAATAACAAATGTTGAGCTGAGGAGACGTTTAGGTATAAAGAGTTTTAGCGAGGTGATGCGTACAAGTAGACTGGGATGGTATGGACATGTGGAGAGAATGGATGAACAAAATTGGGTGAAAAAATGCAGGTCTGTGATTGTGGAGGGAGCTGCACCAAGGGGTGGACCGAGGAAGACCTGGGATCGGACTATTCATGCCGATCTCAAATCCAAGAACTTGACAAGTGAAGCAGCCCTTAACAGGGTTGCCTGGAACTCCGCCATTAGGACAAGAGACTGAAACTGCACTTATGTGTGGAACACAGTCTTAAAATGTTATGTATGTATGTATGTACGTAGTGTCCATTACGCCGGCCCAAGACGGGTCCTGGCTGAACAATATAGGGGTTTTCCGTCAGGGTCACAAGCTGTTGATAGCTCTCAAATAATTCAGGACTCTCAGCCACCCGCGGCAGGGGGGTGCTGGCGTCAGTCAGAACCTTCTCATAGTAACAGGGGATTCCAGGAACTAGGGGATGTGGGTATTATGGACATATGTTGCCTTCATCAGTCCCTGATTTAATGTGGCCTCCGGCGGAACAGGTACCGGAGACACAACAGCTTAGTTCTGAGTTAAGTAGGGAGCCAGAGGAAGTGCCTTTAGCCCCGGCTCAACAGACTATTACAGGTGAGGAGTCTGAAGCAAGCTCCCAATCTTCGAGGGGCTCTCACAGTAAGTGTGTTACTTCGGATGAAATCAGAGATCTATTACATAAAGTTATGCAACAGTATAACCAACCTGTCTCTTCTGATCCTCCTGCTTGTCAACCGTTAGTTGCCCCCAGTCATTCAATGATAAGACCTCTAGAGCCTCAAGGTTTTCTTCCTTCTCTTACCATGACCCCGGCGGTATCCGCGGTTCCAGGCACTACAGTGCCGGCCATGCTTACTACCACCAATGTGAGGGTAATTGCAGATATCACTCCTCCCCCCTTAGATAAGGCACCACAGAAGAAAGGCCCCATGCCTCTCCTCTATGGCCCTGACTGTTCTTGGGTCCAGGCGACGCCTCTGAACCCACATTTAGCGCAACCCACTATCTCAGGGACCCACCGGTCCCTAGTGAATGGAAAATTGAGATTAACATGAGCAGGAAGTTTAGAGCTAAAGATGAGGCAGGGAGATTGCTGGATGTATCAATTAAGGCTATCCCCAGTTCATATAATCCAGACTTCTTTGTGTACACTGCTGCCCCGGCAGTTCCTTCCGCCACTTCTGCACGACTCTTTGCACACTGGTCAAAAGCTGATGGCGTCAATGATGTCAAGGCTTTAAATGCTCTTACGCCGGAAATGGATACGCTTCCGATACTAGACCAAACGCATACACCAGTTCTGCAGATGGGGCGGATAGGGTTAGGTCCCTGGGTAGATTGAGAGTTAGAGGCTCAGGTATTTGCTTCAACAATGACGTCTAAGTCCTCACATCAGGTTCCACAGGAAACTCATCATTATTTTTCGTTGCCTGTCACTAAGGGTGATGAGGTGTCACCAGCTTTGTTTGCCTTCCTGGCGGCACCCAAAGTAGCCCTAAACTCTCTAGATGAACCTTTTTGTACTCCTCCAGCGGCTCACCTTGAAATGGATTTTAAACTAAGAAACAAAGCCTACTGGATGTTCTCTCAGTATCTAGTTAGTCGCCAGATTGCTATCTCACTTACCAGAACTATCTCGGCCATTGCTGACCCTCAGGTTAGGAAGGCCACTGATTTATCTAGACAGCTTTTATTGCAAAACTCTATTCAAACCTTAGGAGACATCAAAATTGCAATCATGGAAGCGGTTCGAGCCCGCCAGGATCTGAGAGTGCACCTAGTGAAGAAGTTACCGGAAGACATTGGGTAACTCTTTCGCCGGTCCTCACTGCCTCCCTTCTTACCTCAAAAACTTGGAGTATAGTTTTTAATTTGGTAAATGGGTGGAAGCAGGTTATCTCCCAAGCTAAGAAGGAACCTGTTAAGAAACCTTTTCACAAGCCAAAGAGCAGAGTACATCCAATGCACATCTCTAACTGCATGTACAAAAGACCCAAAGTGTCCCTGAATGAAGTGTCGCACAACTCAGCCATCAACCTGATAAAAAGAGCCGTGGCCGCTGGTGTGCAAGTGGCTGAAGTGTACGTGGACACTGTCGGACCTCCGGAGAAGTACCAGGCCAAGCTTGAAGACATCTTTCCCACCATGAAGATTACTGTGGCCAAGAAAGCTGACTCTCTCTTTCCCTGTGTGTCTGGAGCCAGTATATGTGCTAAGGTTGCGAGGGATCGAGCTCTGCGCAGTTGGGAATTTCCAGAAGAAACTACCTTTAAGGATTGGGGCAGTGGATATCCAGGAGATGCGTTGACCAAGAACTTCCTGAATAACACATTGGACCGAGTCTTTGGATTCCCCGCCATCGTGCGCTTCTCTTGGTCCACCGCAGAGAAGATTATGGATGAGAAGTGTGTCCCCATGGCATGGAAGGAAGATGATGAAGAAGCGAAGGAAGACAAGCCTCCGTCCGTGCTCTCGTTCTTCGCCCGGAAGGACGCGCCCGGACCCATCAAAACAATGACCAGAAAGAGGCACCACTTTTTCACCGACCGATGCATTAGACCAGTTTCTAGCTTCTAAGAGTCCTATAGTCATTATTAAGTTAACCTTTTCAGGCTCCTAAGATACCGCTTAGTATTTATATATAAAATTCTCCTAATTATGATGTAAAACTTGCAAAATAAACAAACCAAAACAGGGACGACACAATATAAAAACAAAAGAACTTATCAAATTATATCTTAGAACTTGCAAAATAAACAAACCAAAAAAACAAAAATTAATTTAACTGTCTTGATAGCGTAATGCATAAGTGCGCGGAATTTCGATGTGAGTATCCTAGGTTCGAGTCCTTGGAGTGCCTCATGTATTTGTTGATTTCATTAATTGAGTTTAGAGGTAGAGTTGGTTGGTGGAAAAAACAATAATTAGCTCTCCAAAATAATTTTTCTGCCAATAAGCTCGCTCAGAGACAACTGCAGAGGTTGAAAAAAATAAACTTAAGGTTTCTAAACTCCTTTGATGGTCACAAAGGTTTTTAAGTATCCCAGGAATACGCAGGTACGTCTTCCCGTACATGAAAGGGTTAAGATTTAAATGTTGTAAAACAGTAAACTACAGGGTGGATGGGACTCGTTAGCCTTGGTCGGCAACCTATCTAGGGGAGACAACCTTATAAAAATCCGGGTGGATGGGACTCGTCAGCCTTGGTCGGCAACCTGTCTAGGGGATGATAACCTGATACAAATCCGTACTGCTTACCGAAGGGTAAGGCTGGTTAGTGGATGGACTAGCCGAACACCACTGTAGAAAAATAGTGCTAACAAGATACACAGAGGGCCTCGGAGCCGGACGGATCCTAAATTGAGTGGTCAATCCTGTAAGTCCTTCATTAAACTGGCTCGGGTTGTCACTCTTACAGGGAATAAGTCCTCTTGGGGGCATTCTGTGTATGGCCACCCTCATTAAGGGGAGTAAGGCATCTGGCAATAGATAGATAGATAGAAAGAGCAGAGGTAAGCCTAACCAGCCGCATGCTAAACACTCCTTTCGAGATCCCAGAACCCCTCCTCAGCCGGGAGGTAATCTGCCCAAACCCAGATGTAAAGGTAAGCCCCACCAGAAGCCAAATCAGGGGCAGACGTCAGCCAAGACTAGTCAGCCGTCTGATACCAACCCACCTCCCTCCAAAAAACTAGCCACCCAAACTCTCAATCTCCCAGTGCCGTGCTTAGGTGTACCGGATTCAAGAGTTGCTTTACCGAACAGGCCCGGTCTGCAGACTGGGTCGTTCCAGTTATGCCGCTTAGCCTGGCCCAGGAAAACTTGGTCCAGGAAAGTAGTCAGCAAAGGAATCACCTGGCGGTGGCTCCGGCGTTCTCGACTGCGTCAGGCGCTGAAATGCAACAATGTTTCACAGGAGGTGGAGGCCCTGGTCCAAGAAATGATCTCAAAAGAAGTCCTTGTCCCAGTCAAACCAATTTGCCCAGTATTCACCTCCAGACTTTTCTTAGTGCCGAAAAGGGACAGTGTGCAAATGCGACCAGTATTAGATCTCTCGTGTCTGAACACATTTATAATGAATTCACCCTTCAGGATGCTTACAGTCAATCAGATCAGGCTCTCTCTTCTGCCGCAAGGCTGGATGTGCTCAGTAGACCTCAAAGACGCCTATTGGCATGTCCCTATAAACAAGAGGTTCCAGAAATTCCTCGCTCTGAGGATCAGGCGAGAGACTCATGTCTTTTAACCCTTCCTACCCGGTCTGCCTTAGGTAAGGACAGCTCGAAAGAAGGGCCGCTACCCGGTATGCCTTACCTAAGGCAGCAGCTTAATAGCCTAATTAAGCTTGGTCTGAACGCCGTGTGTACGACGTATGTCAACAAACCCAAGCGTTGCGTCACCGCACCTCCGAAAACAAGAAGGAGAAGACTCTTCAATGTTATTGTTCTGACGTCAGACGAAATTAGTGTCTGAAAAGCCCCCATATTGGCAACATCTCTGCAATATTTGCTCTCACTGAAATCGTCATCACAACTGAACCAGTTGACTTACAGAGCTCTACTCAACGCCAAAATACAGATTGAAAACCGCACTACGATTATAGATGAGTGGGAAGTTCTAGCAGTGAAAATAAACATAAATACGGTAGCCTAGGCCTAGACATTTTTCAGCCATTTCGCCCGGGTAGGGGCGACCGTCATTGGGTAAGACAGCCCGGGTAGGAAGGGTTAAAGACTGCCATTTGGGTTGAACCTGGCACCGAGAATTTTCACAAAATTAGTCCGGCAAGCCCTTTTGCCATTGTTAGCCCAGGGCATTCAGGTGTTTTGGTATCTAGACGACTGGCTGGTGGTGGCAGAGTCAGAGGAGGTATGTCACAACCATGTAAACCAAGTATTTAATCATGTGCACAACCTAGGGTTCAAGGTGAACTTGGCAAAGTCTCTCCTTGTTCCCACAAGGAATATTCAGTGGATACGGCTGGTCTGGGACACCACCAATCTTACTCTTACTCAGAGTATGGACAATCGGGACAGATTTCGCAGGAAACTGTTCCTCTTTCTCCACAGTCTGAATACGACCAGGAAAATGTGGGATTCCCTGATCGGCTCTCAACTGGATCCAATTGACTATGAAGTTGGGCCGGTTGAAAGTAAAGAGATTAATCTTGGAAGGCAACAAAGTTTTTCCTCTCTCGCCGGAGAAGAAATTATGGCCAATTCCTCCATTAATCCACAGCTTGCTATCGGTCTGGGCCAAGCCGGAAATGCTTTACTCAATAACGACATGGGTAGACACAGACACTTCAGGGGCTCTAGGTTGGGGCTATCAGTCGAATCTAGGCCATCAAGGGCAAGGCACTTGGCCCCAAGACACTCTTTGTCACATCAACAAGCAAGAACTTTTAGTTCCTCTCTTTTTCCTTCCAAGATCACGGTATGTCTTTGCAAGCAAAATCAATAGCGTTCCATATGGACAACCTAACTGCAGTCCATTGTATTCAGAAGCAGGGCTCAGTGAGGTCTCGAGAATTGCTAAAATTGTCAGAACAGATTTTTGTCCTGGCCGAATCGCTGGGCATTCATCTGCATGCAGCTTATCTCCCCGGCGTGTCGAACGTCTGGGCAGACGCTCTGTCTCGGAGGCGGAGCACCCTAGTAGAATGGGCTATCAAACAAACCGTCTTCGACAAGATGATTGCAAGGCCTTACCGTCCACAAGTGGATCTGTTCGCATCCGAGGAGAATCACAGACTCCCTCTCTTCCTAACTCGCCGAGGAGTGACCCCGGCGGGGGGACCAGATGCATTGTTGGAGGATTGGAGCAAGTGGACTTCAATTTGTCTTTTTCCTCCACCGGATTCTGTACTAATGTGCAGGGTGATTCACAAACTGAGGGGTTACCGGGGCTTAGTCTCGATGATCGCGCCGTTATGGCCGGCTCAGGCGTGGTACCATCAATTGCAGGAATGGTGCAAGACCCCGGTGTCGCTCCCGGTCTCCGCCTTCCACTTAGAGATGATTGGCAACCTTCGGACCTCGCTCAGTTTTGCCTTATGGACATTTACAAGGGAAAATGGTTAGCTCAATTTGGGGAAAGTGTCACAAATAAACTTTTGAACCAATATACTATGTCTACCAGGAGACAATACCAGTCACATTGGAAAACTTTTATGACTTGGATTGTAGAGTCAGGGCAAACAGATGCCTTGGGGGCCTTGATTTTCAAATACCTAGATTATCTATTTGAGCACAAATAATTTTCAGTAATCACTTTAAAAATCACTTGTCTGCCATCAGAACTCCCTTTTTTGATCCCACGGGCCTTTCCATACTGCAGGCAGAGGAGAAAGGATTTATGAGGGCGTGTTTCAAGCTGCACCCACCACCCCGTCAGCTCATGCCCACCTGGTCACTTGACAAAGCCTTATCATTACTTCAGTCGCGTAAATATAATAATACGCCGGATTTTGATTAACTCTTGAAGAAGGCTGTATTCCTCATGGCTCTCGCCACTGGAAATAGGGTGTCTGAGCTGGAGGCGATGAGCAACGAACCTAATTGCGTTAGGTTTGGGAGACTACACGATCATGTACAAATCGCGCCGTCTCCCACATTTATTGCAAAAAACGAGCATTCCAATCATGTGTTTTCTGAATTTTCTGTTCCGGCATTGAAACGAGGACACACTCATCATATTTTATGCCCTGTGCAGGCCTTATCTAAGTTTATGAGGGCTGCGCATCCTCGCCAACCAGGTGCTCTGTGGGTGAATCAGGCATGTAATCGTGTTACGAGAAGAAAGTTAGCTTCCTTGCTAGTAGACTTCATTAAGGAAAGTAACCCCGTCGTAGTAGGCAGGGCTCACGACATCAGGAAATGGGCAGTCTCTTAGATTCCTTCAGAATTTTTCTATAGAAGACATTGCTAATACAGTACTCAACTTTGGGCTTTCAATCATACTTTCCTAACACGTTACCTGTCGGTCGCTCTAGATAAACCAAAGCGTACCTGTGTAGCTTTACGACAACGGGTCCAGTAGGTTATGTTCTATTATATAAGTTTTGTTTTAAAAGGGGGGGGGAGGGGGGTGCGGAATAGTCCATACCTCACTAGGTCCTCGTCCGCCGGAGACTGTGATAAATCACGAGCTGTGATCAAACTGGTTATACAGTTCAATATATTTTATTTTTTATTATAAGATTAGAAGAAATCTAGCATAGTTGCAACTATGCGTATTATCAGATTGTACAAACAGATTATATTGTACAAATAGTGTTAAGGTGAGAACGAAATTCTGCAGAATTATAGTTCTATTTAACCCCTCAGACCCGGTAGGGCTTTGAGGCACCCATAACAAACTAGGGCCAGGAACCCGGTAGGACTCTGAGGCACCGGCAGCTTGAAAGCATGTAAGCTTGTTTTGAAAGCCGTCCGTCCGACGCATGTAAACAACAGCCGGTTTGACCGACGCCGCGCATCTCCGACCACAAGAAGGAGAGGCGTCGCTTGTTTGTGTGTGGCTGTGTGTTGTTGTTGTTGTTGTTCCCTAAGTTGCCTGGCCGAACGGCCCCGAGTCCTTAAGGAAGGCCATGGCCACGGTCGGGCTTTCCCACAGAGCTCTCAAAGAGTGTAAATTGTGTTGTTGGCGTAAGTGGTTGTGTGAAATGCAGTCTTCTATGATATGTTTAATGGTATGGGGTGCTGTGTTTGAACCCGGGCAAGTGTCGACGACGGAGTCATCCAGTCTCTTCTGATAGCTCAGAAGAGCTGGATGGTGCCCGCATCTCAGCCTGGCCAGGTGGACTCTTTCCTCGCGAGGAAGGGAGGATTCAGAAGGATGGATTTCGGGAGGTCTAGATAAACCAAAGCGTACCTGTGTAGCTTTACGACAACGGGTCCAGTAGGTTATGTTCTATTATATAAGTTGTTTTAAAAGGGGGGGGGGTTGTGTGGCTGTGTGTTATTGTTTAGTATTGAAAAGTGGCTGATATGGCTGACATCGCCACAAAGTTCTCTCCATGGAAATCGTCATCACAACTGAACCAGTTGACTAGAGAGTTCTACTCAACGCCATTCTACAGGTACGAAACACATCTACGCTTGGGGATGCGCGGGAATGCGGAAGCAGTCAAAATAAAGATACAGTAGCCTAGGCAAGACGTTTTTTCGGCCAAATCCCCCGGGTTTCGGGGATATATTATAGAATGAGTAACCGGGAACCAAGGGTTAAGGAGTACAAAGGAAATCAAGCAACAACAGATCTAGTGACCCTTCTAGGCTGCTTGTCCTCCAAAACACTGAGGATCAAGTGTCCAAACAGTGATTTAGAGTGGGTAAGGGAACATTGGAAAGGGAACTACTGCCCTGCCACGTTAGTGGCAGGACTAGGAAGTTAGTAGGGGACATATGGGTTAGTAACTGAGGGGAGGATAAAATAAAGTTATTCATTTACAAACGCAGTCAGTCCCGGGTTTGATGTGAGATATTTGTCTAGGCGGAATTTAAATGAATCAACGGTGCTGCAGTCTATAACGTCTCGGGGAAGCCCATTCCACAAGTTGACAACTCTATTGAAGAAGAAATTCTTAGATTCGTGTGAGTTAAAAGATTTACCAATAATTTTGCAACCATTTCCCCGCGTGTAATTAGATTGGTCGATAGTGAAGTACTTACTACAGTTCATATTGACGATGCCTTTGATGATTTTGAACACTTGAATTAAGTCACCTCTTAATCTGCGCTGGGTTAAAGGAAATAGATTTAATTCTCTAAGACACTCTTCGTATGGTTTGTTCTTTAGGCTAGGTATCATTTTGGTAACTCTACGTTGAACTCGTTCTAGCTTGTTTATGTCTTTTTGGTAATAAGGGCACCAGCATTGAACGCAGTATTCCAGAAGAGGGCGGACTAAGGAATTGTAAAGGGTTAGGATTACGTCTTTGGATTTATGCTCAAATGATCTGCCTATCAAGCCAATTATTTTGTTTGCCTTCTTAACCCTTAAAGAGCGGCGAGCAACATAAGTCGAGTTGAAAAAACTGGCAAAAAACGGGTGAAAAAAGGGTGAAAATCGAGTGAAAATGGGTGGGATAGTTGTTGTTGTTGTTGTTGTTGTTCCCCAAGCTGCCTGGCCGAACAGCCCCAAGGCCCTGAGCAAGGCCAAGGCCATAACCGAGCGCCCCCACAGAACCCTCCCCGCCGACCACAATAAAGCCTGGGTGACCGAAGCCACTCCATGGCGGGGAGCTGAGGAGGGTGCGGAAATGCCCGGGAAACCAAAGCCCCACCCAGGGCCCTGTGTCCCTCAGCAATTATGAAGAGAAAGTTGAGGGGCAAGGGAAAAATGTGACGCTTTGGCTTCCAATCTTGGTAGATTGGGAGGTCAATCCACGTTAGAGATGCCGTCACTTGAGATCTAGAAAATATATAAGTAAAAGGAACAGTCAGAGTAAGCTATGGGTATGGCAGAGATTGCTCAGTTCTCACTCTGATAGACCAGCCCATCACCACATGACTAGAACCCAATCCTCTCAGCATCAGCTAGGAAAGGCCCTAGAAAGCCGCCTTTGGCGGGGGGATAGCTCCCCTATTTCAACCCTTTTCGGGGTTGGGCACCCGCCGGGTGGGATAGTAATGATCCATACGTCCGACATCTGTGGCCTCCCGGCCCACACTAACTCCAGTTCCCCCACCGCGCGGGAGGATGACAGTGTAACCAATAGTTCGCTAAAAGTGAGCAAGGTAGCAAAATCAGCTAAACTTCCATCTTCGAGGTAACACTGTCAGTGCTCCACGAGTGCTACGTAGCTGTATATGGCGTCATTGTGTAGCGATTTCCACCTAGTTTTTGGCGCAATACAGTTCCTTTCATACTGATGGTTGATATAGCAGTCAGAACGGCCTGAAAAGGCCCAAAACGGCCACAGAGGGCCCGCTACACAAGGGTTAACAACTTCTGAACATTGTTGACTCGGTTTTAGGTTACTCGATATTGTTACTCCCAGATCGGTTTCTCTGTTTACATTCTTAAGCTGAGTGCCATTCATCGAATAGTTTGCTTTCTCATTTAGGTATCCGATATGTAGTACTTTACATTTATCCGCATTGAAACTCATTTGCCAAATTTGGGCCCAATGTGACAATTTATCTAGATTGTGTTGCATATCGTCAACTTGATCTTTTGAGAGTACGCTATTTGCAATTTTTGTATCGTCAGCAAATTTTGAGATTGTACAGGTGAGACCCTCATCTATGTCGTTGATGTAAATTAGAAAGAGAATTGGTCCTAGTACCGATCCCTGGGGTACCCCGCTACTTACATTGGTCCATTTAGATGCCTTACCGTTTATGACTACTCTTTACTTTCTGTCGCTGAGCCAATTTTCTATCCATTTCAACACACCGTCTTGTATTCCATGCGCTTTTAGTTTTAGCAGTAAACGTTTGTGGGGAACTTTGTCAAAGGCCTTTTGAAAATCAAGGTATATAATATCTACAGCTTTACTCTCATCGTAGAGGTTGAGGATATCGTGGAAGAAGTCTAAGAGGTTTGTTAAACAGGAACGTTTTTTACGAAAGCCGTGTTGAGTATCTTTAAGTATGTTATTTTCCTCTAAGTGATTTACGAGTGTCTCTTATGACCGTTTCTAGCATTTTACATACAACTGAGGTTAAGCTAATTGGACGATAGTTACTGGGTAGGGATTTGCTGCCTTTTTTGAATATCGGTGTTACGTTGGCTATCTTCCACTGATCAGGCATAGTTCCAGACTGCAAGGATTTATTGAATAGTAATGTCAGTGGTTTGGAGAGCTCATCCTTAGCTTCCTTTAGAACTCTAGGCGAGATTGTATCAGGTCCAGGCGTTTTATTTACCTTGAGTTTATCTAAACAATTCAATACTTCTCTCTCTGTAACGGTGATATTGCTTAGAACATCTGAATTATCAATCTGAATCGGCGATGGTGTAGGGATTTCACTGAGGTCTTCTGTTGTAAAAACTGATGCAAAGAAGGTATTGAGGGCATTACTCTTTTGTACTTCGTCTTTGGTGTATTCTCCATTTTCATCGACTAACGGTCCAACAGTTGAAGTAACTACTTTTTTCTTTCTGATATAACTATAGAATTCTTTCGGGTTTGTTTTACTTTGATTCGCAATATGTAACTCTAGGGTCTTTTTACTTTGCTTAATTAACTTTTTGGCTTTGCGTCGTAGCTCTACAAATTTCACCCGTTTACACATGTGTGTCCCCACAAAGTATCATGCATAGATCTTGAAGTGAGATCTGGACATGAGTAAGCAGACTTTCTTGATGTCACACACTGCTTGCAATCTTTTGTATTTTTTTATATATTGTTTGCATACAATAAAACTTAATTTTTTTGATATGGATTATTTGTCCTCTGAGGTTAAGGATATTGTCACGAATGTCCCCCTCCAATCTTGGTATTCAGGCAATATCGTCAATGATGAAAGGGCCACTATTAAATTATAGGTTTGATTCCCGGAGGGAAGTAGAGAAAACCTAATATTTAGTAGGGCCCCGTAATCATTGACGATAAATGTCCTTCCCAGCCATCCCACTTCCCATTCGTTGATTTCTATAGTTTTATCTTGGTACAGTATTTCAATGAAGGACGAAGATGGCCGCTAGAGGGCCTGGTGTCGGGGTAGCAAAACGCAAGAAATCCACATATGGAAAGTCATATGATAACAATATTAAGTTATTTTTTATTTTTTACAGAGTTTTTTCTGTAGGGTACCCAATCATAATGACGATCCCATAAGGAAATTAAACGTGCACTTATGAAGAGTACTTCATGATTCTTCCGCACGGTAGATTCAAAATGCTGACGCGGGATGTTGAATGGAGACTTATACTAATAGGCAATATCGTCAATGATTACGGGGCCCTACTAAATATTAGGTTTTCTCTACTTCCCTCCGGGAATCAAACCTATAATTTTGTTTATTGTATTTTTATTTTACCATTATATACTTATTCATTTCAATAGGACATTATAAGTACATTCTCATTTATTTCATAGCCATATATAACCTACAGTATTCCTATTTTTTTGTGACAAGTTAGTGGTTGTTAACTTTTTTATATTTAGCATTATACTGTATATTCATCCATTTAGAGTAAATGTTTATTGCAGTTAATAAAATGTTATTCCTCTTCCTGGGGAATTTGTACTTTTATCATGCAGGGCACAGCTAATGTATACAACATTCAAAGATAAAGTCTGAGAAGGAAAAGAATACCGGTACTTATGATGTAATTCCTGTAATCTGTATGTCAGCAAGAAGAATAGGGTAAATGGGACAGGTATTCCTAGGCAGGTAACCTATCTAAAGGAAGGAAACTCCCAAACTAACAGGTAGATAACTAAACTGCCTTTCCACCTTCCCCTAATGACCCCTCTAAATGCTCTGGACCATGGCCTGTCACTCTTACTATCAACTTTTCAAATATTTGCAGCCTTTCCTCTAATTTTCCCTCTGTAGAACACCACCTCTCCTCCTACAAACCTGACCTTCTTTTCCTCACTGAAACTCAGGTGTCTGAAGCAACTGCCAGCAGCCCCTTCTCTGTATCCTCCTACATTGCCTATCCTAGTTTCAAAGCCAAAGGCGGATGTTGTGCATACGTGCACAAAAAAACTCACTTGCTCTCGTGTTCCCGATTTCGACTTCTGAATTCTCAACTTTATGGCTCAAACTATCCTATCATTCTTATACTAAATATTTCTGTGCCGTCTATCTATCCCCTAACTCTACCGACTTTCCCAAATTCTTTGACTATCTAAGCTCTAAAGTGGAACACATTCTATCCATTTCTCCTTTCTCAGAAATCTCCATCTTAGGATATTTCAATGTTCACCACCGCCAATGGCTCTCCTCTCACACTACTGACCAACCTGGTGAACAAGCCTACGTCTTTTCTATCCTAAATGACCTAGAGCTGTTAGTTCAGCAACCCACCCGTATCCCGGATCGGAGATCGGCCTAACATTCATGACTTATTTCTAACTTCCAACCCTTCTTCTTATACTGTCGATCTTTTCTCTCTTGGGCTCCTCCGACCGTAAACTTATCTCTGTTACCTATCCTATCTCTCCAGTACGGCCACCCGATCCTCCCAGCCGGCGGTGCTTGTGGCACTTTGGCGCTGCCAACTGGGAGGCTCTCCGGCAGTACTTCTTTGATTTCCCATGGAATGTTTTTTGCTTCTGTGGCCGGGGACCCTTGGATAGTGCTGAACACATTACCGAGGTAATCTTATCGGGCATGGAGGCTTACATTCCATCTTCTTTCTCTCAGACTAATGCAAACAAATCTTGGTTTACTCACGCTTGTTCTTTAAGGAGGAAGCATTCAAACGGTACCGACGCCTTAAAACTCAAGAATCTCATTCTTCCTATGTTTCTGCCCGTAATTAAGTCAAATCTGTCCTTCGACTTGCTAAACACTCCTCAATAATAAGTACACTGAACTATCCAACTCTAGCTCCTCCCAAGCTTTCTGGCATCTAGCCAAAAACCTCTCCAACAATTTTTCTTCCTCGTCTTTCCCTCCACTTCCACTCTGATGGCACAACCATCACTTCTTCCTCTGACAAATCTGAACTCTTCACTCAAGCTTTTGCTAGAAACTCCACCTTGGATGATTCCGGTGCTATTCCTCCTTCTCCACCCCCCTCTCTCTTATCTATCTATCTATCTATTGCCTGACGCCGTGATCCCCGAAGGGGTGGCCACAAACGAACCGCCCCCATGCACCTCTGTCCCCAGTCCGTCGACACCCCTCCCCCCAACCAGCACCGCCTTCGTTCATATACTTCCTCACTCTCCTACTTATGCCTAATATCCTAATCTCTTCTAAAGATGTTCTTTCTACCCTCTCTGAGCTAAATACCAAGAAGGCGTACGGTCCGGATGGTGTTCCCCCTGTTGTACTAAAAAACTGTGCTTCCGTGCTGACCCCCTGCCTAGGCAAACTCATTCGTCTCTGTCTCTCCTCTAACGTCTTCCCTTCTTGCTGGAAGTTTGCTCTCATTCAACCTGTCCCAAAGAAGGGTGACCGCTCTGAACCCTCCAACTCTCGTCCAATTGCTCTCATCTCTTGTATTTCTTGAAGTTTTTTAAACTATTTTTACTTCCAAATTTCTTAGGTATTTATTTTCTCATAATCTGCTCTTAGATCGCCAGTATGGTTTCCTTAAGGGTCGCTCCACTGGTGATCTTCTTTCATATCTTACTAACTCTTGGTCATCCTCCTGTCGGGACTTCAGTGAGACCTTTTCTATTGAGACATATGAAAGGCCTTCGATAGACCCTGGCACAAATCTCTTAATTTCTAAACTACCCTCCTTCGGTTTCTATCCCTCCATCTGTGCCTTTGTCTCTATAATTTCCCCTCCGGCCTTTCCATAGCTGCAGTTGTGGACGGCCATCGCTCACTTCCTCATCCTATCAACTCCGGTGTTCCTTAGGGTTCTATCCTACCTCCAATTCTCTTTCTAATTTTCATAAATGATCTTCTCAACTGTACCTCCAGTCCTATCCATTCATATGCAAACGACTCTACCTTACACTACAGTATTCAATTAGTTTTCCAGAATGGCCCAGCAAACAATCCCTCAAAGACAAACATAATTAATCCATACAATACTTATCTGATCTAACTACCATTTCCAATTGGGGCAGAGAAAACTTGTTGCTTTTAATGCTTCCAAAACCCAATTTCTCCATCTATCTACCCGTCGTGAACTCCCAGAGGACTATCCTTTAAACTTTAGCAATACAAAAATCAGCCCTTTCTCTTCTACTCTCTCTTGGAAGGACCATATTACCAGTTTTGTTAACCCTCCAGCACCGGTTACGCATTCTATAATATATCCCCGAAATCCGAGTGATTTGGCCAAAAAACGTCTACGCCTAGGCTACCGTATCTTTGTTATTTTAACTGCTACCGCATTCCCATGCATCTCGAAGCGTAGATGTATTTCGTACCTGTAGACTGGCGTTGAGTAGAGCTCTTAAAGTCAACTGGTTCAGTTGTGATGACGATTTCCGTGGAGAGAGTTTCGTGGCGATGTCAGCCATATGACACACTTTTCACTACTGAAACAACAACACACAGCCACCTAAAAACAAACGACGCCTCTCCTTCTTGTGTTCAGAGATGCGCGGCGTCGGTCCAACCGGCTGTTGTTTATATGCGTCGGAGGGACGGCTTTCAAAACAAGCTTCCGGTGCTCAAGAGCCCATCCATGTTCCTTGGCCTAGTTTGTTATGGGTGCCTCAGAGCCCTTCCGGTTCTGAGGGGTTAAGGCGGCTTCCCAGAAGCTGGGAGTGCTCAACCGCCTCAAGGGGTTCTTTACATCTGCACAGCTTCTTGCTCTGTACAGTGGCACAGTGCATCCTTGTATTGAGTATTGTTCACATGTGTGACGAGGATCCTCTCGCACAGCACTTTTAAACAAAGTAGAGAGAAAAGCCTTTTGTATCATTAACTCCCGTCCACTCACTGACTCTCTGCAATCTCTTTCTCTTCACCGCAATGTTGCATCTCTCGCTATTCTATCACTTCTTCAATAATCATTGTTCCTCAGAGCTCTTCCAGTGTATACCACCTCCTCTACATAGGGTACATAGTACACGTCTTGCAACACAATCCCACCCCTAGTCTGTGCAACTCTCCAACTCAAGAGTGAAACGATACTCCCAATCTTTCTTCTATTCAGCAGCTGAGCTCTGGAACTCTCTCCCTGAATCCATCTTTCCCTCATCCTATGATTTAAATAGCTTCAAATTCTATGTGTCCAGGCATTTTGGCTCGACTGTTCCTTGATTTTGACCCTGTCACTCTTTCAACTCTGGGGGAGGCACTCGTCACAGGCAATTTTGCCTTTTGTCTCCCTCATCAACATAGAAAAGAAAAAAAACACACACACACAATCCCACCCCTACTTTGTGCAACTCTCCAACCCAAGAGTGAAACGATATTCCCAACTTTCTGCTATTCAACAGCTGAGCTTTGGAAGTTTCTCCCTGAATCCATCTTCCCTCATCCTATGACTTCAATTACTTCAAACTCTGTGTGTCCAGGCATTTTGGTTTGAACATTCCTTGATTTTTGCCCTGTCACTCAACTCTGGGGGAGGTACTCATCATAGGCAGTTTTGCCTTTTGTCTCCCTCATCCACATTAGAAAAAAGAAAAAAAAAGAAAAATAAATAATTCCAACTCTGCGTGTTGACTGGGAAACTGTCCTGGGATACACACAGGCTGAACCATGTTATCATGGATGCAGGCCTGTGAATTATACCCCCCTATAAATTCCTCTAATAATCTTTTGGTTTGGTGAACATATAGGCGGAGCCCAAAACGGCGCTTTTTCCAGAAATATTTTGGGCTTTTCTAGTCTGACAAAATCCACTTTAAAGCTCCACCTACAGTCTACTTGCTATATCCAATGAAGAAACTCACAAATGTTTAAAAATATATTGCCTAACACAATTTCATAGAATATACTGTACATTTACTCAACAAAATTAGCAAAAACATTTTTTTTTTTAATGAAAATTACCCAAAAGGCATTACAAATGTCTACAGGTAAATTGGAAAATTGCCAGAATAAAAACTGCCCAACAAAAACTTTTGAGGAAAAGCGTGTGATGTGGCTCCGCTTTAAGTGTCTCCCTTTTGCCCCTAAGTGATGTTGTTCGTGGCAGTGGCAGTGAACGTGGTGGTGGCGGCAGTGAACGTGGTGGTTCAGAACGAGTAGAGCGCTCGGAACGGGAACGTCGTCACTCACGCAGCCGGGAAAGAGAACGGGAACCCAGGGAACGCAGAAGGAGATCGCGCAGGTTAGTTTGGTTTATTATGCTATATGCTTTAACACCTTCAGGGCTTTGGTTTCCCAGGCGTTTCCGCACCCTCCTCAGCTCCCTGCCTTAGAGTGGCTTCGGTCACCCAGGCTTTGTTAGTGGTAAGCAGGGAGGGTTTTTTTGGGGGCGCTCCTTTATGGCCTTGGCCTTGCTCGAGACCTTGGGGCTCTTCGGCCAGACAGCCTGGGGAACAACAACAACAACACCTTCAGTACATGATAGCATTAGTGTTGGTCTTCTTTGATTCTTCCTAACATAGATGATTTTATGGAGCTTAGGAAAGATACTGTATCTGAAAATTGAGGATGTAAAAATTATATTAATTAACCCATAGAATCCCATAAGTCTTTTGGACAAAGTCTGAAAGAAGCCTCTGGATGAATTGCTAATATGAATCTTCAGTTTACAGTAACCCTGAGTCCTAAGAGAGGGGTTTATTGTACAGACACGGTCAAAAATCCGTGTCCTGCCTCCATTTTTTAATTCCGCCTATTTTTCTAGTAATAACTAAAAATATAATGCATAACAGACATAAACAAGATCTTTATTTTCAAGGTTTCTTCAGTTTGAGTTACTGAAAAAACACTGCAGAAGAGAGACTGTTTTGCAAGCTGAATGTTTATTTGCTTTTAGAGAGGTTGTTTCTGATAGTTACTCCTTGTGTAAGGTTTTAGGAGAGAGCTAAGTTTATTAGAAATATGCTCAATGACAAATAATAAAATTCAAGGTCTTGTCATCTGAACGAAAATTGTTCAAATCTGACATGGTAAGTTTGCATAACTGGATGCGAGTTATCTTGATCCAACAGCTGAAAAGTTAATAGTTTATACAGCTTAAAGAGGGTAAATTCTTTAGTAAAATGAGAACAAAAATAGTATCATAGCCAGAAGTAAATTGATTTTGGGAAACCTTCAACTTACAGACTGGGATATCAAGTCCAAAGCATGTAAACATTGGTATTCAGTTTAGATATTTACCTCTCTCTTTTGGATCAAAACCATAGTAAATGTCTGGACACCGTAAATACTATCTATTTTGTACAAGGTGACTAAGAGGGGGTATAACGCGCCGATGATATCCGTCTGCAACCGTGGCGCTGCTGGGAGAATTGCGAATGGAGGAAACTGACCTCCTCCGCTGCCCTCTCACAAACGGATCTCACTATACACTACCTCCCCCCGCTGCTCCACGGGGTGGACCGAGGAAGGCCTGGGATCGGACTATACGTGCCGATCTCAAATCCAAGAACTTGACAAGTGAAGCAGCCCCCTAAGAAGTGCGCATGGGGGGTATGAGACACCACACTCCTGTGCTGACGTATTTGAGCTGTTCCCATCACTAACATCGTTATTTTACCATAAATAGCATTAATACTTATCCATATGCGCCTATTATAGGTTGATTATAAAGGTATTAACCTGTTACAACAATAAAACAAGTGGAAACAGTGTTTGGATGGTCAAAATCGGCGATACAGGCCGGGAGTTACATAATGTATGGCTGAGGCAACCTCCCTGCCCTCCTCCCCTCCCCTTGTCTGGAGAGACACTGTTACGCAATAGTCTCTCTCTCGCTCTTTCCCACGCTTGGTAACAGTGATGACAACGCCCTGCTACCAACTCGCTAATGTTAGCACGAAAATAGACCACAGAATAAGGAAATAACAGGGAAAATAGGTGATAACTGAAGGAGGGGAGGTGGAGGAGTGATATTTGGCATGGCCCAGGGGCAAAACAATTTTTTTTTTTTTTTTTTTTTTTTTTTTTTTTTTTTTTTTTTTTTTTGGTGTTTTAAATAGATTTTTGTTTTCCCCTTACTCTTAAGAGTCTTCCCGCAGTCCGCCGGGGGAACTCTTAAGAGTCTCCCCGCAGTTCCCGGGTTAACAGGGTTGCCTGGAATGCCGCCATTAGGACAAGAGACTGAAACTGCACGTATGTGTGGAACACTCAGTCTTAAAATGTTATGTACTGTATGTATGTATGTATGTATGTACGTACCTCCCCCCGGGGAGGTGCGGCCACTGGGACTACCTAGATGCCGTGGGATTCTCATGAAGGGAATCTTGGGGCTACAACAACAACAACAATAACAACAACTAGTATTATTCAGTTCGAACTCTTTATTTTATCTGAAAGACCGAGGTAAAAGTCTGAAAGACAGTGTTGTAGCACATTGAAAATTTTGCACATCTGGACAGGGTCTGACTTTTTGTTTTTTAACAACTCGGCTGTCCTCCTTTGCTCCATAGCCCCAGAATCAGCCCATATGGGGACTTATAGCTTAGCAATGGTAATGCGTAGAAAGATTAATTGCAAGTAAATTGTTCCATAAATTTGATCTTTTTAAGGTCAATTATTGTGACTATTTTAAAATTTTATATCAATAATTTTAATCGAGCATTATTAACTTGAAGTTTCTATTATAACCTCTGCTTACTTTTTGTCTGTATGTATTAATGTTTATCTTTTTCTATTGTTATTATTAATTTTTATAATTAATTGTTCTTGTTAAAAGAGTACTCTTTTGTTTAAATATTGTGCCTTCATATTTTCAAATATTTGTATTTATTATATTGTATCTATTCATTGTCGATAGTATCAATTGCTTGCTTTTGCGATTTCCTTAGTTTATTTGTACAATAAATGTAGGTTATTAGTAGGGTAGTAATTGTTAGGGGTCACTTGAAGCATGCTATGCTTACAGGTACCTACCCGATAGCACGGGTATGGACGGGTGCCCAACCCCGAAAGGGGTTGAAATAGGGGAGCTATCCCCCCGCCAAAGGCGGCTTTCTAGGGCCTTTCCTAGCTGATGCTGAGAGGATTGGGTTCTAGTCATATGGTTCTGGGCTGGTCTATCAGAGTGAGAACTGAGCGATCTCTTCCATACCCATAGCTTACTCCGACTGTTCCTTTTACTTATGTATTTCCTAGATCTCAAGTGACGGCGTCTTTTCCGTGGATTGACCTCCCAATCTACCAAGATTGAAAGCCAAAGCGTCACATTTTTCCTTTGCCCCTCAACTTTCTCTTCATAATTGCTGAGGGGCACAGGGCCCTGGGTGGGGCTTTGGTTTCCCGGGCATTTCCGCACCCTCCTCAGCTCCCCGCCATGGAGTGGCTTCGGTCACCCAGGCTTTATTGTGGTAGGCAGGGAGGGTTCTGTGGGGGCGCTCGGTTATGGCCTTGGCCTTGCTCGGGGCCTTGGGGCTGTTCGGCCAGGCAGCTTGGGGAACAACAACAACAACAACAACAACCCGATAGCACTATCGTTAGTGAGTGATGTATGTTTTTGTACTTTTGTTGATATCTTGTCAAATTGCAAATTTAGATTAATATAAAATTTGATATAAATTGTAGTTTCTTTATTCATAAAGAATTTAGTAAAATTTACCAGAACGTCCCGGACTTCCCAAATTGACTAATTCCTTGAACATGACGAGGTGCATTGTTATAAGTGCGATCAGTTTGCTTGGGAACCAGATTGACTTGCTCATGAAGTTGTGTGTACACCCTATGTGGTGGATTGTGTTCTTTTATTTAATAATTTTCATTTTAGTAAGCGTTGTTTCCACATAGCGATTTTGATAATTTAATTTGACTTTATATTGTCCTTGTCCCAATTTTGGTTTGTTTAGTTTGCAAGTTTTACATTTTAATTTCAAAATTTTATTTTATTAAGCGTTGTTTCCACATAGCGATTTTGATTAGTTCTTTTGCATTTATCTTTTGTCGTCCCAGTTTTGGTTTGTTTATTTTGCAAGTTTTACATTATAATAATGTAAAACTTGCAAAATAAACAAACCAAAACTTGTACGAACACAGTAAAAAGACAATATAACTAATCAAAATCGCTATGTGGAAACAACGCTTAATCAAAATAATAATTTATAAATAAAAGAACACAATCCACCACTTAGGGCAGTGGTCTTCATTGCATGGCTCGCGAGCCAGTGGCGGCTAGAGAGAAAGAGAGAGAGAGAGAGAGTACAAAGGAAATCAAGCAACAACAGATCTAGTGACCCTTCTAGGCTGCTTGTCCTCCAAAACACTGAGGATCAAGTGTCCAAACAGTGGTTTAGAGTGGGTAAGGGAACATTGGAAAGGGAACTACTGCCCTGGAACTAATGTCCGTGGCAGGACTAGGAAGTTAGTAGGGGACATATGGGTTAGTAACTGAGGGGAGGATAAAATAAAGTTATTAATTTACAAACGCAGTCAGTCGCGGGTTTGATGCGAGATATTTGTCTAGGCGGAGTTTAAATGAATTAGAGAGAGAGAGAGAGTACAAAGGAGTACAAAGGAAATCAAGCAACAACAGATCTAGTGACCCTTCTAGGTTGCTTGTCCTCCAAAGCACTGAGGATCAAGTGTCCAAACAGTGGTTTAGAGTGGGTAAGGGAACATTGGAAAGGGAATTACTGCCCTGGAAATAATGTCCGTGGCAGGATTTGGAAGTTAGTAGAGGACAGATGGGTTATTAACTGAGGGGGGGATAAAATAAAGTTATTCATTTACAAACGCAGTCAGTCGCGGGTTTGATGCGAGATATTTGTCTAGGCGGAATTTAAATGAATCAACGGTGATTCAGTCTATAACGTTTCGGGGAAGCTCATTCCACAAGTTGACAACTCGATTGAAGAAAAATTCTTAGATTCGTGCGAGTTAAAAGATTTACCAATAATTTTGCAACCGTTTCCCTGCGTGTAATTAGATTGGTCGATAGTGAAGTACTTACTACAGTTCATATTGTCGATGCCTTTGATGATTTTGAACACTTGAATTAAGTCACCTCTTAATCTGCGCTGGGTTAAAGGAAATAGGTGAATTAAGTCACCTCTTAATCTGCGCTGGGTTAAAGGAAATAGATTTAATTCTCTAAGACGCTCTTCGTATGGTTTGTTCTTTAGGCTAGGTATCATTTTGGTAACTCTATGTTGAACTCGTTCTAGCTTGTTTATATTTTTTTGGTAATAAGGGCACCAGGATTGAACGCAGTATTCCAGAAGAGGGCGGACTAAGGAATTGTAAAGGGTTAGGATAACTTCTTTGGATTTATGCTCAAATGACCTGCCTATAAAGCCAATTATTTTGTTTGCCTTCTTAACAACTTCTGAACATTGTTGACTCGGTTTTAGGTTACTCGATATTGTTACTCCCAGATCGGTTTCTCTGTTTACATTCTTAACCCTTCAAACTCGGATGGTACACGTGTGTACCATTATGTTTTGCCCCGAGGAACCCGGGTGGTACAACATTGTACCAGTGGTTGAAAGCCTGTGACCTTGGTGTGTGAGGCGTCGATCCGACGCATGTAAACAACAGCCGGCTGGACCGACGCCCCGCATCTCCGGCCACAAGAAGGAGAGCGTCGCTTGTTCGTGTGTGCCTGTATGTTGTTGTTAAGTATCGAAAAGTATTGTAAAGTGGCTGTTGTTGCCGTAAGTTATCTCCACTGAAATCATTATCACAACTCAACCAGACTTAGAGAGCTCTACTTAAGGGGAGATTTCCACTTGAGGGAGTTTTTTCTTGACTCCTTTCTCCCTCACGTTTAGCCCCATTGCTTTTCTAATTTTAAGACGTTCGCCCCATTATTTTGATGATTTTAAGAACTTTCAACCCATTTCTGTCAATTTTAAGACCTTTCGTGCAATTTAGGTGTCGATTTTATCCTGGCGAGCGATAGCGAGCCTGTAATTTAAAAGGAACCGGCTTTCAGCCGGGACATTTTTCTACCGAAAAATGTACAAATTTATCTTGAAAGGGGCTCAAGGGGGTGTAATCTTAAGCTTGATAGATATCTAGGGACCAAACTAAAAACCTCCCCTTAACGCCATTCTACAGGTAAATAACACAGCTACGCTTGGGGATGCGCGGGAATGCGGGAAGCAGTCAGCATAACAATGATACGGTAGCCTAGCCTAGACGTTTTTCGGCCAAAACACCCGGGTTTCGGGCAATATTTATGTAATGCGTAGCCGGGGCTGGAGGGTTAAGCTGAGTGCCATTCATCGAATAGTTTGCTTTCTCATTTAGGCATCCGATATGTAGTACTTTACATTTATCCGCATTGAAACTCATTTGCCAAATTTGGGCCCAACATGACAATTTATCTAGATTGTGTTGCATATCGTCAACTTGTTCTTTTGAGAGTACGCTATTTGCAATTTTTGTATCGTCAGCAAATTTTGAGATTGTACAGATGAGACCCTCATCTATGTCGTTGATGTAAATTAGAAAGAGAATTGGTCCTAGTACCGATCCCTGGGGTACCCCGCTACTTACATTGGTCCATTTAGATGCCTTACCGTTTATGACTTTTTTTTTTTTTTTTTTTTTTTTTTTTTTTTTTTTTCTATATTCCAACTTACTTCCTCTCGGGCATAGGCTGAGAGCCTTAACATTCACCGCTTTACAATGAACAGTGAAGCCCGTGAGGTCTTGTTCCAGTCTAGGGAGTGAGACATGTGAAGCACGTAGAGTACAACGAGCACCTGCCATCTTGCCTTCACATGAGGCACGGTGCTCACTCATGGCCCGAAACGACCCCATCTCTGAAGCCATCTCGTTCCCGTGCTTCACTGTTTCACCCCCTACACTCGGACTCTCACACTTACACACACACAACGCCACCTGTTGAGCAGACAACTCACCAGGCATTGCACCCCTATAGCATATTTTGAATATGGGAATATTCATACAGTGCTATTTAATCGGGGAACAATGAGGGTATTTTATTGACGTTTCGGTGGGCTTGTGGTAATGCACTGATACCAGGTACAGCACAAATTCCATCCCAATAATATCTACTCTTTGCTTTCTGTTGCTGAGCCAATTTTCTATCCATTTCAACACACCGTCTTGTATTCCATGCGCTTTTAGTTTTAGCAGTAAACGTTTGTGGGGAACTTTGTCAAAGGCCTTTTGAAAATCAAGGTATATAATATCTACAGCTTTACTCTCATCGTAGAGGTTGAGGATATCGTGGAAGAAGTCTAAGAGGTTTGTTAAACAGGAACGTTTTTTTTACGAAAGCCGTGTTGAGTATCTTTAAGTATGTTATTTTCCTCTAAGTGATTTACGAGTCTGTCTCGTATGACCGTTTCTAGCATTTTACATACAACTGAGGTTAAGCTAATTGGACGATAGTTACTGGGTAGGGATTTGCTGCCTTTTTTTGAATATCGGTGTTACGTTGGCTAGCTTCCACTGATCAGGCATAGTTCCAGACTGCAAGGATTTATTGAATAGTAATGTCAATGGTTTGGAGAGCTCATCCTTAGTTTCCTTTAGAACTCTAGGCGAGATTGTATCAGGTCCAGGCGTTTTATTTACCTTGAGTTTATCTAAACAATTCAATACTTCTCTCTCTGTAACGGTGATATTGCTTAGAACATCTGAATTATCAATCTGAATCGGCGATGGTGTAGGGATATCACTGAGGTCTTCTGTTGTAAAAACTGATGCAAAGAAGGTATTGAGGGCATTACTCATTTGTACTTCGTCTTTGGTGTATTCTCCATTTTCATCGACTAACGGTCCAACAGTTGAAGTAACTACTTTTTTCTTTCTGATATAGTTGATATCCACATAGCGATTTTGATAATTTAATTTGACTTTATATTGTCCTTGTCCCAATTTTGGTTTGTTTAGTTTGCAAGTTTTACATTTTAATTAATAACTATAGAATTCTTTCGGGTTTGTTTTACTTTGATTCGCAATATGTAACTCTAAAGTCTTTTTACTTTGCTTAATTAACTTTTTGGCTTTGCGTCGTAGCTCTACAAATTTCACCCGTTCTTCGTCATTTTGTGAGGATTTTAATCTATCATTAGCAAGCAGGCAGTTTGAAATATCTTTATTCCACCATTTGGGCTTATTATTATGGCCTGGACGCCGTATTTTCGATGGTATGCAGTCTTGCACTGCTTTTAGGTAAGTGGTTTCGAATAACTTCCAAGATGTATTTATGTCGTTATTGTTAATTAAAAAGCTCCAGTCAGTTTCTTTAAACATAGCTCTAAGTTTATGGAAGTTTGCTTTCTTGAAATTAGGGACTTTTTTCGATGCTACTATTTGGTTCGTTACTAGTAAAGTTTAAAGTGAAAGTTATCGTACGATGGTCGCTGTTACTGAATTCATCACCAACATTCAAATTCTCTATCAATTCTTCTTTTGTTGCAAGTACAATGTCAAGAACGTTATTACCACGGGTCGGCGTTCGAACAAATTGATAAAGCGAACTCTCTTGCAAGTTCGTATACAAGTCATGTCCGGAGTGTGAAGTAAGAGTATCGCCTCACTTGGTCACAGGTAAATTAAAGTCGACAAAAATTACGGTATCTTGTGAGTTACTTACATCTGCAATTGTTTGTTTAGTTTGCAAGTTTTACATTTTAATTTGTTCGTAAATTTCTCGGTCAGTTTGCACTGATTGAGCTGGAGGTCTGTATATTAACGCAAGTATTATTTTTGTACCTTTATTATTCTTTATTAGCACAAAAGATGTGTCGACGTTCACAATTTGAGGGTTTGACAAGAGGGTAGGGTTAAGACTTTCTTTGATATAAAGTAATACGCCACCTCCATTTCGATTTATTCAGCTTTTCTCAAACATTACATAACCAGGAAGTGAATACTCTGCTAAAAAATCTCTATCTTCTGTATTGAGCCAAGATTCTGTTATACCAATCACATCATAATTTTCTGTAAACACTAGCTCCTCTAAATCTGAAAATTTATTGCGTATGCTACGAGCGTTTGCATAGAAAACCTTTACATTTGTTATTTTAGAACTCCCGGAACGCTCTTTAATAATATTTTTGGTTCTTGTCGGATCTACATTTATTTTCATGGCTGTCCTCGGTCCTCGCTGTCTTCGGTCCTTATCGCTGGTGGTCCTCGGTTGCCTCCGTTTTTTGCTTGGCGTTAGATGATTTATGTCACTGCTGCTTCTTCTCGGATGGCGTTTTTTTATCCATGGCTGCGGACTGCTTCGTGTAGGAGACGACCCATGCGTGCTGAACCCACAGGGTTTAGATGAGTGCCATCCTTGCGGAACAGAGTAGGCTGGTTGTAGAAGTTGTCCCAGAGGTTGATGAATTCAACTTCTTCCCTCAGACACAAATATTTTAGTCGGCTATTTGTGCTGAAGGCCTTGTCGTAGAATTTGTCAGGTGCGTCGATCTTGGGAGAATGCCTGAGATGATGATATTCCTTGACTTGTTTTTGTAGTGCTGGATCATCTTGCGATATTTCTCCATCAACTCTTCGGATCTGGTGCGCATGACGTCATTTGAACCAGCATGGATGACAAAAAGGGTATTTTCATTTGCATCCTTTGTGGTATCTTCGAAGGCTTCCACAATGTCGTCCAGTCCAGCTCATGGGATGCAAAATCTTTTTCGCCGATTTGGGACTCTGTCACAGAACTCTTCGACCTGTCCTCGTAGGATGGAATCCCCAACGAGCCTGGTCTCTTCTGGTTCGTCTTCCATCTCTACCAATATCTCAAATCTGTTTGACATTGTGACTGGTAGATGAGACCTTTTCTGCATTGGCCGTGCACCGTTCCTCACTGGTGTAAATCCGGAAACCTGTGGTGGCGGGACTCTGCGTACAGGTCGGGGAGAGGAGTGGTTAGAACGGGGGCGAGGGGTTGGTACTGTTCGTGCTAGCAGGCTTCTTGCACAAGGAGTGGGGGAGAGACTAAGGTGAACAGGGCGGCTGTCCTGGTTTGATGTCGGCTCAGGTTCGTCAGAAGATGCTGCAGTGTCTACTGCAGGTGTTGGATTGTTGGCAGATGACGTTGGGGCGGTGGTGGATGTTGGAGTTGAAACAATTTGAGTTAGTGATACTCCACGTTGAGTGTTACAAACTCTTGGAGTGATTCCAGCTTCCTGGTGAGGGCGTTGATCTTGTGGGCTTCATCCAATTTTGCTGTCAAATCCTCTCGTTGCTGGCAGAGTCGGCAGACTTGTGGATCAGCAGGAGCAAACATGGAAGCACCAAACCTACCGGCGCAGTTCGTACAGGCATGAGGCATGGTGACGATCACTTTCTTCAGATCACTTCACTCACTTAAAAACACTTAATTCACTTTAAAAACACTAAACTCACTTTAAAAACACTTATCTCACTTTAAAAACACTTCACTCCCTTCAGGTCGCTTCACTTACTTAAATAGGCCTAACCGAAAACAAAAATGTTGAAATACGCACAAATAGGTTATCAGCGGTGATAGCCTAACCGAAAATTTAAACAAAACAAAATTAAATTTGAATACGCAGTGATAGCCGAACCGAAAACAATTTTATTTTTATTTAAACAGAAATAGGCCACCAGGGGTTATAGCCTATCCTAACCGAAAACAAAATTATGAAATACCGGTACGCAGAAATAGGCCACCAGCGGTGATAGCCTAACTGAAAATTTAAAAATTGAAGTACGCAGAAATAGGCCACCAGGGATGATAGCCTAGACTAACCGAAAACAAAAATAACCAAAAACAAAAATTATGAAATACCGGTACGCAGAAATAGGCCACCAGGGGTGATAGCCGAGAGAGAGAGAGAGAGAGAGAGAGAGAGAGAGAGAGAGAGAGAGAGAGAGAGAGAGAGAGAGAGAGGAGAGAGAGAGAGAGAGAGAGAGGAGAGAGAGAGAGAGAGAGAGAGAGAGAGAGGAGAGAGAGAGAGAGAGAGAGAGAGAGAGAGAGAGAGAGAGAGAGAGAGAGAGAGAGAGAGAGAGAGAGAGAGAGAGAGAGAGAGAGAGAGAGAGAGAGAGAGAGAGAGAGAGAGAGAGAGAGAGAGAGAGAGAGAGAGAGAGAGAGAGAGAGAGAGAGAGAGAGAGAGAGAGAGAGAGAGAGTATTCATTCATCATTATTACGTGTGGGTTACGTAAGTCCAGCGCCCATACTCAGCCAGTCTTGTCCATTCACTCGTTTTATTAACACCACATCAAAAAAGTGGGTTGTGGTACCTCGTAAATTAGTGTTATCTTATGAGAAATGAATGGTTTCGGTGTATGCATGAAATGGACCTAAACTCGTATTCTTGCAAATTCAAACGCTGTATTTTCCACATTTGGTTATTTTTTCACCAATTCTGGCATATTTCCGGTCATCACAACAGTAAATTCAAGTATTTATTTTTTTTAATTTATGTTAGTAAAGTCAAGAATTTCAATATCATTTATTTTTACTAAAACATTTCATTATAATGATTGTTACTAGTCATGTTCTATAAATCTGTGGCTATGGAAACCCACAAAAATATGTAATTTAGTTCCTATATTTATTTTGTTCTGCTTATCCTTGTGGTTTATTTGCCTTATGGCTTATGCGGCTCTCACTCTGAATATGTCCTGAACTTTTGGCTCTCTTGAAAAAATTAGTGAATAACACTGACATAGGGTGTACATTACTACATGAGCAAGTTAATCTGTTTCCCAAGCAAGCTAATCGCACACATAACAATGCACTATCGTCACGTTCAAGGGTGGATGGGACTCGTCAGCCTTGGTCGGCAACCTGTCTAGGCACCAAACAGTGCCCAGGACCCCTGTGGCACCTATCCACTCCTCACCACCCCAGCAGTTCCGTATCAAGACAGAGCCAATAGCAAGGCTTTATTGTTTAGTATTGTAATGGCCGTTAGTCCATAGGTCTACCGCCATCCCCCCTATTAGTCGCCTTGTACGACACTCAGTAGGATGCGTGGAGCATATTTTTTCCCCCCCCCCATCATAAGATAAAGGCCCCCTTAGTGCATTAGTCTTTGCAATCTCCAACTAATCCTTGAATGTTTTATAGCCGTGACCGCAAACGCAGGCGATCAAGGTCCCGTGAGAGAGGAGCAGCGCCTGAGGAAGGTGATGAGAGGGAGAGGAGGCGACACCGCTCTCGATCCAGGGACCGCAAACGTCGATCTCGCTCTAGGGATCGCAAGCACCGCAGAGACAGGTACGTCAATTTGAGTTTCTTATTAATTATGCTAATACTGTATGTGTTTGTGAAGTTCTTCTTTGAAATGGAGTTGCAATTACAGACTCGAGAGATTACCTTGAGTGTGACAGAGTTTAGATACAGTCGGTGGGCTTACGACCCCCCACCCGTAAGAAATACTTACTGCAACGATGAACGAACAAACAGTCTCGGATGTGGACGGACCTAATGTTGACGAACCCCGACCTACCATGGACAGTGTTAGAATAGCGACTTGGAATGTAAGAGGCTTGAATGATGACACAAAAGAGAGAGAGGTTCTGTAAGTGTTAGTGAATGCCAGGCTGGATGTATGTGGAATGACAGACCAAATGGAGGGGTACAGATGTGAGAAAGTGGGAGTGTGGAATGGGTGTATGTGCTGGGAGTGAGTGAGGGAGCAGCGAAAGAAGGTGCGTGTTTGTTTGTATGTAACAAATGGAAGGACCGTGTCAGAGAATATGGGTCTGTGGGTTCAAGGATTGTTGTGGGTGAGAATGAAAGTAGGAATACAAACGTGGGCGGTTGTGTGGTGTGTGTATGCTCCGACAGAGGATAAAACTGTAAGAGAGAAAGAGGAGTTCTGGGTGAATGTGGAGGCGTGCCAGGATAAGTTTGGCAAGAGCGAAAGAATATTTCTGATTGGGGATATGAATGGAAAAGTGTGTGATAAGAAAGTTGATGGAGTGATGGGAGGGTGGTGTGTACCATCAGAGGTGAATGGGAATGGCAGTGCATTTGTGGACGTATGTGTGGGGAGGAGGCTGTGGATAGCCAACACCTTCTTCCGACACAGAATGATACACAGGTACACATGGAAAGTGGAGTGGAGGAAGAAGGATGAGACAGTGGTGGAATGAAAGGCACTGATTGATTATATATGTGTGGATGAAAGAATGAAGAAATCTGTGCTGGATGCTAGGGTGTATAGGGGTATTGGAGGGGGTCTATCTGACCATTACGTTGTAGTAGCTAAAATTAGGATACAAAAGAAGTGAGTGAGGAGAACTGGAGGGAGGCGAGAGGAAGGTGGAATGGCGAGGAGGGTGGAGAGGTTGCAGGAGGAGGAAATCAAGGAAGATTTCAGGAGAGCAGTAGAAAGACGACTAGGTAGGTTTGACCTGGAAGGTATGGAGGAAGTGAGCAAAGTGTTTAACCCTTCCCGCCCGGGCAGCATTTTAAAAGGACACCGCGGCAGATGGGCAGGAGCCTGTGTGTCCTTTTAAAGTCCGTAAGCTTGAAAGCCTATTCAGATTGTTTTGAAAGCCGCGCGTCCGACGTATGTAAACAAAGCCTGTCGGAGGCGACGCGCGCACCTCTGGAAGCAAACAGACGTCGGAGCTTTGTTGATGTGTGGTCTGCTAAGACAGATTCAGTCTTGAAAAGTGTGTCACATTGCTAAAATCGCGGAAAAATGCGCTCCACGGAAATCGTCATTACAACTGAACCAGTTGACTTAGAGAGCTCTACTTAATGTCAGTCTACAGATTGGAAACCACAGTACATTTAGACATGCGTGGGAATTTTCTAGCAGTTAAAATAACAAAGCTACGGTAGCTAGGCGTAGACATATTTCGGCCATATAGCCTGGATCTCAACAACGTCCTTAGGATAGCGAGCCCGTGCGGGAAGGGCTAAGGAAGAGATCTGTGCAGCATGTGAAGAGGTGTGTGGAGTAAGGAGAAGAGGGAGCGGAATGAAGGGTACCAGTGGCGGATCCAGGGGGGGGGAGCCCTCCCCACCCTTTTCAGCTATGAATGGCGCCCCTAATAGCTGAATATTATCAATTTAACCCTCCTGGCCCGGGCTAGCCCTCCTAATGACAGTGCGGGGTACCCGGGCGATCTGGCCGAAAAACGTCTAGGCCTAGGCTACCTTATTTTTGTTTATTTTAACTGCTAGAAATTTCCCACTCTTCTATAAACGTAGTGCGGTTTTCAATCTGTAGACTGGCGTTGAGTAAAGCTCTGTAAGTCAACTGATTCAGTTGTGATGACGATTTCAGTGGAGCAAATTTTTCCGCGATGTTGGCAATATCGGAGCTTTTCAGACACTAATTTCGTCTGACGTCACAACAATAACATTGATCCGATGTCTCCTTATTGTTTTCGGAGGTTCGGTGACGCAACGATCGGCTTTGTTTACATGCGTCGGACGCACGGCATTCAGACCAAGCTGAATAGGCTTTCAAGCTTACAGATTTTTGGCTAGACGTCGTAATTCCCGTGAAGGGGTGGCCATGAAAATTAGGCGTTTTATCACAAATTGCTAGGTCAAGTTTCCTTGGCTTGACATCTACCAGGTTTTAAATATTAACCACCACCCTCAGACCCGGTAGGGCTCTGAGGCACCCATAACAAACTAGGGCCAGAAACCCGGTAGGGCTCTGAGGCACCGGCAGCTTGAAAGCCTGTAAGCTTGTTTTGAAAACCGTCCGTCCGACGCATGTAAACAACAGTCGGTTGGACCGACGCTGCGCATCTCCGACCACAAGAAGGAGAGGTGTCGCTTGTTTGTGTGTGGCTGTGTGCTATTGTTTAGTATTGCAAAGTGGCTGATATGGCTGACATCGCCACAAAGTTCTCTCCACGGAAATCGTCTTCACAACTGAACCAGTTGACTTAGAGAGCTCTACTCAATGCCATTCTACAGGTACGAAACACATCTACGCTTGGGAATGCGCGGGAATGCGGAAGCAGTCAAAATAACAAAGATACGGTAGCCTAGGCATAGACGTTTTTCGGCCAAAACCCCCGGGTTTTGGGGATATATTATAGAATGCGTAGCCGGGAACCAAGGGTTAAAGAACCACAACTTGCCCCAAAATGCTTTCAAAATGCTTGTGAAATGTTAAAAAGCTGGGGAGCTACCTCTCACCCCAGACCCCCTAGCATATTGCCTCGCGCCTTCGGTGCTCGGCGCCCCTTACATTGACTTGGCAAACATTCCCCCCCCCCCCCCTTTCCTAAATCCTGGATCCGCCACTGAAGGGTACAGCATGGTGGACAGAAGAGGTAAAAATAGCTGTGGAAGACAAGAGGAAAGCATATAGAGAGTGGTGAAGGAAAGTAAGAGAAGAGTAGATGAAGAATTTGGAAGGAATATGAGTGTAAAATGGAGGGAGTGTAAGAAACTGTTCTGGAAAGCAGTCAAGAAAGTTAGGAAAGGTAGCAAGGGAAACAGTAAGGGTGTGAAAGATAAGAATGGGTGAGTGCTAGCCAAAAAGCAAGAGAGAGTCGAAAGATGGAGGGAGTACTTCAATGAATTGCTGAATGTAAGGAATAAAATAAGGAAGAGTCGCGAGCCGTAACATAGTCAGTAGAGCGTCAACTGCTGATCAAAGGTTCAGTGGATCGAGCCCTCACTGTCTAAATGTTATTGGTAGATGTCAAACCCGGACAACTTGACCTAGCAATTCATGACAAACGCCTACTTTATGGCCACCCCTTCTCGGGAATTACGGCGTCTGGGGGAAGAAAAAAAAAAAAGGGAATGCAGCGCCACCAAACATAGTTAGATGGGGTATGGGAGGGAGAAGAAGAGAAGTAGTGGAGGAGGAGGTGGGGATCAGGAGGTCAGAAGTGTGTGAAGCCATGAAAAGAGTGAAGTTGAGGAAAGCACCAGGAATAAATGGAGTGTGCGTGGAAATACTGAGATATGGTGGTGAGATATTGATCGAATGGGTATGGAAAATGTGCAAACTAGCATGGGAGAAGGGAAGTGCACCTGATGACTGGAAGACAGGCATCATAGTCCCCCTATATAAGGGTAAAGGGGAAAGAGGAGTGTGTGGTAACCACCGAGGAATTGTCTTCTAAGTGTAGTAGGGAAGGTGTACAGTAGGGTAGTGATTGAGAGAGTGAGAGCGAGAATGGAGAAATGGGATAGGTGACGAGCAGGGCGGTTTTAGGAAGGGAAGAAGATGTGTAGATCAGATTTTACCCTGAAATGTGTTGTGGAGAAATATCTGGAGAAGCAACAAAAGCTGTATGTTGCCTTTATGGACTTAGAGAAGGCCTATGACAAAGTGGTTATAGAAGGTACAGTATGTGGAAAGTACTTAGAATATATGGAGTAGATGGCAAGTTGCTGAAAGCAGTGAAGAGCATGTATGAGGGTGCAAAGGCGGCAGTACGTATGGAGAATGAGCATAGCGAGTTCTTTGATCTGAATGTTGGGTTGAAACGGGTGTGTGATGTCCCCGTGGTTGTTTACTGTCTTGAAAGATATACAAGGAAGAGCAGTGGATGTTGGTGTATCGCTGATAAGGGAGGGAAACAAGTGGAAGCTACCTGTACTAGTGTTTGCTGATGATACAGTTCTGATGAGTGATAACGAATGGAAGTTGCTATCTATCTATCTATATACAGTCAGCCCCCCCAATCCGCGCCTATATGGGCGGCATTACACGACGTGTATTGGGAATTCGCGCATTGGGGATAACATAACTTAAGAAAAATACATATGGGCGGCAGCCCGCATTTCCACACACATTTGATGGTCATTTTTGATCAAATTCAATAATAATTGGACAACCAAGCATACACAATAATAGAAACATAAACAAGTCATTCCTTACATTAAAATTAAATGCTATAAGTAGGTGAGAAGAGTGGGGGCTCCGAGGCAGACCCCCACGACAGGGCGAGTTCATATAGCCTAGGCCTAGCCTTCCCCGGCCCCGCCACTGGCCCCGTCCCCCGGATAAACCCATAGATTTCCCGATCGCAGTAGTGCCTTCACCAGTTTATTCTTCCTAGGCGTTTTGAAGTTGTTGAAGAGTGTAGGAAGGCGGTTGTTACACAATAAATGGGTCAATTCTCAGCGCACGGACACTTAAGGATATTGGGACTGAGAAGGAAGGAAGTATGTATGTAAGCCGATGCTCAGCTGACTAGTGGTACATACTATATAAATTTGGTAGATACTATTAGTCATATTGTCAATATTGAGTTTTTTTATATTATTGTATTCGATAGGAATTAATATTGACAATACAGTACAGTATATGACTAATAGTATCCACCAAAATAAGTAAAAATATACTAGCGGTCTCTGACTCTCTGTTTACTAAAGTGCCGTACATCGAGAACTCGTGACAGTGAATCTCGTAAGGTTGTGAGCTTAATTTTACTTGAATGGGGGATAATATAGCTTGTTTGATGGTGTTGGCATAAACTGCATTAATTGGTATAATAGGCGCTGCATGTACCAAACGCTGGATGTAAATAATACGCACGGTGACTTGTGTTTGTCTCGTTCGTTTCTGGATTGACTTATATTTTTCCCAAGACATCCAGACAAGTTGCCTGAAACATGAGTCTAGATCAAAATGCCTGTCCAAATTTCTTGGGTTTCTGGATCTGAGAGCACCGGATGGGTGGGGTTCTACTGTATTTGGATTATCCATGTTCGGATTGACAAACTTTTACTGTATTTGATAATCAAATCTGAATTATTGAAGATGTGGATGTAAATTTTTTTAGAGTTAATAATACATTATATTTTTCAGGGACCGTGAGAGGAGGGAAAGAGGACCCGGCGAGGAGGGTGAAGAAGGCGTCAAGATCAAGCAGGAGCCTGAGGATGGTAAGTCTGCAGTAATATGTACAGTCAAATTAAATAGTTTGTCAAACATCTTGGATGATAATTTGTGGGAAATCTAGAAAGAGGGACATTATCTCAACATTTCTGTGACATAAAACTAATTTGATTAGTCACTGGCTATCAGTAAGATGGGGATTGTTAACTCGAGAAGAGTGAAGCTAAGGCAGTTCAAAGTGCCTGCCAGGCGAAGGTATTGGCTTCAATTCTGACGAAAATATAGGTTTGAGTCCCGGAGGGAAGAATGAAAACCTAATATTTAGTAGTGGCCGAACCATCTCAAGTTGTTCCTTTTCACACTTTCCAGCACATCTACCTCCACACCACACCTCCTTCTTACTTCCTCATTCGTCTGTCTATCCCTCCATGTAACTCTGCACGCACTTCTCAAGTAACTCATTTCCACCGCTCTCACTCTTGGTCTAAGTCTCTTCCCGAACGTCCATGATTCGCTTCCGTAAGTTAGTGTCGGGATTACCACACTGTCATGCAAGGACTTCTTCACTTCCATACTGACCACCCTATTTCTTGTTACTGCTTTCAATGTTCTCCAGATATTTCTCCACAACACAATTTAGGGTAAAAATCTGATCTACACATCCTCTTCCCTTCCTAAAACCTCCCTGCTCGTCGCCTATCCATTTCTCCGTTCTCACTCTTACTGTCTCAATCACTACCCTACTGTATACCTTCCCTACTACACTTAGAAGACTTATTCCCCGGTGGTTACCACACTGTGCTGGTAACTCATCTCTATTGGTCTTGTTGGATCTCTCTGCTGCTTTTGACACGGTCGATCATCGGTTGTTGCTAGACGACCTACAGCAGTCCGGAATTAGTGACAGGGCACTTGCTTTGCTTGAATCATATTTGTCTAATCGGACCCAATCAGTGATGGTGGGTGATGCTATGTCTGATCCAGTTTCTCTACTGTGTGGGTGCCTCAGGGTTCTGTGCTGGGCCCTATTCTATTTGCTGTGTACACAAGCAGTCTGGCATCTCTTCTTCGTGCCCATGGATTATCATATCATTTTTATGCTGATGACACTCAAGTCTATGTTAAGATAAATGATGTAGGAGATATAAAGGACAGAATGAAAATTTTGATGTCGGATATAAAGATCTGGATGGTTCGCAGAAAGCTGAAACTGAACGATGGGAAAACTGAACTAATTGTTATCCATGGAAACAGGAGGACTGGTGTCAACGACTTTGGATCACTTAACATTGGTGAAGCAGAACTCTCTCCTGCTGTATGTGTCAAGAATCTTGGTGTGTTCTTTGACTCAAAACTTAGTTTTAAAAAGCAAATTGATCAAATATTATGTTCCTTCCAACAACCAACTATACTCCTAAAATCGATTAATGAAATTTACAAACACATGTGGCAGTCCGTGGATTCGAACCCAGGACGCTCGCACCGAAAATCAACACCTTATGCATCGCACCACGAAGACAGGTACAGGATGGTGGACACTGCCTACAATTTATTATGCAACTTCGAATCCTGCATATCAATCTAAGCATGTACACACATCCCAACTGCAACTCACGTAGGCTATGCATATGTGAATGGAAAGAGCAATTAATGGTGCCTTAACCACTAGGGAAGTCCTCTCGATAAATTACCCCTGAACCAATATCAATTATTATGTTCCTTCCAACAACCAACTATACTCCTAAAATCGATTAATGAAATTTACAAACACATGTGGCAGTCCGTGGATTCGAACCCAGGACGCTCACACCGAAAATCAACACCTTATGCATCGCACCACGAAGAGAGTTAAAGGATGGTGGACACTGCCTACGATTTATTATGCAACTTCGAATCCTGCATATCAATCTAAGCATGTCAAATAGTCAAAACTTGCAACTACCAGATTCGTAACTTATATGCTGTCCGAAAATCGCTGGACAAACAGTGTCTTTTTGACACTGATTCACTCTCAAATCATGTCTCGCATAGACTATTGTAACTCTCTATGGTTTGACCTACCCAAATATTTGCTACGAAAACTGCAGTCAGTAATAAATCGTGCTGCTCGACTGGTTTTTGGCCTCTCACCTAGAACACCTACTACATCGAGTTTGATCGAGTTGCATTGGCTCCCGATCAAGGCCAGAATTGAGTTCAAGCTTTGTCTTATGGTTTTCAAAGGGGTTAAGTTCGGTGAGCCTAAATACCTGGCTGAACTTTTGCTCCCCCAACGGGATCGACTTTGTATGTCTCTGCGCAGTGGGGATGATCTTTTGAGATTGGATGAGCCTACCGTTGCTTATCAGTCGGCTTTTGTATCTCGTGCTTTCTCCCACACGGCTCCAAGGGTGTATAATTGGTTGCCGGACTGTATTAAGCAGTCTATATCTGTTGAGTCCTTCAAGAAGCATTTAAAAACCTTTATGTTTCAAAAGTGTTACGACCTGGGGAATGGTGTAGTGACAGATGATTATAGAGTTTAGTGGTTATAATTATTGTATTAATAACTGTGTACAAATTTTTGTAAATATGTTAATGTAGTTTTATTGAAATTGTGTTTTGTGTTCGAGCGCTTGCGAATTAATTTTGAAGATCGAGCGCTCTTTTAAATAAGTAAAATTATTATTATTATTATTATTATTTATTATTAATTTATGCCCGGTGCAGGCTCTAATCAGGTTGATGAGGGTGTCACAGCCTCAAGAACAAGGAGCCCTATGGGTCAATAATACAGGTACGCGCATCACAAGGAGAATACTGGCTTCCTTACTCGTAAATGTAATCAGGGAAAGTAACCCTGGAGTAGTGGGCCGAGCTCATGACATCAGGAAATGGGCAGTCTCTTTGCGGTTTTTACACAATTATTCAATAGAGGATATTGCTAATACCATATTGTGGGCTTCCAACCATACTTTCTTAACTCGGTACCTGTCTGTGGCCCTAGATAAACCAAAAAAATTACCTGTGTGGCCTTGCGTCAGCGGGTCTAGTAAGTCTATGTGCTATTTTAATTTAAGTGAAAAGAAAGGGGGGGGGGGGTACTGGAGAGCTTACACATCTAGACCCTCCGCCGGACTATGTGATAAGATCACAAACTGTGATACTTAATAAGTAGAGCTGGTTCTACAGCTCAAGAATTTTTTTATTTTTTATATTAAAATGTAAAACTTGCAAACTAAAACAAAAATTGGGACAAGGACAATATAAAGTCAAATTAAATTAACAAAATCGCTATGTGGAAACAACGCTTACTAAAATGAAAATTATTAAATAAAAGAACACAATCCACCACATAGGGTGTACATTACTACATGAGCAAGTTAATCTGTTTCCCAAGCAAACTAATCGCACATATAACAACGCACTATCGTCACGTTAAAGGAAGTAGTCAAGTTTGGGAAGTCCGGGACGTTCTGGCAAATTTTACTAAACTCTGCATGAATAAAGAAACTAAATGTTAAATGTCAAAATATTATTTAAAATCAAATTTGCAACATGACAAGACATTAACAATAGTACAAAATACAAATATTGATAAGATATCTATACTATTACAAAATAATATATAAAATACAGTACAGCACTCACTAACGATAGTGCTATCGGGTAGGTACCTGTAAGCATAGCATGCCTCAAGTGACCCCTGACCCGGTAGTCTAACCTGACTCATCTCTGCCGCTTTCATTTACGTAGTAATAAATTTACTTTACCATGTTTTAATATACATCATTATTTGTATGAGGAAAATCTAATATATAATAATAGTAAAGACAAAAGAAAACTTGATTAAACTTTATACCATGGAAAATTTATTGAAGTCGGTAGATTTGCGGCCATTTTAGCAACTTGTAGCTTCACGATACAACACATGTTGATCACCAGTCGACTTTTGTTTTTGTTCAAGTGAAGATGCTTTCTTTTATTGATCAATTACATGGAATATTGTAGATATAGTTGTAGCTTTTTTTATTTATTTATTTTTTTTTTTTTTCTATATTCCAACTTACTTCCTCTCGGGCATAGGCTGAGAGCCTTAACATTCACCGCTTTACAATGAACAGTGAAGCCCGTGAGGTCTTGTTCCAGTCTAGGGAGTGAGACATGTGAAGCACGTAGAGTACAACGAGCACCTGCCATCTTGCCTTCACATGAGGCACGGTGCTCACTCATGGCCCGAAACGACCCCATCTCTGAAGCCACCTCGTTCCCGTGCTTCACTGTCTCATCCCCTACACTCGGACTCTCACACTTACACACACACAACGCCACCTGTTGAGCAGATAACTCACCAGGCATTGCACCCCTATAGCATATTTTGAATATGGGAATATTCATACAGTGCTATTTAATCAGGGAACAATGAGGGTATTTTATTGACGTTTCGGTGGGCTTGTGGTAATGCACTGATACCAGGTACAGCACAAGGGCGGGTGCCCAACCCCGAAAAGGGTTGAAATAGGGGAGCTATCCCCCCGCCAAAGGCGGCTTTCTAGGGCCTTTCCTAGCTGATGCTGAGAGGATTGGGTTCTAGTCATGTGGTGATGGGCTGGTCTATCAGAGTGAGAACTGAGCGATCTCTGCCATACCCATCTCTCAAAGAAAGAAGACTGCTGGAAAGCCCTTGGTTCATCAAGATGAAAAGGGTCATTGTCATGACGCACAACTACACCATGGTGTGCCGGTGGGCGCCTGAGCAGCTCTGCAAGGTACCTAGGCTCACCAAATTTGAGAACCTTAAAAGTCACCAAACACAACTTAAATTCTATTCTTGCTCTTACTGGAAGCCAGTGCAGTTCTATGTGAAGAGATGTAGTAGGAGTTCTAAATGGCAAATGTCCTCACTAAGCATGGTGCCAATGCAGATTTATTGATTAAGCTATAGATTAAAATGTAAAACTTGCAAACTAAACAAACCAAATTGGGACAAGGACAATATAAAGTCAAATTAAATTATCAAAATCGCTATGTGGAATACGATTAATATGATTAAGAATACCTCAGCTTTTGTGTACATAGTGTAAATAAGTTTGTTCCGCATGTTTGGAAAGTTACTTGTGAATATGGTGATAAGAAATGCTTGTTGAAACAAATTGGATTACCAAGAATTTCGGGTTATGGAGACCGTATTGGTTGCTACAAGAAAATAGAAAAAGGGGAATTTGTTAAGTGTGAATTGTGTGACCTGTCAGTCACATTGGGCTGGCAGCCATCTTGGAACAGTTCCAGTGAAAACCTCCAGGTGGCCATGGAGTTGATCAGCCATTTTGTGTGAGGACAAACAGGACAGCTGCTTCAGTAGTCCGCCACATGTGAGTGACTTAACATAGGGGAGATCATCCGGGTGGTGGAGTGGCAGTTGTTTACTCCACATCTCTGGTGAATATCTTGCAAATAAGCCATAACCCAGCCCCTCTTTATTATGAACTGTTGGAAGTGGAAATAAAACTCCATCAACAAATTTGGTCAATATACAGGAGGCGCTACAATATAGGTAGCAAAATTCTAATGGTAGTTTTGGGTTCCTATCATCATATGCTTCATTTCTATATACTTTTTATCCCCGGGAAAAAAAAAAAAAAATCTTGGGATTTTTCATTTATTTTCTTGGGATTTTTTGTTTTGGTCATTAACCTAACCAAAAAAACCTAACCTAACCTAACCTAATAGCCCCCAAATACATTTAGGTTAGGTTAGGTTAGGTTTTTTGGTTAGGTTAAAAAAAAAAAAAAAATAAATCCAAGAAAAAAAAAAAAAAAATCCCAAGATTTTTTTTTTTTTTTTCCCGGGGATAAACAGTATATAGAAATGAAGCATATGATAATAGGAACCCAAAATTACCATTAGAATTTTGCTACCAATATTGTAGCGCCTCCTGTATATTGACCACAAATTCTAAGAATGGCAGTTGTCTAGGCCTGGCCATCGTGGCACAGATAGGGGTTTTATGGAAGAGTTTGGGCAGTTTCTCGAGGAATTTTCTGCTAAAACCGGAAGAATTTTGATATGTGGAGATTTTAATTACTGGGTTGACGGCCCTCATCTGAAGCCGTTCTCCCCGGAGTTCCTTGAGTTGACTGATCAGAACAATTTTGTAAACCATGTGTCCCACCCAACTCATATCTTAGGACACACCCTTGACTTGGTTCTCTCTCCTGTGGGTTGTGGTGGTGTTCTGGATGTTGATGTTGATGTTGATATTGAGAATGCTGACCCTAATACCTCTGATCATGCTTTGATTAATTTCAGCTTTGATTTCCCTAAGCCACTCACACATGAAAAAGTAATCAGATTTAGAAATTATAAAAATACAGACCAAAATTTGGCTAGCAGTGAAGTAAAACAGTACTTGGGAAGTATTGATACTTCCAACCTTACTTCAGATGAGCTGGTGGAGGTACATAGAAATGCACTTAAATTAGTGTTCGATCATCACTGTCCAGAAGTAGAGAAGAGAATCATAGTACGAGATGATTCACCCTGGTATAGCACTCTAGTTAAATTACATAGAAGAGCGCGTAGAAGAGCTGAACGTGAATGGCGGAAAAATAAAACAGACTCTACATGGTTGCAATATCTGTCAGCCAGAAGAGCTGTGGTCCACACAATCAAAGATGAAAAGAAAGTGTATTATCAGGGAAAAGTTGACTCATGTGGTAGCGACCAGAGGAGGTTGGCTTCAATTGTAAACAGTTTACAGTACTTGGAAAAACAAGAGTTTTGCCTTCTGTACCCGATGCTGAGTTGGCTGCCAACTTTGTGGCATTTTTTGCTGGCAAAATAACTCGCATAAGACAGGAACTGGATGATGCTTCTGTTGGTGAAGAACTTTCAGTTGTACTCCAACCCCGACACATTCCTAATAATGTCCTCTCATCCTTTCACTCAGTAGAGGTGGACATGATCTCGTCCTACATAAGAAACCTCAATAAAACATTTTGCCCGTTGGATCCCATAAATGTTTCCAAGCTACCAAGAGTCTATGATCACACAGTTGAGTTTATTTCCAAAATATTTAATAAGTGCTTCTCTGAAGGTAACTTCCCACAGTCTGAAAAACATGCACTACTCCGACCTAGTCTAAAGAAATCTGGACTTGATGTTGAGAACATGTTGAACTATCGTCCTGTCTCCAACCTGTCCTTCATATCAAAGATATTAGAGCGTGCAATGCTTGACCAATTACAACCACTACTTCAGCAGAATGAAACTATCCCAATTTTTCAGTCTGCTTACCAACAGCATCATTCAACTGAAACAGCATTGATTAGAGTACATAATGATCTAGTTGAGAATATTTGCAATGGTGTGGCCTCACTATTGGTCTTGCTTGATCTCTCTGCGGCCTTTGACACAGTGGATCACGAGTTGCTATTGAGTGATCTTTACGATTGTGGTGTGCGTGACTCTGCTCTCTTGCTTCTTGGGTCGTACTTGTCAGGTAGATCCCAGAGTGTGATGGTAAATCAAATGGTCTCGGACTCGATACCCCTGCAGTATGGTGTTCCGCAGGGATCAGTTTTCGGTCCTATCCTATTCATAATTTATATCAGCAGTTTGTCTCTTCTGCCTCGTGCACATAATGTCACCTTTCACTTTTATGCAGATGACACCCAGATTTATGTGAGAATCACAAATATAGTTGATATACGGAGTTGTTGTTGTTGTTCCCCAAGCTGCCTGGCCGAACAGCCCCAAGGCCCCGAGCAAGACCAAGGCCATAACCGAGCGCCCCCACAGAACCCTCCCAGCCGACCACAATAAAGCATGGGTGACCGAAGCCACTCCATGGCGGGGAGCTGAGGAGGGCGACAGAAACGCTCGGGAAACCAAAGCCCCACCCAGGGGCCTGTGCCCCTCAGCAATTATGAAGAGAAAGCTGAGGGGCAAAGGAAAAAAATGTGACGCTTTGGCTTCCAATCTTGGTAGATTGGGAGGTCAATCCACGGAAGAGACGCCGTCACTTGAGATCTAGAAAATATATAAGTAAAAGGAACAGTCAGAGTAAGCTATGGGTATGGCAGAGATCGCTCAGTTCTCACTCTGATAGACCAGCCCATCACCACATGACTAGAACCCAATCCTCTCAGCATCAGCTAGGAAAGGCCCTAGAAAGCCGCCTTTGGCGGGGGGATAGCTCCCCTATTTCAACCCCTTTCGGGGTTGGGCACCCGCCATACGGATATACGGATATACGGAGTAAGATGGAATTGTTGATGTCTGATATCAAGAAGTGGATGAGAGCGAGAAAACTTAAACTAAATGATGGTAAAACTGATATTCTCATCATCCGAGGAAATAGAAGAGCTGATGATATAGTAGGTGCCCTCTCCATCAATGTGGGTGGATCTCAGCTGCGACCGGTCAACTCTGTTCGAAATCTGGGTGTATATGTGAACTCCTGATTAGATTTCAAAGAGCATGTAAACCAGATAGTTAAAATTTGTTACTTGCACATCAGAAATCTCTATTTGGTGAAGCCGTTTATAACCAGACGTTGCCTCCTGACGTTGGTTCACTCATTGGTCTTTTCTCGTGTTGATTATTGCAATGCCCTGTTGGTGGGTCTTCCAAATTATATTTTAAAGAAAGTTCAGTCTGTTCTTAACCCCTTCAGACTCATATGACGCAGAGGTTGCCAGATTAGCAATAAGAAATAGTTCTCTCACTCTTATAAATACCTCTCCAAAATTAGTTTTCTGCCCACAGCTAACTCAAAGACAACTGCAGAGGTTGAAGTAACTAAACTAAAGGTTTCTAAATACCCCTGATGGTAACAAAGGCTTTAACCCTTGTCTAGTGGGGTGTTTTGGGCTCATTTGGGCATATTATCCTGCATGATAAATCAAGCATCTGCATGAAAATAAAATTATTTAGCAAAAAACTAGGCACTAAAAGCTTCAAAATGAGACCAGAACGAGCTACGTAGCACTCGTGGTTCTCTTGCAGTGGTGCCACGAACATGGAAGTTTAGCATATATCGGTATATTTTTCCCAGCTATGCTCACTACTGGCTACACTGCCGGCCTCTCGAGAACACAGGGAACATGAGTTAATGGGCGGCGGTAAGCCCTGGGAGTCGGCTGTCTGGCCCGCTGCGTTCCCGGCCATTTGCACTCTATTTTAACCCTTTAAAAGCCTTAATAATGCTCCTAACTTGCTGCAAATTGGTGCACGACTTAAGTCGAGCGCCGCTCTTTAAGGGTTAAAGTATCCCTAATAGGCTCAAAATTGCGTCATATGTCGGAGAGGGTTAACAGGGCCGCAAGACTCATTTTTGGTGTTCCACCTAGAACTCTTACTACATCTCTTCACATAGAACTGCACTGGCTGCCAGTAAGAGCAAGAATAGAATTTAAGTTGTGTTTAGTGACTTTTAAGGTTCTCAAATTTGGTGAGCCTAGGTACCTTGCGGAGCTGCTCAGTCGTCCACCGGCACACCATGGTGTAGTTGTGCGTCATGACAATGACCCTTTTCGTCTTGATGAACCAAGGGCTTTCCAGCAGTCTTCTTTCTTTGAGAGGTCATTCTCCTACATGGCTCCGAGGTTGTATAACAGGTTGCCGCTGTCCATGAGACAACTGAGTTCTGTTGAATGCTTCAAGAGACAACTTAAGACTTTTCTCTTTGAGAGAAGCTATGATCTTGAGAGAGGTGTCATGACAGATGGCTATAGAGTTTAGGCTATTTTGCCACTGCTAGTGATTGTTAAATGTGTGTTGTATATAAGCTTTCTTTTGATGCATTGATTTTGTTCTTTTTTCTTTCTCTTTCCGAGCGCTAGTGAATTCTTCGGAAAAATTGGCGCTTATGAGAAATAAGTAACATGCTTATTATTATTATTATTTTATGTGGGACCTTATCGAAGGCCTTCATAAAATCGCAATATACCATGTCTATAACATCACCATCCTCCAGAATTTGCATCCAATCATCTACCACCTTAATTAGCTGTAGTACCGTCGACCTCCCCGGCAAGAATCCGAACTGTCTCCCACTGAAAAGTTGGTTTGATTTCATATGCTCCATTATTCCTTCTCTAATTACCGTTTCCATTAGTTTACACACAACACTTGTCAACACCATATTACCAGTCTTGCTAAGGCAGCCTCCCAGAAGCTGGGTGTGCTCAACCGCCTTAGGGGGTTCTTTTCCCCAGCACAGCTTCTTGCTCTGTACAGGGGCATAGTGCATCCTTGTATTGAGTATTGTTCACATGTGTGGGGAGGTTCCTCTCACACCGCTCTCCTAGACAAAGTTGAAAGGAAGGCCTTTCGTATCATTAACTCCCGTCCACTCACCAACTCTCTGCAATCTCTCTCCGCCGCAATTTTGCATCTCTCTCGCTATTCTATCGCTACTATAATAATCAGTGTTCCTCAGATCTTTCCCAGTGCATACCACCTCCTTTACGTAGGGCACGTGGTACCCGTCTTTCAACTCAATCCCACCCCTACTCTGTGCAACTCTCTAACCCAAGAGTGAAACGTTACTCTCAAACTTTCTTCCACTCAACAGCTGAGCTCTGGAACTCTCCCAGAATCACTTTCCCTCTTCCTATGACTTAAATTGCTTCAAACTCCGTGTGTCCAGGCATTTTGGCTCGATCGTCCCTTGATTTTGGCCCTGTCACTCTTTCAACTATGGGGGAGGCACTCGCTATAGGCAATTCTGCCTTTTGCCTCCCTCAATCACATAGAAAAAAAAACATTACTGGTCTATAATTTCCTGGGTCATTTCTCTTTCCCTTCTTAACCCACTGAGCCCCAGCGACGCAGGGTTTGCGTCCACAATGTATGTAACGCTAAACCCCAGCGACGCATGGTTTGCGTCCTGGCCGGTCCGGTCCCAATTACTCCGGTCCTATGGCACTTAGAGGGCTCAGATTTGTGAACTACTCCCCCCCCCCCCCCCCCCCCCCCTAACACTACCGGTACAGGGTCTGCATCTTCTTCTCCTGTCTCTCCCCGAGACGCTTCCACTCTGCTCTCCACCTCTGCCACAACTTCTATCACATTCTCTTCCCTCCCAGATCTCCTCCCTTCTATTCGTATAAACCACTTCTTCAATTTCCCGTCCCTCACTCTCCAGAAAAACTTCTTCTCATCCTCCTCACCCAACTTTCCATTTTCCTCATCAGCCTTTTCCTGTAGTTCCTTTATTTTTTCTTTGTTCTATGCTCAAATCCTTCTTTAATCTTATATGTTTCAGTTCTTGATTTGTGTTTAGTCTCCAACTAAAATTTGTCACTGTCTCTGCCACTGCCCTGGTTTTAAACTGTACCCTTATAGGTCTCATCTCCCCCCTTCTATATCTACCTATCCTACTGACTTCCTCCACCTGCCCATCCCATCCACATCCATCTACATCAACAGCTTTCATGACCTCCTTCACTTTCTCCATATCTCTCACTTTTCTCACTCCATTATCATTCATATGAGCCTCTATATCTCCATGCATGATTACACCTCTATCCCTGTCCATGGCCTCACGACACTCTCCTTGTTCTTCATGACACCTACGACTGCACTCTCAATTTTTTTGTTTTCTTATTCATTTCCTCCTTTTGTTCTTTCACAATTTCCTCCAAATCCTTAACTTTCTGTTCACCGTCCATGCAGTTGACTCCTTCACTTCCTTGAATCGTCCTTCGTATTCCTTCAGCTGCTCCTTTAACCTCTGAAGTGCGCATGGGGGTAATTAGACACCTCTCCCTGTGCACATGTATTTGAGGTGTTTCCGTCACTAAAATATTCATTGTACCATTAATAGCATTAATACTTATCCATATGTGCCTATTATGGGTTGATTATAAAGGTATTAACCTGAAACAACAATAAAACGAGTGAAAACAGCGTTTGGATGGTCAAAATCGGAGATATAGCCCGCGAGCTGTATAATGTATGGGTGAGGCAAGCTGCTTTCCCGCCAATTTCCCCCAAGGCCACTGAGACACAGTCGATCGATACTCTCTCTCTCTCTCTTGCACTCGCTTGCCATCAGTGATGACAACACCCTGCTTGCAACTCGCTAATGTTAGCACGAAAATATACCTCAGAATAAGGGAATAACAGGGAAAATAGGTGATAACTGAAGGAGAGGAGGAAAGTGGGGAAGGAGGGGAGGTAGAGGACTGAGATTTTGCATGGCCCAGGGGCCATTTTTTTTTTTTTTTTTTTTTTTTTTCCCCGATGTCAAAAGTTGATTTATTTTTTCACTCACTCTTAAGAGTCTCCCCGCAGTCCGCCGGGGGAACTCTTAAGAGTCTCCCCGCAGTTCCCGGGTTAATGCCATATTCTCTGCTCCCAATTCCTCAACCCTTTTTAATACCATCTCTAGGTTATTATTAACTTCCGAAATAGGCCTACATTCGCTTCCTTCACTAAGCCTAATCCCTGCCCCACCCGACGCACCACATAGTTCGCACAATACCTTGATTTTCTCACCAATGTCCCCCTTCCATTTCTCTGTATCACTCTTCAACTTTTCCAAATCCTTCACAACATTACTAATCTCTTCTACCTTCTTATCTGTACTCCTAACCCACGAAACCGTCCTAACCTTTCTTCCGTCTCCGAAATTCCCGCCGTTCCATCCGCCATGTTTGTTTACAATCACAACTCCAGCTGACCTGTTGTTAAACTACTCTTTTTACAATATATATCACCCCTCCACCACACCAATTTATCTTCCAAACACTTCACTAGTCCTTCCTCTCCTCGCTCGCTCAGTATGTATTCGAAATTCCGTGATATTTAATCGTGCCCATGATAATATGCCGGAGCCTCAAAAAATACGTCCGCCTCCCACCATCGCCTCAACCTATGAGGAGGGTGCGGAAACGCCCGGGAAACCAAAGCCCCACCCGAGGCCCTGTGCCCCTCAGCAATTATGAAGGGAAAGTTGAGGGGAAAGGAAAAATGTGACGCTTTGGCTCCCAATCTGCCAACCTCTAGGTTGGCAGTACGGAGGTCAATCCACGGAAGTGACGCCGTCACTTGAGATCTAGAAAATATATACAATAAAAGGAACAGTCAGAGATTGCTCAGCTCTTACTCTGATAGACCAGCCCATCACCACATGACTAGAACCCAATCCTCTCAGCATCAGCTAGGAAAGGCCATAGAAAGCCACCTTTAGCGGGGGGGATGGCTCCCCTATTTCAACTCCTTTCGGGGTTGGGCACCCGCCTAAGCTAGTTTAATAATACTGTAGTAAGTAGTAACTTGTATAAGAAAAAGAGTTTCTCCTCTCCAAGTGTATTTTATCTTCTTTTCAGATTATCCTGATTATGGTAACTCGTATTACAATAACTTCCCCATGAAGGACGAGGAAGAACGAGCCAAGAATGGAACCAAATATGAAGAAGATGAAGAACAGAACAACGAGATTGATTATTAGACATATTTTCATTGGATAAAACAAGTATCGAGTAGCGCACATAAAGTTCTCTCTCCCCCTCAATTATTATAATGTAAGGATGGTAAAAGAGTAGGATATAAATTAACTACTGCATAACAAGCTATGCTCTTGATTCAATCTTACACATTTTACTTCCATAAATATAATGACAGGGAAAGAACTTCTTTGTACGATTGTACACCAGAATTCAAAAGTTTGTTGACAACCTTGCGAAGAGCTTTAAATATGAGGCAAAATAGATTAATATGAATTTTTTTATTAAAGATAAAGAGCAATAAACAGTGAGTGGGTAGAAATAAATCGAGTTGTCGACATAAAACGCTTCATTTTTTATTTCATTTTGCAAATCTGCCCTGTAAACCAATGCAGCTTTGCATAAATTAAGACATTCTACTGTTAGCTTCAGTGTCCCAAATTATCTACTATAGGTGGCAAGATGGTGCTATAGCCATGGACTCCTAATTGACTGCTGTATTGCAGTTAAGGATTATCCTCTCTACTAATGCTACCAAGAGTACCACCTCACATGTGTATACATGTATGTTGTTTTTGTTATCGTTCCCTAAGCTGTCTGGCCGAACAGCCCCGAGTCCCTCAGGAAGGCCATGGCCATGGCTCACCTCTGTATACATGTCTCATCTATGCCTGTATCTAATAATATTAGAATATATTACAGACTTGTGGATTATAAGCAGATCTTCTGGTAACTTGGAGGTAGACTACTGCCTGTACATAGGAGGATTATAGTTATGACTAGGATAATTTTAAAATTATCAGAATTAATTAGTTACTGTAATAAAAGTTCTTTTAATATCTGTACTGTATGTAGGTTGTGTGCAAACTTTTGACTCCTGGTGTAGCTGATATTAGCGGGGCTATGGCAACAAGTAGATCATAGAGATTAGGAAGACTTAAATTATCATATAGGCAGGACACACTTGAACTGTTTTATCCCCTTCAGTACTACAGTGTTATATTGATTTATACTGGCTAACAATTACTATTTTATTCAGTTTAACATATTCGGTATATGATGATGTTTCTTCATTTGTTCTGGCTATCAGTAAATGATTATATGCAGCTTAGGCAGGATCTCTAGGAATCAATGACTGCCTCAACCCCTTTAACGCCCTAAGAGCGGGGCCGTTTGTAACATCTACTACCTGCCAAGCGGGCAGATTTACCCTAAACGAGCTTCATTCCATGCTCTTTTTCATGCATAAACAAGAGCCAGAGCGTAATACAATTATGTATCCGTGAAAGGGCGATAATTGAGCTTTCCAATGACACTGAACCATCCTTGTACGACCACTGGTTGTCTTGCAACGATGTTGCAATGCGAGTACAAAAACCCTAAAATACGGTAATTTCCTTACATAATTCCCTGTCTAGGGAGGCAGTGGATGTGGATGAGTGTGGAGGAGGGACCAGTCGCGGTACGGTGGCCGTGCCGAACGGTCGGAGCCCACCCGCGCTCCTCCCACCGCTCGGACTCTCTCTCAGAGCCAATTATGTGCTCATCGCATTGGACTTAAGTCGGGCCCTGCTCTTTAGTCCTTGGTTCTCTTAACCGCCTTAAGTCGGGCCCCGATAGACAAAGGTTAAAGAATTATCCAAGGTAGCAAGAATAAACTGAAAAAGTTCCAGCGAATGCTGAAGGACTAAATATAGGAGCGATAAACCTACACAGATCCTTCCTAACTGAATAAAGTGGGTCTATTGATAGCCATAAGAAAACAAGAAACTCCTCATGATATTGAAGGGGATAATCTTCACTCTTTATCTTTGGACAATGGAGAATCAATTAATTTGACTTTAGATTATGGATGGAGTGGAATGAGGGAGACTAGCCAAATCCTACGTGGTAGCCCAATTTGCACGCAACTTCACTGCACTATTCACTACACTTGGTATGTATTCCTGCTTCCCTATGGTGTTATGGTGGTTGCATTGCTTGGTGAATGCAAGCTTAGTTTAGTTTTGCTCTAAGTTTAAATTATCCTGTTGCACTTATAATTCTACTGCCAGATCCAATACTCTGCAAGGAAGCCGTGACAGCATATCCTTCACACAAAATTGATAAAAATACCACCCACGAAAAATGAGTGAAGTTAGATGGATAAATTTAGTATTGAGATACAGGTAAAGTACAATTTGCAGTCTAATCCTACTAATTTTTTGTGAGTATATTTGTACCGTTATTGCGTGCTAATTGGAACACTGCAAATGAATAGGCTAGTCTACCCTATAGTATGAAAATGGTACTATTTAAGATAGTGTTAGATCCCAGCACACCACTCCCAAGATATTTGTTAAATAAAGACTCTTTAGGATATTATTTTGATCATTGAATCGTATGGGTTTTGTTCTATTTTTCACAAGCTTAATATCTCTGGCATTTTAAGTAGCAAAGTTCATTAACCCTTTCATTCAGATAACTTTATTTTATTGATCTTTTGCTTGGCTATAGCATCATGGGCAGAATGTCAGTCAAGGTCTCTGGAAGTTCTGTTCATGTATGCATGTATGTATATACTCAGCCACATGTCCCATAGCTGGGGGTGGCCGACTTGAGACAGGTTCTGTTCATATTAATTCTATAATTGTTCACAATTTATCTGTGTAACTTTGCATATATTTTATATTAGCTATCGTCTGTTTGTCAGATTAGGAAAGACCACTTACAGTCTGAAGATTAATTACAATCATATCTTAACATTTTTATTCCTTGATATCGTTCCTAAATTGAGATTTGTTTTAATAGTATCAGGTGGAATAAAATAGCTATCTTGTTGAAGGGGATCATTATTTGGCTCTAACCAACCACTTTCAAAAATAGCAAACTTAATATACCAATATATTAATGGTTTAGTTGCATAAAGAAAATGGTTTTAGTCAGCGTGAAAAAATCAAATTTTTCTAAGCTAATTATTACATAATACATTGGCTCTGTCTCAAGTTGGCCACCCCCAGCTATGAGATATGTGCAGGAGTATATACATACATACATACTTACATAAATTTATTTTACAAATATTGTTAAGGGGGCATCTAGGTTTTACTTTTAATGTGTGAGTGGATTTCGTTCAATTTCAAAGCGATTTAACACATATAGGGGACTGTGAGAGCTTTAGATTGGTACTTCACGATTGAAAATTGGTGAAATAGTTTTTGCGTTCGATACAAATTAGGGTCAAATTAATACCACTACTAAAAAAAATGATTTTGTCCTACAAAATCCCATGTATCATCTTTTTATAGTGTTCTTTCTTATTATCGTACCTAATATGGAATTAGGTGATTTTTTTTCAGCTTTGCTGACATGTTGGGCATGAATGGGGAGGATTAAAATAAACATGTTGAATGCAGTTTGTAGAACTTTTCAAGCTCATTATATTGGTATATGAATGATTCTCGTATGAGCAATAGTTTCAGAGCCTATCGATCTCAAAAGGTCAATAACTTACATTTCCATAAACAGCTCCCAAAGTTAGCTGATGAGGAGTGAAGAGTGATGGTTGAATGCTCATCTCATTACCTTATACTTGACTGGCACTTGGTGTTACACAAGGCTCTCTCTCTTAGTGGGGTTACTAGATATTGCAATATAAAAAGAGTATACAGTATAACGTAAATTTCACAATTTTTATTTTATTTTTTATTTTTATATTTTGTTTATATATATAATATCAATGGAGAGTGGCGACACACTACCAGCATAAGTTTGAGATAAGCTTGATTTTTATATAATATAGAAGTGGATTTCAGCTGTTATACTTAGGGGTCGTGAAGAGGGATGTTGAATGGTGATCTTTATCTATATAATGTATTATTCATGGGTAACCATGATGACCTTAATTTTTAGAGGATGGGGAGCCCCCCTTAATAAATTATTAGGTGCAGTTGCAACCGTTGATGTAGTTGCACGTTTAGGTGTGATTTTGGTGTTGCAAGGTGCTTAATATTAAACTTTAGGATAGACAATTTAATTTGTATGTGGTGGCTCAATAAGTAAGTCAATCGATAACAAATACTACCCATATGAAATATTAAAAGTTAAGTTAATAGATATTATAATGAAATAAGTGACAGTTAAGCGATATTTAATCGATAATAAAAGAATATTGCCCATATATAATAATAGTTAGATTATTTCATATATTGAGACAATGTATGGCAGTTAAAGGACATTTGGACACTAAATATATTACTTTACCCGTCCAGTACCGGTGACCTCCTTTTCATTATATTCTGGCAACTATTAGACGATTTCAGTCAGCCTAGGAAGGATGTCTACCCATTAAAAGGCTACAGACTATCCATTATTCCTTTTAGCTGCCGTATATCCTTCCTAAGCTTCATTAAATCATCTAAATGTAGCTGAAATAAAATAGAATAGACGTCGCCTGTACTGTATGGGTTAACTATTTTTGTAGGTATTTTTTGTTTTAATCAATTTCACCTTGAACCACCACTTATAAATTTGCTAATCAACCAAAATTTGAACTCTTACTTTTGGGAGTAAAATATGCTGAAGTCCAGATAAAATTAGACAAGAAGTTGTAATAGATCCAAAATAAGGTTCTCCGTAGGTTGTTGTTGTTCCCTAAGCTGCCTGGCCAAACAGCCCCGAGTCCCTGAGAAAGGCCATGGCCACGATCGGGCTTTCCCACAGAGCTCTCATTGAGTGTAGATTGTGTTGTTGGCGTAAGTGGTTGTGTGAAATGCAGTCTTCTATGATGTGTTTAATGGTATGGGGTGCTGTGTTACATCCCGGGCAGGCGTCGACAACGGAGTCATCCAGTCTCTTCTGATAGCTCAGGAGAGCTGGATGGTGTCCGCATCTCCGTAGGTATGTGTGTATGTATATACTCAGGCACATGCCCCATTCATTGCCGGGGGTGGCCGACAGGAGACAGAGCCCGAACAGAAACAACATTTAAAGTTCCTATCCTCAGGGTCCGGGACCACTTTCGCGTTCTCTCGCCCGTTTCTCTGTCTCGTCGAGTAGGAGAATTATACAAGGGGAGGAGGATTCTTAGCCCCCTGCCCCAGAAGGAAAAGTAGGACAGTAAAAGAGACAGACAGAAACGGCTAAGGTTGGGTAGAGAATGCGAAACCTCACTCTGGATAGGACCAGCTCTCACCTCCGTAGGCGTTTCAACTATTCCACTTATATGTTTCCAGTCCACATTCGGCCTCTTCCAGAATGATTATAACATCTGCAGTCAAGAGGGTAGAATTTTCACTCCACAATGACTAATTATCTCAGACTAATTACAGTATAATTATTATTCCAGCCTTATGAGGATCCAGACCTAGTAGGCTGTAGGAAAACAAAATTATTTTGCATATTTATTACATTTAAATTTCAATCTACATACAATAGACAATTTTATACAGCTTATGAAGGCTGATGGAGTAAAGGGTTACAACTAAACTGGTATGTGGACTGACTTCTACAATAGTCATGTCAGTCTCTAATTTTTGTAAGCTTGTATTAGACAAAAGAACGTTATCGTTCAAAGTGGTTTTCGCCATCCTCCCTGGATCATTCGTAATGTACTGTATATGGCTTCTCAAATTTTGTGAAGGAGATGGGATAGTTACCAAAACATAAACCTGGGACAAGTGTGGTGAATGAGTGATAGGATTTAGTGCTTGCACAGATTCTCCTAATCAACGAGACAGAGTAAGGGTCAAAGGAACGCGAAAGTGGTCCCTGATCGTATGAATTGGAACTTTAAAGGTTTCTGTTCGGGCTCTGTCTCGAGTTGGCCACCCCTTGCAATGGGGTATGTGCCTGAGTATATACATCCATACATACATACAGATAGATGTAAATAGTTAAATGGTGAGTTGATTTTACCCTTTTGTAATGTGTGAAGTGGGCAAGATGATAATTTGATTGTCATTAATATTATATCAGCCGTTTCCGACTGTACCTTTATCATCATTCTTATTTCTAACTTTTTTTCCTGAGAGTGGTGAAGGCAGTGGGGCCATAATGGTGTGCCCCATGGTTCCCTATTGTCTTACTCTCACAGCCCACTGGCACAAGTTGGCCTTTCTCTGGCGTCGGGATGCGGCGACCCCACCGCCCGCCACTTTGGTGGTGCAATCAGCTTCTGGAGCAGTGGCCCACTGGTTCCTATCTTCAGAAAATTCCTGTGCTTGGTATGCTTCCAGCCAGGGCCCCACTGGGGTAAATAAAATAGCAAAACAGTGGTTGAACTGCCATCCGGGTGAGGGACTGCTCTGGGTCTGCTCCTTCAGTGTTCATGGTCATAATCCACTTAGTGGAAATGGCAATGTGGAGTGGGTCAGTCGGGGTATGTCTGGGAGCCTGGAGGTAGTTTCTGCCATGGCCATCCCTTTTGGGGCGTTTCCTCTGGAAGCGGGGCGTCAAATTTGATGATGATGATGATTAATACTATATTAACGTGCTAGGAAGGTTAAATACAGCCAGCTCTCCACAGTATTTGTCCTAGGTTCCTGTCTTGGCAACTGTACCCCTTTAACCTCGTTATGTTACTAAGGGCAAATTAATGTTTCCTCGCTCCCTCCCTCCTCCTCTGCAAGTTCAAACAAAACTAATACTTTGCTGAAAATCTTGCTTATTTTAAGGTACAGTACTATTATTTTCCTTCACAGTGCTTACAGATTTGTAATAGCCTGTGACTAGTAAATTGCTTCGTAGAAAAGTCCAGTTAATATCCCTCTCTAGATTTCAAACATAATATCAAGATTTACGGTGAAGCATTATTTTGACTGAACAGGGAATTAACCCTGGTCTTGCAAGTTGCGTAGCACCCAACCGAGTCATTATTTTAATTACTTTGTTAAGAAGTAATTACTGTATTGTACTCTCAGTGTGTCGGGTACAGTCTCAGTCATTAATGCTGTCTATTGTCTCGAGAAGAAGTGAACCTCATGAATTCATTGCCTGATAATTGCATTTCAGAGGGCTGTTTAATCAGTTAGTTACTCAAAGTGTATCAAAATTAATGACTGCGATTGTGCATTTGATGTTGAAATTTATTTAATTTGCACCCTAGTTTCAAGTATCCTCTGTATGAAACGGTGTTGGACAATTTGCAATCTCTTGACAACTTACCTTTATATTTACTGGTATTGTATATTTTAACTCTTAAATGAAAAGTGAAATAATTTTTATCTTGAAATCTAGGTTTGGGTTGATGTAAGTACTTTATTATGTTTACAGTAAGTGAGACAGCTGTTTTGCAATACAGAACTGTATAAATGATGTATGTATGGCTGCATGTATTTCATTTTACCTTTACTTGTTCTGGAATCATTTATTCCATGGGCCATATTGAATAGTAATACCAATAGGGGTGCTAATATTTGTTATTCTTATGTAGCCTACAGCTATTTTGGGTTAGGGCTGGTCCTATTCAGAGTGAGGTTTGGCATCCTCTACCCAACCTTAGCCATTTCTGTCTCTTTTACTGTCCTACTTTTTCCTTCTGGGGGCAGGGGGCTAGGAATCCTCCTCTTGTAAAAATTCACCTACTAGACGAGACAGAGTAAGGAGCGCGAGAGTGATCCCAGACCCAAGAACTGGAACTTTAAATATTGTTTCTGTTTGAGCTCTGTCTCGAGTCGGCCACCCCCAACTATGGGGTTTGTGCCTGAGTATGTATGTATATACACAGACACATGCCCCATAGCTGGGGGTGGCCGACTCGAGACCGAGCCCAAACAGAGGTTAAAAAAAAAAAAAAAAAAAAAAAAAAAAAAGTTACCCAGAGACCCAGGTCCATTTGGGGTCTCCAGCAAAAGATTTTCAGGTCCCAGACTTTGGAGAGGTTCCGGTCTCAGCAGGCAGACGCGCAGCGAAGCTTACCACCACAATGCCTGCCCACCTCACATCTAGGCATGACCCTTCATATACACCGGCTCCCCGGGCCAGGCGCCTGACGAACTATTATCTAGTCTTAACTGGCGCCTGACCCCCTCTCCCAACGACTGCGTAATGCCTGATCTATTCACAAGCATTCTCCATTCATTCCTATTTATTACCACTTCTCTTGCCTGTTTTACATTAATCTCTATCTTCCAACGCTTGTACTACACAATCTCTCCATCTCAACGGAGGTCTTCCTACATCTCTACCTCCCCTTGTATCTGACTCATATACTGTACTCTCTTTGTAAGCCTTTCATAATAATGATGATGATAGGCTGGTATTTTATTTGTCATGAGCGCCAATTCTCCAAGTGGATTCAAGAGCGCTCCCATTTTTTTTTTTTTTTTTCCCCATTAATTTTCTTTACATCTTTCATCTAAAAATGTATTCAAAGTTTATTATCATCAGCAAGTGACGAGGACCTCTCCAAACTGAGTGCTGTGGAGATGAGCTTTTTCAGAATGGCAGCTGGCGTGAATAGGCTAGATGGGCCGAGTAATAGGGAAGTGTATGAGTATCTAATGATAATGTACGACAGGTTGGTAAGAGAGGTATCCTGACCAGGATTCGAACCCACTCACTCCAGGTATATTTGGGAGAGTCGGGCACCATTACCAATCGACCATGAGCGGATACAAGGAAAGCAACCCTAGTTATTATTTGAAGAACCAGGTTATAGTCTCGTACTGTAGAGGACTTTGCCTTCGAACAGGGAGCAATGATATTTGTAAAGGTAGGACTGAAGAACTGCTTCGGCAGTCCAGGGAGGTGTTAATAAAGTTAGGAGGAAGGGAGGCATACCTGTAGTACATGGTATCTTGCCAAGAAGAGGGGTTAGGAAGGAATGGTTTTATAGGGCAATTGTTATCAATTGTCGGCTGGAAAAAATACTGCAATGAAAATGCAATACCATTCATATATACATAAAATGTTAAGACCGAGTGCTCCACACATATGGGCAGTTTCAGTTTCTTGTCCTAATGGCGGCGTTCCAGGCAACCCTGTTAAGGGCTGCTTCACTCAAGTTTTTGGATTTGAGATCAGCACGTATAGTCCGATCCCAGGTCTTCCTTGGTGCAGCTCCCTCCACAAACACAGACCTGCATTTTTTCACCCAATTTTGTTCATCCATTCTCTCCACATGTCCATACCATCCCAGTCTACTTGTACGCATCACTTCACTAATACTCTTTATACCTAAACGTCTCCTCAGCTCAGCATTTGTTATTCTATCCTGCAGCCTGGCCCCACACATAAATATCCCCATTCTCATCTCATTACGTTCCATTCTGTTGACATCCTTTACTTTAACGGCCCATGTTTCTGAGGCATACGTCATTGCACTTCTAACACATGAGGCATATTCACCTTTCCCTTCAGGGGGAGAGGCATTCTTTTCATGGTCAGAATTGGCAGCATTTCTCTAACCTAGGAGAAGGCGACAATGTTAGTTACTGGTATGCCAGTAGTAACAAAGTTCCGTTTCACAGGACACTTGTGAACTCTATAGTAAAAAAAATTGAGACTTAAGTATGCCTGTTACCTCAACTTTTTCACTATGGAAAGTGTAACCTAAGAGAAGGCGTCAATGTTAGTTACTGGTATGCCAGTAGTAACAAAGATCCTTTTATAGGACACAGTTTCCTTCGCCTTGCTCGGGGCCTAGGGGCTGTTCGGCCAGGCAGCCTGGGAAACAGCAACAACAAAAACCGTAACTACAATAATAAATGTTGTAGGGCTATGGTATGCCTGTGCCCTTCAACTTTTAATAGTGTCGATACAGCCTACTAGAGGCCTCGATGTTAACTGATGGTATGCCACAATTAACAACGATCCCTTTATAGGTTTTTTACTTGCAGACAATATGGACTTTGGTATGCCGTTTATCCAACTGAATGGGAGGATAATCTTGAGGTTTCTCAATGTGGTATGCCAGTGATCGAGAAGCCCCAAAATTGCTTACTTCCTTCAGATTTCCCGGATATAGTATTCACAACTACTGAGGGGTACCCGTCCACCCTTTGAGGAGAGCAAGGGCATGAGCGCACACTCTCTGTTAGGACAGGAAGTCCTTCTTGTCCTAGGGGGAGGTCGACTTCCTTTACTTTAATTAATAACCACTATACTTGAGGATATTACAAAGGTGGTATTTTATGTAGACAGGACTCCAGCCAAGGCTTATTTGGATTTATAAATCAATAGGCAGGGTCATGAGATTGTGGAGATAATTAACCTTTGTTCAAGGTTTTAAGGTTCTTGGGCTTCAAACTTCAAGTGGGAAATTTCAGGGTGAAGGGGTAAAAATAAAAGTGAGGTTTGTTATGCTCATCAAGGTATTTCATCTACAAGAGTAGTCTGTTATACTTAGGATTGATATCAGGGGTAGATTAATAGTTTAGTTATCTTATTATCTGAAAACTGGTAAGTGAGGGGTTTCTTTATATATGAGATGTGTATCTATACGTGCGCTCTGATTCGGGAAGGTTGGTAGGCCGGCGAGTTCATGGTACTCCCGGGAGCTTGGGGGATTAGCTGAGAGACGTGAAGGTGAGGGTGCGCACGATAGACTCGAGAATAAGGACTTGTCTTAGTTAAAATAAAAAAAAAGCATGAAAGAAGGGAATGTGGTTTGTTTACTAGGAGAATAGCTTAGCGGTGAGAAGGCATATGCATGTGTGTGTTGGAGAAAAATAAGTTGTTCCCTAAGCTGCCTGGCCGAACAGCCCCGAGTCCCTGAGGAAGGCCATGGCCGCGATCGGGCTTTCCCACAGAGCTCTCATTGAGTGTAGATTGTGTTGTTGGCGTAAGTGGTTATGTGAAATGCAGTCTTCTATGATGTGTTTGATGGTATGGGGTGCTGTGTAACATCCTGGGCAGGTGTCGACGACAGAGTCATCCAGTCTCTTCTGATAGCTCAGAAGAGCTGGATGGTATCCGCATCTCAGCCTGGCCAGGTGGACTCTGTCCTCTCGAGGAAGGGAGGATTCGGGAGGTCGTGCTTGCAGCTGCGTGTTGTCTATGAGTGAGTGGATGGATCGGCGAGAGATATGAGTATGGATGTGTTTCTGGAAGTTGGTTTGGGGTGGGCAGGGAGGGAGAGAGGACAGTATTTGTGTGTGATACCGTGTGCTGGGTGTTGTTTTGATATTTCTTGGTGTCTGTGGGTGTGTTGCCATTTAGTGTAGTGGGTGGTTTTGGTTCGTAGAGGCTGCTGCCAGAAATTGGGTGCCTCTCATGTCCAGATGGTCTTTGACTTTGAGGATTTAGGTTTCTTGATGTAGGTGATCTGTGGGTGTAGTAGCTGTGCAGCCTGTAATGATTTTTAGGGCTTTGATTTGAATAGTCTGTAAGGTCTTGTGATGTGTTTCAGCTAGGTTAGAAGCCCAGGCTGGGCTTGCATATTCCATCACTGATCTTATGTATTGTTTATAAACTGTGGTGGTGGTCTCTTTGTTGTGTCCAAATTTTGTGTGAGCAAGTGATCTGAGGGCGTTAAGTCTGGGTGTCGGTTTCTTTTTCGTGTTTGTGATGTGCTGTTTGAATGTCATATGAGTATATCATATGTTACTCCTAGGATTTTGGGTGAGTGTGTATGTGTTAGGGGTGTGTTGTTTATGGTGAGTCGAGGGATGTATTCTTGTTCTGTCCAGCTTGTGAGCAGGGTTGTGGTGGATTTGGCTGGGGCTAGATTAAGTCTGTTTGTAGTGCACCAGCCATGTAGTGTGTTGAGATAGGGTTGAAGGAGATCTGTTGCTGTGTTTGGGTCATGGTTTGTGCATGTGAGGTTCTGTCATCTGCATAGGAGGCTAAGTTTATTTGGGGTGTATTGGGTATATTTATGTCGTGCATGTACAGATTGAAGAGTGCGGGCGATAGGACGGTTCCTTGTGGGACTCCGTTTGGAAAGTTTCTGATTCTAGACGACTGACCGGCAAAAGATACGTGTGCACATCTGCCTGCTAGGAAGTTGGCCAGCCACCTTTTTGTGTTGTGCATGTTTGTGTTGTAGATTTTGTTTGATAGGTTGTGGCGGGGAATGGCATCGAAGGCTTTACTAATGTCGAGTGTGGCTAGTAGTGATCTATGTGGTGGTCCAGCTGAGTTAATGCCCTCTAAAGCTCTTTGTGTAAGGTCTGTGAGAAGAGTGTTTGTGGAGTGCAGTGGCCTGAAGCCATGTGTTGGAGCTAGGGGTAGGTCGGGTGTAATTAGTTGTAGTACAAGGCGTTCCATGACTTTAGAGGGGGTGCAAAGGAGTGTGAGGAGGGTAGCGTGGGGTCTTTGTTGGGTTTGGGGAATGTGATGATAATACCATGCTTCCAGATGTCTGGTATTGTATTGTGTGAGTAACTGTAGTTTGATAAACATATAAAGAACATAAGAAAATGGGAGTCTGCAAAAATCCGATCGGCCCACACAAGGCAGATCCCTGTGTCACCCAACCCCAATTACAAGGCCCAATTATAGGCCCAACTCACTAATACCTTGAGTACTGCCCCCACCAAAATGGTCAGGGATTAACACAAGATTACGGGGGTCTGCTGAGCGCCGATTGGCCCACACCTGGTAGATCCCCCTCACACCCAACCCATCTCGTCCATATGCCTATCTAATTTTTATCTTGAAGCTCCCTATCGTTCTTGATCCCACTATAGCACTTGGTAGCCTATTCCACCCATCTACAACTCTGTTACCAAACCAATATTTGCCTATATCTTTTCTGAAACTAAATTTATCTAATTTGAATCCATTTGTACGAGTTCTTTCGCTATCACTGAGCTTTAGTACATTTTTCATGTCCCCTTTATTAATCCCACTAACCCACTTGAATACCTCTATCATATCCCCTCTAACGAATGTAAGCCTAATTTCTTCAACCTTTCTTCATACGGAAAATTTCTAATATGGATAATTTTTGTCATTCTACGTTGTACTCTCAACAATGAATCTATGTCCATTCTGTAATAAGGACACCAACATTTAACAGCATAATCCATATGGGGTCTCACTAATGACAAGTAAAGTTTTGAGATAACATCAGCAGTTCTGTTACTCGCACTCCTAGATATGAACACGAGAATCCTGTTTGCCTTGTTACAAATGCTTATACATTGTTTTCTAGGCTTCAAATAATTGCTAACAAACACACCTAGATCTTTCTCACAGTCTGAGTTTTCTAATTCCATATTGGGTAGTTGATATTTAACATTTGTATGCATCTTCCCTATCTTTAACCTCTGAAGTGCGTATGGGGGTAATTGGAAACGTCCCCCTGTGCTGACGTATTTGAGGTGTTTCCGTCACTAAAATATTCATTGTGCCATTAATAGCATTAATACTTATCCATATGCGCCTATTATGGGTTGATTATAAAGGTATTAACCTGAAACAACAATAAAACGAGTGAAAACAGCGTTTGGATGGTCAAAATCGGAGATATAGCCCGCGAGTTGTATAATGTATGGGTGAGGCAAGCTGCTTTCCCGCCAATTTCCCCCAAGGCCACTGAGACACAGTCGATCGATACTCTCTCTCTCTCTTGCACTCGCTTGCCATCAGTGATGACAACACCCTGCTTGCAACTCGCTAATGTTAGCACGAAAATATACCTCAGAATAAGGGAATAACAGGGAAAATAGGTGATAACTGAAGGAGAGGAGGAAAGTGGGGAAGGAGGGGAGGTAGAGGACTGAGATTTTGAATGGCCCAGGGGCCAAAAAAAAATAAAAACATAAAAAAATATTTTTTTTTTTTTTTTTTTTTTTTTCGATGTCAAAAGTTGATTTTTTTTTTCACTCACTCATAAGAGTCTCCTCGCAGTCCGCCGGGGGAACTCTTAAGAGTCTCCCCGCAGTTCCCGGGTTAATACCTTGCATTTGTCAATGTTAAACTTCATCTGCCAATTTACTGACCATTCGTGTAAGGTATCTAGATCCCTTTGCAGACACTATATATCTCTATCTGAATTAATTTTTCTCCCCATTTTGGTATCGTCTGCAAATTTACTTATCCTACTAGTTATACCTAAAGCAAGATCATTTAAGTATATAATAAACAACAGAGGACCTAATCCAGATCCCTGGGGGACACCACTTTTGACTGCTCCCCCTTCTGACTTGGTACCATTTATGCTGACTCTGCTTCTTACCAATTAGCCATGACCTAATCCATCCTAACAACGCCCCACCTATTCCATGTGCCTCAACCTTTCTCATCAATCTGTCGAAAGCTTTACTGAAATCTAAATATATAATATCATATGACTTGTCATTATCTACTGCTTCATATACCTCTGAGAAAAAACAACTAAGCAAATTAGTAAGGCCAGTGAATCCTGAGTGAATCCATGCTGAGAAGAATTGATTAAGTTAAATGTTTCTAAGTGGTTTCTCATTTTCCTAGCAATAATTGACTAGTAGCTTTCCTATGATTGAAGTGAGACTAATGGGACGGTAATTGGATGCTATTGATTTATCACCTTTTTTGAAGATCAGAACTACATTTGCAAGCTTCCAAGCTTCTGGAACTATACCTGTTTCTAATGACTTGTAAAATAGAAATGTTAATGGGTAACTTAACTCATCTCTGTATTCTTTTAACCCCTTCCGACATATGACGCGATTTTGAGCCTATTAGGGATACTTTAAAGCCTTTGTTATCATCAGGGGTATTTAGAAATCTTTACTTTAGTTACTTCAACCTCTGCAGTTGTCTTTGAGTTAGCTGTGCGCAGAAAACTAATTTTGGAGAGGTAATTATAAGAGTGAGAGAACTGTATTTCTTATTGCTAATCTGGCAACCTCTGCGTCATACGAGTCTGAAAGGGTTAATACTCTAGCATATACCTCATCAGGACCAGGTGATTTATGAGGTTTCAGTCTGTCAATTTCCTTAAGCACATCATTTCTACTTATAGTAACCGTACTTAACCTATTTTCTATACTATCGCTATATACCTTACGGACTTCTGGAAACTGTGCCAAATTTTCATTAGTGAAAACGGAAAGAAATTGAAATTTTAATGTACTGCACATTTCTCCTATCGAAGTGTTAAGGGGACCAATTACATCTCTAACCTTGGATTTATATAGTTGGTAAAAAGCTTTAGGATTATTTTTTGAGTCATTGGCAACCTTAATTTCATAATTTCTTTTTTCTTTCCTAATATCCTTTTTTACCTGTCGTGATAGATTATGATGGTAAGCAAGTAGGTGAATTTTGTCTTTCTTAATTTGTCTATATATTCCTCTCTTTTTTCCTAGAAGATCTAAGTCTATTAGTCATCCATTTGGTTTGGTTCTGTGTTGATCTAAATTTTCTTTTGGGGATATATTTATTTTGCGCATTGAATACTGACTTGATAAAATTATCGTATGTATCTACCAAGTTTGACGTCTCTTCCTGACTTAAGATGACAGGTGCCTGAGAAGGGATACACTCATTTGGACACCTGGATCGACTTAATATTTTGACCATAGGGTCCGCTAATAGGGCTCTTCTTAACCCACCATAATTGGCTTTTCTGAAGTCAGGTATTTATGTTGTATTCTCTCTGGTATTACCTTTCCATTGTTTATTAAAATACACAGAATTGTGATCACTATTTCCTAGGTGGTCCCCGATTTCTACACTATTTATCATATGTTCATTGTTACTGAAAACTAAATCGAGAATATTATCACCTAGTCGGCGATCTATGAATTGAGATAAAAAAAACTATCTTGTACTACCTCAATAAACTCCTTTGAATCAGAGTCGCCTATTTGTTGCTGCCAATCTTTATTAGGGAAATTAAAATCCCCCATAATGAACACGTTGCTAAACCTTGATGCTATTTTAATTTCCTCCCATAATGATGTTCCGTCATTTCTACTCATATTTGGCGGTCTATACATAACTCCAATAACTAAGGTCTCACTACCTTCGTTAACCTCTACCCAAACACTTTCATTTTTATTATTTACTCTAATACCTGATTTAACACAGCTTTTTAATGAACTCCTGACAAACACTGCTATACTGCCGCCCCTGCTACTTGTTCGGTCATATTTAAACAAACTATATCCCGGTATATCAAACTCTGCTAAAAAATGCCTGGTTTCTGTATTAATCCATGTTTCAGTTGTTGTTGTTGTTCCCCAAGCTGCCTGGCCGAACAGCCCCAAGGCCCCGAGCAATTCCAAGGCCATAACCGAGCGCCCCCACAGAATCCTCCCTGCCGACCACAATAAAGCCTGGGTGACCGAAGCCACTCCATGGTGGGGAGCTGAGGAGGGTGCGGAAATGCCCGGGAAACCAAAGCCCCACCCAGGGCCCTGTGCCCCTCAGCAATTATGAAGAGAAAGTTGAGGGGCAAAGGAAAGATGTGACGCTTTGGCTTCCAATCTTGGTAGATAAGGAGGTCAATCCACGCAAAAGACGCCGTCACTTGAGATCTAGAAAATATAGAAGTAAAAGGAACAGTCAGAGTAAGCTATGGGTATGGCAGAGATCGCTCAGTTCTCACTCTGATAAGACCAGCCCATCACCACATGACTAGAACTCAATCCTCTCGGCATCAGCTAGGAAAGGCCCTAGAAAGCCGCCTTTGGCGGGGGGATAGCTCCCCTATTTCAACCCCTTTCGGGGTCGGGCACCCGCCATGTTTCAGTTAGCGCTATTATGTCTATATTTTCTTTGCTAACCAGTGCTCTAAGTTCGTTCATTTTGTTACATAAACTCCTACAATTTGTATAATAAACCCTAAAACTTTTACTTGTACTTGCAACTATTTTTCTATTGTTTTTAACTAATTTATTTTTACCTGTTGAACTACTAGACCTAGACGGAAAATCTACGCTATCAGAATGTTCGTTATTATTATCAATTTCATGTGGCTGGGATTCTATTTTACTTACACACCTATGGTTTATTAACAAAACCCCGCAACAAACTTGTCGAGTGAGCTGGCTAAGGTCGAAACTCTTAGTCGAGAGAGATGTACTCCATCCTGGGCATACAGTTCATCCTTACCATAGAAGAGGGTCCAGTTATCCAGGAATGGAATAGTATTTGCCTTGCAATACTTCTCCAGCCGGCTATTTACACCAATAGCCCTGGAGGACCATTCCTTCCTTACCCCTCTTCTTGGTAGGATACTGTGTACCACAGGAACACCACCCTTCTCCTTGATCCTCTCCAACATTTCCTGGTATGTGGTGAGCAACTCCTCAGTCCTGCATTTCCAAATGTTGTTGCTGCCTGCGTTGAGGAAGATGATGGGGTCCTCCCCACTCGCTTCCATGATACCATCTAGCTCTTCTGCCACCCTCTCGACTCCGGCACCAGGCAGACAGACAACTTTACCAACATGTGTGTTAGTAGCCCTGCCAAGGTATTTAACCATTGAATCCCCTACAATTAAAATAGACTTAGCTGTTTTCTGTTGCCGGCCTGTAGCAGAAGTACCTGCAGATTTCCTCCCCTCCCTTCTCACTGCCCCGCTGTAAGACGGGTCATCTCCTTCCTCCTTTCCCCCTTCACTGCCATCACACTCGTCATCCAGGGCGCTATTATAGGTTTGACTCCTGCAAGGAGATAAAAAAAAACGAATATTTAGTAGTGGCCCCTCCATCATTGACGATTATGCCTATTACATAAGGCTACCTCTTCAAACGCTCATAAGCGTAGTTTGAATCTACCGCCGCAGAGCTCAGAGGAACCTTCATCACAAGCACACGCAAAATCACTCATGGTTCGTCTTTATGATTGGGTTCTCACTATGAAAAAACTTTGTAACAAATAAAAAATAAAAATAATATAAGAATAACTATTCCTAAGCTTTCCATATTCCGTGGATGTACTTCTGTGGATTCTTGGACCAGACGCTGACTAGCGCATTGTTCCGCCTTCATTGACATATCAAGTATACCAAAATCCTTAATACATCAACGAATGGGAAGGGGATGGTCGGGAGGGCCCCAGTCGTCAATGATTATGGGGCCACTACTAAATATTAGGTTTTCTTTATTTCCTTGCAGGAGTCAAACCTATAATTTATTAGTGGCCCCTCCATCATTGACGATTATGCCTGATATCTAAGACTGGAGGGGGACATTCGTAATCATATAACCATTGCAAATAGAATAGGCAGATAATCAAACAACCACATAGTATTCTTACTTTGTAAAAATTATATATTTATGTATAAACTTTATACAACATATAAAAAGGGGTACAAGCAGGGGCGTGCTTAAAGAAGCCTGCTTGAGGAAAAAAGGTAACTATGAGAATCTGTTCACATATCTGAAAGTTAAAGGCACCCCACTTAAATTAAGTGGTGAAAAATAAAACTATGTTTACATGTGCACATATAAACCCCATTATTCTAATGTGTATATTCCTTAAAATTAGACACAAAAAATAGAATAAATTCTTGTACTATCGCAGATGTACTTACTAAAATGCTACTCGTAGTTGCAACTACCGAGAACTCTTAAAATTAAATTGCTTCAACAGTGTATCCCACCTAAAGAAACAATTGTTGTACTACATCCATTGTACCTCAACAACATTTCCCGTAGTCATTATTACAGAGAAATTTTAATCACAACACTTATACATTGTATCACAGCTACTAATTTTTAACCGTCACATACTGCTTCTGGAAGGTTAATTTCATTCCTCTTGAAGATGCCACCTTCCAGGAAGAGTCCGGTTTTCCTACACCAGTGGCATTTTTCTTTTCCTCTAATGCCATCTTCAATGCTAAGTTCTCGTACTTGAGAGATTGGACCTCGAGCTCAACATTCTCCAGCCTTTCTTGCAAAGCAAGACAAAGCTGGAGAACATGGGAAGAGGTGACAATCTCATCAGCACAAACCATCACTAAGAATGTTCACCTCACTATGGGATAAACAGGTATGTCATGAGTGGTCACTGGGTCAAAGGTCAGGAGCCAACTGATATGTTTGATATGTTAGTGAGTGCTTGTATGCCTTGTGGTCCCAGGTGTCTGAGGTGTATGTTGCTCATGTTGTCTAGGCCACAGGCGGGTGAGTGCTTGAGATTGTTGATGATGTGCTTTGTCTGGTGATTGGTGAATGGTTTATTTTCTTACAGTTTCTTACAGTAGATCCTCTGGAAAAAGGCAAACTATGCCTGTGTATCCAGCTCAGTACCAGTACTTGCACTGCTGCGGTCGTTCACGGTGTTGGCGGCGGCGGTAGCAGACGCAACATTTTTACTATTCTGTATTTTTGTTTTATAATCAAACTTCAAATCTTGTCTTCCCCATGCTTTATCAAGATTACTTTCAAACTCCCTTATTGATTCGGAATCGACTACATACTGGGGCAGTGCGTTCCACTCATTTACCACTCTATCACAAAATGAGTTCTTCGCCTTCTCAAACCTATTTCTTTCTTTGTAAATTTTCTTAGAGTGTCCTCTCGTTCTTGTTCCCTCCCGCATCAAGAAGATACCTTCACACACATCCTCATCGTACTTTCCTGACACTATCTTAAAAGTCTCTTATCATATCCCCTCTCTTTCCTATATGCCAGTGTCGGAAGTCCCAGTGTCCTCAACCTCTGCTCGTAGCCCGCGTTCTTCAACGTTGGTACCAGCTTGCTAGCTCTCCTCTGCACTTTCTCCACTGCTTCTATATCCTTTACCATATATGGAGCCCACACCTGGTTTGCATATTCCAGGTGCGGCCTAACCAGCGCTGTATATAGATTCCTGAAGATTTCTTCGTCAAGTGACACAAATGTCCTCCTTATCAGCCCTACAATTCTATTGGCTTTGTTTATCTTTTCCGCTAAATGTTCTGAGAAATTTAACTTATTGTCTATCACTACTCCTATATCCTTTTCTGCACTCACTTCCTCCATCGCTTCATACATACTGTATCCTACCTTGTCTATCTTGCTGGTCCCAATCCGCATGTACTTGCATTTTTTTGGATGAAAAGGCATTAACCAATGCTCAGACCATCCCTTCATGCCCTCCACATCTCCTTGAAGCAAACCCATATCTTCCTTACTCCTCACTCTTCTATACAGTTTAGTGTCATCCGCATACAGGTATACCTCACTTCCATTAGTTATAACTTCAGGCAAGTCGTTGATAAATATAACGAACAGCAGTGGTCCCAACACAGATCCCTGAGGTACCCCACTTGTAATTTATAGTCAGGGTCTGTGGGGAATTGTCTCTTATGTCGGATGACACGTCGTTCGTCTTTGTGGGGTTTTAGGTGGCTGACACGTGAGAAGTGATTGATGAGAGTGTTTGCTTGTTGTTTACATGAAGGAGTAGAGTCTGTTGTTGTGATTGTGTTGTGTTGCTGTTGGAAAGTGTGATGCTGTTTAGTGTTTTGTAGTTTTTTGGGGTTTGTTTTGTGATCAAGTGTTTGTTGGAAGTTATTCCAATTTAGTTTTTGTTGTTCTTGTATTTTGTTGTTAGTCTGGGTGTTGAGTGCTTGGATTTGTTGTGTGATGTCTTGTGTGTGGGGAGTGTTTCAGTATGTCGCATTGTCTGATGAGGTTTTGAATTTCTGGTGTGAAGTTGGGGTTGTGTCTTTTCCTGTTACCTCTTGGAATGTGTTTCTTGTCAGCGTTTTGGATAGTTTTATTGAGTATGTGTATAGCATTGTTGATGTTAGTGATGGGTATGCTGTTTAGAGTTGTGAAGTGTTCTGTTTCCCAGTTAGCTCTTTTATAATTGGTGTAAGTGTGTCTGTGGCTAGCTGGGGTGAGTCTGGTTTTGGTGGTGATAATGATCGGAAGGTGGTCAGAGCCTAAGGTTATAACCACCCTCCAGGATGTTGTGGGGGCGAGTTCTGGGGAGCAAAAGGTGATGTCTGGAGATGATGGGTTATAGAGGGCTTGGTGGGGAATATGGGTATGTTGATGGATGTCGTTAAGGATGATGAGGTTATCTGTTTGGTGTTGAAGTACCAGCCCTCTGTCTGTGTCGGGGTTGTCGACAAACCAGGCCGACGTCTTTGCGTTGAAGTCACCACCCAGGATGATGTGTGGGGTGTTTGTGATCTGTTGTAATTGTGGTCTGTATTCATTTGGTACTGTAGGGGATGTTTGGGGAGGGATGTATGTGTTTATGATGGTTATGTTGGAGTTGTTGCCAGTGTGTATTTTAATTGATTGTATTTCTGTTGTGTTGTCATTTGGGGGGAGGAGGGATTTGGTATGTACACTGGTGACTATATATAATATTTCTTTGTGTACCAGGGTGATGAGTCCACCGCCGCCGCCGACGGCCCGGTCTTGTCTAATGGTGGTGAAATCATGAAATGTAGGTGTTTTTTGTGTTGTGCGGAGTTTTGTTTCTTGTAAGATGGCAATGTGTATGTTGTGTTGTTTGATGAAGTGTGAGAGTTTGTGTTTCTTTGTGTTGATGCCATCTATGTTTAATTGGAGAATGTTAATGTTCTGTGCACGATGTATGTTGGGTGCTGCTGCACGAGGATGGGGTGGGGGTGAGGGTGGGTAGGGTGGGATGGGTGAGGTGGTGGGGGTGGGGATTGGTGAGCAGGAGATGAGGGTGAGAATGGATTAGGTTGGGGTGTGGTGTTTTGAGTTGAGGATGTGGATGGTATGGGAAGGTTAGGTGGGTTGGGGAGGAGAGGTGGACGGGTTGTGGGGGGGGGGAGTGGATGGTATGGGAAGCTATAGGTTAGGTGAACGGGTTTTAGGGGAGGGATTTGACTGGGAGAGGGAGGGGCATGAGGAACAGGTCCAGGTGTTCGTGTAGTGTTTCTTGGAGGCAAGTGTTGTGCAGGTGAAATGGGTCCAGTTCTCGCATGAATTGCAGGAAACTGAACCTTTAGTGTGGCGACTCGAAGTGATGGGTTTTGAGCAAGTTGGACATATGTATGTGGGTCCTGGGTTGCTCTCAATGTCTCCGGCTAGAAGAAGTCTTTGAGAAATGACAGCCGGAGAGTAATTTCTCGGTGTAGGAAAAACTGTGTAATGTGTGTGTGTGGTGTGAGAGGTGTGGAAATTGCCCGGCGCTACTGAAGCCGCTCCAAGGACCCGTGCCCCCAGGGAGGGGGCAGGGGATAGGTGTGACGGTTTGGCTCCCGGAGAACTGCTCCCCGCGGCCGGCAGCCGGCTGTCCTCCACTGGTCTTTGATCTTGTCTCCTGCCGCGGAGGGTCGGCAGCCACCCACGGTTGGCAGCTCCGGGAGGTAGTCCCACGGCGTAGACGCTGCCACATCAATAATAATAATAATAATAATAATATTTATTCAGTTAGCATTTTACAATGTTGGTACCACATAATATGTTACAAATATAACATGTACCAGCATCAGGACTAGAAAAATAAGTAAAAAGAGCTTAGCTAGGTGGTATGAGAGAGTTTTTGCAGAAGTAAAAAGCCTGGCAAAACGTCATATTATAGTTGGTCGTATTATTCGTTTTGCAGGATCGTGAAAAGGGTTTTGACATTTTTGGAAAACAGGAATTCGTTATAGGGCATCCTTTGCATATATTAACATCGTAATGGTAGGTATAGTAACCTTAATATTAACACTGGTGACTCATTAGGACTGATGCTAGTAGGTCGAATCATTAAGGATTGATATAAAAGACACGAAAGAAGATAATGTGGTTTGTTTACTAGGAGAATAATTTAGTAATGAGAAGGCATGTGAATCTGTGTGTTGGAGAAAAATATGTAAAAGAGTATCTGTTTGGTAGGATATGATTCTTGCATAAGTAAAAACATGCATATATTAACATCATATTGGTAGGTATAATAACCTTAACCCTTAAAAAGCGGCTCACCACATAAGTCGAGTTGAAAAAACTGGCAAAAAACGGGTGAAAAAAGGGTGGAAATCGAGTGAAAATGGGTGGGATAGTAATGATCCATACGTCCGACATCTGTGGCCTCCCGGCCCACACTAACTCCAGTTCCCCCACCGCGCGTGAGGATGACAGTGTAACCAATAGTTCGCTAAAAGTGAGCAAGGTAGCAAAATCAGCTAAACTTCCATCTTCGAGGTAACACTGTCAGTGCTCCACGAGTGCTACGTAGCTGTATGTGGCGTCATTGTGTAGCGATTTCCACCTAGTTTTCGGCGCAATACAGTTCCTTTCATACTGATGGTTGATATAGCAGTCAGAACGGCCCAGAAAGGCCCAAAACGGCCACAGAGCACCCGCTAGAGGAGGGTTAATATTAACAATCTGGTGACCTACTATGGTTGATGCTAGTAGGTCGAACATTAACCCGGCAGCTGCTGGGAGACTCTTAAGAGGTTTTACTGGGTGACTGCGGGGAGACTTAAGATTCTAGACCTAATTTTTTTTTTTTTTTAATGGCCCCAGTAGCACTTAATTTTGTTTTCCCCTCCATACCTCATATCACTTCTCTACATCTGTCAAAGTACCCTCCTTCCCCCCCTTTTTCCCCCCCCCCCTTCAATTATCACCTATTTTCCCTGTTATTCCCTTATTCATTGGTATATTTTCGTGCTATTATCTGCAAGCCGGTTGCAGGGTGTGATTATGTGAGTATACAAGCGAGTGTGTTAGGTAAGGTACAGGGTGGGGGAGACTCTCAGTCATGCTCTAGAGCTTGCGAGGGGAGGGTCTGCCTCGCTATGCTACACATTTCATGAATGGGCCGCTCCGTATATATTCGCGATTTTGACCATACAAACACTATTCCCACTTGTTTTATTGTTGTTACAGGTTACTATCTTCATATTAAACGTAAAATAAGCACATATGGATAAGTATTAATTATATTTATGGTAAATTAACAATTTTAGTGAGGAATGCATCGAAATACCTGCGCACAGCGGTATGGTGTATACTGCAGGGGCTGCGCAGCTGAGAGGTTAAGGGTTTATATAAAGACACGAAGGAAGGTAATGTGATTTGTTTACTAGGAGGATAGCTTAGGAATGAGAAGAGGAGTAAGGAAGATATGGGTTTGCTTCAAGGAGATGTGGAGGGCATGAAGGGATGGTCTGAGCATTGGTTAATGCCTTTTCATCCAAAAAAATGCAAGTACATGCGGATTGGGACCAGCAAGATAGACAAGGTAGGATACAGTATGTATGAAGCGATGGAGGAAGTGAGTGGATATAGGAGTAGTGATAGATAATAAGTTAAATTTCTCAGAACATTTAGCGGAAAAGATAAACAAAGCCAATAGAATTGTAGGGCTGATAAGGAGGACATTTGTGTCACTTGACGAAGAAATCTTCAGGAATCTATATACAGCGCTGGTTAGGCCACACCTGGAATATGCAAACCAGGTGTGGGCTCCATATATGGTAAAGGATATAGAAGCAGTGGAGAAAGTGCAGAGAAGCTAGCAAGCTGGTACCAACGTTGAAGAACGCGGGTTATGAGCAGAGGTTGAGGACACTGGGACTTCCGACACTGGCATATAGGAGAAAGAGAGGGGATATGATAGAGACTTTTAAGATAGTGTCAGGAAAGTACGATGAGGATGTGTGCAGGCGTAGCTCCTGGATGCGGGGGGGAACAGGAAAGAAAGGACACTCTAAGAAAATTTACAAAGAAAAAAAGGCTTGAGAAGGCGAAGAACTCATTTTGTGATAGAGTGGTAAATGAGTGGAACGCACTGCCCCAGTATGTAGTCGATTCCGAATCAATAAGGGAGACTGTAAGAAGACATGTAAATATGTGTGTTGGAGAAAAGTGAGTAAAAGAGTTAATCTGTGTGTATGTGATGGTCAGGGTTTTGACATATCTATAATAATAATATGTAATGGATTATATTTTGCTTCTTTTAATAGTATTGTTATGCCCTGTTTTTCTACAGGATTAACTTGGGTGATGTGGGCTCTAACTGACTGGGTATATAAGGCTACTATAACACGTTAGTACTAATAAAATGAATCTTGGATAGTATTTTGTTGGTCTGGTCCTGGTTATCTTGCGTCCGTGATGTTGGGGGTTAGCGACTGGTTCCTCGGCCGTCCAGGTGGTCCAAATTGTTAGAATCTTGATGTGCTGGCTACAAATTGGCCTGCAAACGACTAGTATGGTTGGCCTGCAAACGACCGGTATGGTTGTCTACCCTTGGCAAATTAGATAAAGAGTTGGGTGGTAATTAAGTAAATGTATATGTTATGTATCATATAATTATACTGTACTACCTAGAGTATAATCGCATGTAGGGTATCTATAATTTGTAGGGTAGATTACCCTGATGATTAAATTATCGAGGATGCGATAACGTGAGTGGGGGCGTGTATGCGATGTGGGGAGGAGAAGGTAGTCGGAAAGCAGAGATCGTGGAGAGAGGTTGTGCTGCGTGTTTCATGTAATGGTGGTTTAAGGCATGCCTAGCAGATGGTGTAAATAGTGAGTTGGATACGGTATGTGGTTTGATTGGTATTACATGGCGTTGCAGTTGTTTGGGCTGTGGTTTTTGTGTGTCGGCGTTTGTGCTTCTTGGTTACGATGGTGGTTTGTTGTTTCGCTGAGTAGCTGGTTCATCTTGGAGGGTTCAACGTTCTTAACCCGGGAACTGCGGGGAGACTCTTAAGAGTTCCCCCGGCGGACTGCGGGAAGACTCTTAAGAGTCAGAGAAAAAAAAAATCAACTTTTGACATCGAATATTTTTTTTTTTTTTTTTTTTTTTTGCCCCTGGGCCATGCAAAATCTCAGTCCTCTACCTCCCCTCCTTCCCCACTTTCCTCCTCTCCTTCAGTTATCACCTATTTTCCCTGTTATTCCCTAATTCTGAGGTATATTTTCGTGCTAACATTAGCGAGTTGCAAGCAGGGTGTTGTCATCACTGATGGCAAGCGAGTGCAAGAGAGAGAGAGAGAGTATCGATCGACTGTGTCTCAGTGGCCTTGGGGGAAATTGGCGGGAAAGCAGATTGCCTCACCCATACATTATACAACTCGCGGGCTATATCTCCGATTTTGACCATCCAAACGCTGTTTTCACTCGTTTTATTGTTGTTTCAGGTTAATACCTTTATAATCAACCCATAATAGGCGCATATGGATAAGTATTAATGCTATTAATGGCACAATGAATATTTTAGTGACGGAAACACCTCAAATACGTCAGCACAGGGGGACGTTTCCAATTACCCCCATGCGCACTTCAGAGGTTAAGGGCGAGCTACGCATCAGAAAGGTAATTATTGTAAACGTGTATAAAATATATATGAAGTATTTGGGAAGATATCACATATGCAGATTAGCTTAACTATATTTAAGAAATTTGGTAGCAGAGCGTAGTTTTCTTGATCTATACTAATTCCATCGGCCGTTTGCTGTATATTCAAGCCTACATACTTGAACTTCTTGGAATCAGCTGATCCCACCAGAAAATTGTTTTTCAATTTTGAAACTACACACTCTTCAAACTGATCAGTACCACCCCAACAAAAGTCGTCCACATGAATACACACAATGCCTTCCAAATTATTATCTCTGGTATACATAAACATTGCTGGATCAAATCTCGACATTCTCATACCAAGCATAATCAGTTCTTCTTTTACAGTGTCATGCAGTGTCATTACAGTGTCTTGCAGTATCACTCAGTCCATAAACCGTCTTTTTAAGTTTCCAAATTCTTCCACTGAAGAATTCCGGCGGAGGATGTAAATATACCTCACGTTTAATGCCGTTACCTTGCAGGAATGCCGATTTAATGTCTATCGTTTGACATGACCACCCTTTCATTTGTATAGTAGCTAGAGCCAACCTCAATGATTCTTTACCACATGTAGGAGATTCGGTGTTTACCTCATCCTTAAGCTCTTCCTCGAATCCGCGAGCCACCAGTCTGGCTTTCACAATCCTACCTTGTTTAGTCTCTTTCTCGGTCACAATCCACCTTGTGGAAATAATGTCCTGACCTTCCCATTCCACTTCATCATATACATCATTCTCTCTCCAACTGTCTATTTCTTTTCTCTTGGCTTCCATAGACTTTTCACCTGAACATGTAATCATTATTTCCTCCTCATCTTCTATTTCTCTAATTTCATTAATGTCCTTCACGAAATCCATCCAGGTCTCTTCTCCGTTCTCTTCATTACGATAGTTAAAGCAATTCTTAAATTTACCCGATGCTTTGCCTGCCCTGCTCAAGATCTTGACGTTAATCCTCTCATTGGAATCTGTAAGTGATACCTCATATCGCTTTCCTACCTTTGGGATAGCATTCCTTTCCTCATTACAATCCTCCACAGTTTCACCACTTACATCATCGCCATCACTGTCATCATCACTGCAGCGGCCTTCTCTGTCGTCTCCTCTGTAGTCTGTAAACTGCTTCTACCTTCATTACTAGAGCTAACCACATTACTGGCCGAGTATCCTTTCACTCTGCATACATGGGCCCTTACAACATAACCTCCATGCCGCAAAATGTTAAGCGGCTCGCTTGGTGTAGTGACTAGCGTCTCGGACTTCCACCCAGAAGGCCCGGGTTCGCGCCCACGCTCGGCGCATTAAAGATTTTTCACAAGCACTGAGTCGTTACCATCCCTCATGAGCAAAGGGATGGGGTAGTAGTACAGGACCCCAATGGAAATACGCCTAATCGGCCTTATTGAGCTATCCTTAGCTAGCTTAGCATGCGCTAGCTTTAAGAACTATTATTATTATTATTATTATAACCTTACCATCCTTACCTATAACTCTTGCAGGACCTCGCCAGCTGTCCTCGCCTTCTCGTTTATAATAGACATAATTGCCTATCTTAACATCTTCATCATTTGTTTTACGAATGTTATGTGACAAAGCCCTTTTAATTATCTCGTTAGCATCAGATTTCACATATTCCTCTCTACACTTACGCAAAGCATTCAAATTATTAGCTACAATCTGAGAGGATGTAACATTTTCCAAGGCTGGAGGGTTATCTGCTGCTATGTTAGGATGGTTAGGATTAAAACTAAACACCAACTGATTAGGGGAGAATCCATTATTGTTGTGAAGAGCATTCCTGGCAGCCACAGCCCAAGCCAGTGCAGTTTCTATGTTGCATTTAGTATCTTCTTTAATCTTTAGTACGTTAGCCTTTAGCACTGCATTCAGTCTTTCACACGTCCCATTACTCCATGGACTTTCTGCGGCAGTACACATTATCTCAATGTTGAAATTCTCACCCATGCTCCTGAAATCCATATTATTAAATTTTCCTCCATTATCAGTCAACATCTTCTTGGGTGTGCCAAATATTGCTATCCAGTATCTCATAACAGCATCTATAATCACACTTGGGGTTTAATTTTGATCACGCATGCATTACAGTATCTAGTAGCGAGATCAATCATTACAAGGAAATACTTATCCTCAAAGAATTTCAGGTCCATACTTACGTCATTGAAGTTCCTCGCCATTGGCATACTAACCACAGGTCTAGACGGTGTTCTCTGGAACTTACTACAAGTTTCACATGATTCTCCAACATTTCTTATTTCATCTTCTAACTCTGCATCTATGATACCAGCTTCCTTGACCAATGTGATAAGTTTTTCCTTTGTAGGGTGGGCGAATTGCTTATGGAGTTTCAATGCTTTCTTCTTGGCATCACCTTTTCCATAGCTGTACAAGACATACCTCATGAAGTTCCTGTCCTCTCTGAAACTCTCAAATTTATTTATAGGCATAGCATAATGACCAGTGCTAGTGATTTTCAAGTTCTTAATTCTACCATACTTCCAGTCAACTTTTTCCTCAGCCAAATTCATCACCATACCCATCTTTTTCATGAAAGATTTACTTAGCAAAAGTGGTATATCCGATTCACATTCAAAACATCCACCGTCAAGCCTATTCCTCCTCCAACTTCTTCTCTGGTATCTACCATATCTACCACCCCTATTGTATCTACCATTGTTCCAGTTCCTATGATAACCACCTTGGCCACCATAATTGGTTGTCCACATGATCTCTTCTTCTGTATTACCGTCCTTTGAAGATACAGCAGTCTCCTCAATCTTAAAACATATTTCTTTTAGCTCCTGTTCCAAAATTGTTTTTCTATTCTTCAAATCATCCTTCCCATTCACCTTTGTCATATTTACCGGTTCAGACTTAACCTTAACTTCTTGAGTTACTTCACTCCTTGTCACACTGCTTGACTCAAACATTCGTTTTAATGTTGATCGAACCTCCTTAAATGATAGGGGTTTTGTTGATGCCATAACATATGCCATATGCTGGAGGAATGGTAGATGGATTAAGGATTATGTTTAGTAATGTGGATGTGTTTACTCAGGACAAGAAAAGAGAACTGATATGTAGGTTGCAGGATGAAGAGGAAAAACCTGATATCATAGCCCTACAGGAAGTAAGACCAAAAAATGTTAGAATTGAGAGGGAACTGGTGGAATATAGTTTGGAGGGTTTTGAGTTATATGAGAGAAATGCTATTAGAGCAGAGGTTGGAGAGGACTGTTTATTTATGTAAGAAAAGAGCTCAAGGTTAATGAGGTGGATATGAGACAGCAGTATTGTGAGTATTTGTGTATTGAAGTAAAATGTGTAAGAGGATCAATTCTAATTGCCTCTATATATAGAAGCCCAAATAATAGCAGGGGAGAGGATGATAACCTACTGAAACAATGGAGGAGATAGATAATAGAGAGAACAAATATAAAATTTTGATTGGAGATTTCAATTTGCCAAGGATCAACTGGGCAAATTGTACTACTCCAGCGGGACAGGGTAGCCTGGAAAATAAGTTTATAGAGAAAGTGAGAGATTGTTTTTTAACGCAACATATTGTAGAGATGACAAGATATAGAGATGGGACGCAGGGGAGTGTACTTGATTTGATTTTTAGCAATGAAGAGGATATAGTGGAACATGTTAATGTGGATAGCCCTATAGGTCGTAGTGACCATGCCTGTATAAGCTTTAGTTGTAACATTAAATCGGAGAGGGATAATAAAAAGCAATAGAAAAATATACATGTATGATAGAGCAGATTATGAGCTGCTGAGACGGTGTTTGGACATTGACTGGGGGGAATATTTGAACGGTGAAGACGCTGAAGGAATGTGGAGGAAAATTAGAGTCAAACTGGAGAATGCTGTATCCAAAAGTGTACCAGTAAGGGAATATAAGGATAAAACAAAATTGAGGAAAAGAACTAACCCAGAATTGCCAATGAAAAGAAAGCTTTGGATATTGATTAGAAGAAAGAAACGATTGTGGGAAAGATTAAAATTGTTAAAAAAGAACAGGGGGTCTAGTATAGAGGCTAAGGAAGTGGATCTGGAACGCAGACAAATAAACAATAAAATAAGGTGGGAAACAAGGAGGGGGGTGAAGGAGAGGGAGAGAGAGATAGCTAGAAATGTGAAGGATAATCCAAAAATATTCTGGAAGTACATTCAGGAAAAATTAACAAGAAGAGTAGGGATCCCAGAGCTGGTGGGGGGGTTGAATGATGGGAGTAGAGCGGAGACTGATAAGGAGAAAGCAGAGGTGCTGGGGAAATACTTTGGGGGGGTACTAACAGTGGAGTCGGAGGATGCAGTGCCTACTATTCCCATCAAACAGGCACCGGCACTAGAACTAGTAGAGTTTTCCCATGCTAGAATAAGAAGGGCTATAGAAAAAATGAATAGAAGTAAGTCACCGGGACCGGATGGGATACACCCAAGAATCATAAAGGAAGGAGGGGAGATGTTAGTAGAGCCATTGAAAATGTTATTTGAGGTATCGTTTAATACAGGACAAATCCCGATGGACTGGAGAGAGGCGAACATAACAGCTATATTTAAGAAGGGAAAGAGAAATGACCCAGGGAATTATAGACCAGTCAGTTTGACAAGTGTTGTGTGTAAACTAATGGAAACGGTAATTAGAGAAGGAATAATGGATCATATGAAGTCAAACCAACTTTTCAGTGGGAGACAGTTCGGATTCTTGCCGGGGAGGTCGACGGTACTACAGCTAATTAAGGTGGTAGATGATTGGATGCAAATTCTAGAAGATGGTGATGTAATAGACGTGGTATATTGCGATTTTATGAAGGCCTTCGATAAGGTCCCACATAAAAGGTTAATAGAGAAAGTTAGAAGCTATAATATAGGGGAGAAATGTGTGAAATGGATAGAAGCCTTCCTGAAAGATCGGAGACAGAGGGTATTGGTGAATGGAATAGGCTCGGGGTGGAGGGAAATTACAAGTGGGGTACCTCAGGGATCTGTGTTGGGACCATTGCTGTTCGTTATATTTATCAACGACTTGCCTGAAGTTATAACTAATGGAAGTGAGGTATACCTGTATGCGGATGACACTAAACTGTATAGAAGAGTGAGGAGTAAGGAAGATATGGGTTTGCTTCAAGGAGATGTGGAGGGCATGAAGGGATGGTCTGAGCATTGGTTAATGCCTTTTCATCCAAAAAAATGCAAGTACATGCGGATTGGGACCAGCAAGATAGACAAGGTAGGATATAGTATGAAGCGATGGAGGAAGTGAGTGCAGAAAAGGATATAGGAGTAGTGATAGATAATAAGTTAAATTTCTCAGAACATTTAGCGGAAAAGATAAACAAAGCCAATAGAATTGTAGGGCTGATAAGGAGGACATTTGTGTCACTTGACGAAGAAATCTTCAGGAATCTATATACAGCGCTGGTTAGGCCACACCTGGAATATGCAAACCAGGTGTGGGCTCCATATATGGTAAAGGATATAGAAGCAGTGGAGAAAGTGCAGAGAAGAGCTAGCAAGCTGGTACCAACGTTGAAGAACGCGGGCTATGAGCAGAGGTTGAGGACACTGGGACTTCCGACACTGGCATATAGGAGAAAGAGAGGGGATATGATAGAGACTTTTAAGATAGTGTCAGGAAAGTACGATGAGGATGTGTGTGAAGGTATCTTCTTGATGCGGGAGGGAACAAGAACGAGAGGACACTCTAAGAAAATTTACAAAGAAAGAAATAGGCTTGAGAAGGCGAAGAACTCATTTTGTGATAGAGTGGTAAATGAGTGGAACGCACTGCCCCAGTATGTAGTCGATTCCGAATCAATAAGGGAGTTTGAAAGTAATCTTGATAAAGCATGGGGAAGACAAGATTTGAAGTTTGATTATAAAACAAAAATACAGAATAGTAAAAATGTTGCGTCTGCTACCGCCGCCGCCAACACCGTGAACGACCGCAGCAGTGCAAGCACTGGTACTGAGCTGGATACACAGGCATAGTTTGCCTTTTTCCAGAGGATCTACTGTAAGAAACTGTAAGAAATAACCTGTTCCCTTTGTATTTCCGTTAATTTACAATTCTTCACCAGACGGAAAGCCAACACCTCATCGTGCAGTTCCATGCCCTTTTCTGTCATTTTGTAGTACTTCATGTCAAATTCTCTCATGAAATCGCAAATTGACCTGTCATCCTTCCTCACACATTCCTCAAAATTCTGATATGCCATAAATTTCCTTCTCTCGGGTTCCTTCAGGAAGGCCTCATCTAATTTTGCTATCAGTAGGTCAACTCCATTCTCTTTCTTCTTATCCTCTGTTGACACCTGATTAGCCACTTCCCTGGCTTGACCAGTTAACGTGAGATGAAAGGCTAGCGCTTGCTTCTTTTGATTTATATCCGTTAATTTTGTCCACATCAATACATCTTCCTTCCATTGTTCATATTTGTCTAAATCAGTTAACATGGGGGGGTTCTTAATTACAGAAGCCATGACGGAACTATGGACCTCTAGGTCATGGGCCCAGCACGCTGTAACTACGCTACTCTGCTGTCCTCGCCTTCTCGTTTATAATAGACATAATTGCCTATCTTAACATCTTCATCATTTGTTTTACGAATGTTATGTGACAAAGCCCTTTTAATTCTCTCGTTAGCATCAGATTTCACAAATTTCTTAAATATCGTTAAGCTAATCTTTTTGTAGCCAGCATATGTGCTGGCTACAAATTGGCCTGCAAACGACTAGTATGGTTGGCCTGCAAACGACTGGTATGGTTGTTTACCCTTGGCAAATTAGATAAAGAGTTGGGTGGTAATTAAGTAAATGTATATGTTATGTATCATATAATTATACTGTACTACCTAGAGTATAATCGCATGTAGGGTATTTATAATTTGTAGGGTAGATTACCCTGATGATTAAATTATCGAGGATGCGATGATGTCATCAGCTGATGACGTGAGTGGGGGCGTGTATGCGATGTGGGGAGGAGAAGGTAGTCGGAAAGCAGAGATCGTGGAGAGAGGTTGTGCTAGCGATAGTGGGGAGCGATTGTCCAGCGTGTTTCATGTAATGGTGGTTTAAGGCATGCCTAGCAGATGGTGTAAATAGTGAGTTGGATACGGTATGTGGTTTGATTGGTATTACATGGCGTTGCAGTTGTTTGGGCTGTGGTTTTTGTGTGTCGGCGTTTGTGCTTCTTGGTTACGATGGTGGTTTGTTGTTTCGCTGAGTAGCTGGTTCATCTTGGAGGGTTCAACGTTCTTAAGGGCGAGCTACGCATCAGAAAGCTTGGCGAAACAGTATTGGCGATAGGTTGGATATGGTACCAGAATTCGCATTTGGCGCTTCAAATGCACTTTTGGCGAGAATGCTGACGTCATGGAATTACGTTGGCCCAGAATGCACCGCCCGCAAGCGTCCACAACCACCACACTCACTCGTTTCACCAGGCCTAACTAAAAATATTTCATGCCTGACTGTCAACTCGCAAGAGCGGTGTGAGGTGCTAAAGTTCCCTGTGACAGAGTGACAGGTTAAAACAGCCCATATTCCTATAATTTGAACCAAAATCAGTTAAATCAGTTATAAAAAAAAAAAAAAAAATGAATGATAAGTACCTTAGGATTAATATTGCCTGTATGAAAGATATGCTGGCTAAAAGAGAAGTTACTGGTGTGGAGTTGGTGGATACAAGGAGTCAACTTGCAAATTGCCTTACCAAAAAGGGGGCATCACCTCAAATGCTCATTGGAGCAATTACTATGTAGAGTATTACATAGAGATGTCTTATGAACATAGTAGTGACATTGTTGCATTACTAATGCAACATTATTAAATTGTGTGTCGTAATGCACAATATTAGACTGTGTGTAGTAGAAAAAAAAAAAAAAAAAAAAAAAAAAGGGAATTTTGTTAGAATCTTGATGTGCTGGCTACAAATTGGCCTGCAAACGACTAGTATGGTTGGCCTGCAAATGACCGGTATGGTTGTTTACCCTTGGCAAATTAGATAAAGAGTTGGGTGGTAATTAAGTAAATGTATAATGTTATGTATCATATAATTATACTGTACTACCTAGAGTATAATCGCATGTAGGGTATCTATAATTTGTAGGGTAGATTACCCTGATGATTAAATTATCGAGGATGCGATGACGTCATCAGCTGATGACGTGAGTGGGGGCGTGTATGCGATGTGGGGAGGAGAAGGTAGTCGGAAAGCAGAGATCGTGGAGAGAGGTTGTGCTAGCGATAGTGGGGAGCGATTGTTTTTGTGTGTCGGCGTTTGTGCTTCTTGGTTACGATGGTGGTTTGTTGTTTCACTGAGTAGCTGGTTCATCTTGGAGGGTTCAACGTTCTTAACCCGGCAAGCGCGATAGGCCTCACGGAAGGCTTCCTATAGGGAACGCGATAGGCCTCACGGAAGCAAGACCATAAAAAAAGCCTTCCAAAAAAAAAAAGGGGCCTATCAAAACAAAGGATTTTGTCTCTAGGTGAGATAATTCCCCTCTAGTACTCATCCATGTGTTTCTCACCCCTCCCCCTCCCCTCCTTCCCCACCTTATTCCCCCCTCCCCCCCCTCCTCAATTATCACCTATGTATCCACTTATTATCATCATCTATCGGTTATTTTTCTCTCCCGCGATAATGTAGCACAAGTGGGTTTCATAAAAGATCGTTATGCAACACCCAGACACCGGCACACACCGCCCCGCTCGTCTCAGTTGACTCCCAGACAGCGAGAGGGGAGGGCTGCCTGTGGCTCTCTCTCGCCTGAGATTATGACCGGGTGCCCAATATCTTCGTTTTTCACCACCCAAATGCTTTTCCCACTTATTTTAGCACTCTTGAAGGTTCATATATACATCATATATGTAAAATAAAAGCATACCGAAAACAAATAATGCTTTATATTGTAAATATAACGAATTCTGTCAGAATCCAGGGCTAGAAATGCACAAATAACTACCCTAGCACCTAGGTCTATATCGCGCTTGTCAGGTTAAGGGCGAGCTACGCATCAGAAAGGTAATTATTGTAAACGTGTATAAAATATATATGAAGTATTTGGGAAGATATCACATATGCAGATTAGCTTAACTATATTTAAGACAAATGTAGGAAGTTCTCAAGTCGGATTTCTTGGCGATCGGTGCTGGCTACACGCTTATATACCCACTAGTGTGTGTGAAGGTTATAAGGTGCACGTTGATACTTGTACGTGGACAGATGCTTCTATTTTAACTTCTGCCACGGAGTCTGCCGGCTCTGGAATCTCTTAACTCAGGAACAACACAAGGGCAGAGCTAGAAGTTAACTTCAGGGGGTTGACCACTGGTTGGTGTCTAACTTTCAACTGATTTTACTGGGGGCTGGAGCTGGGTTTATAGGCTCGGTTTTGGGACCCTGTAGGCCATAGGGATCTCGAGTCTTATGGAATTATTTGAGCTCTCAATAGCTATGGGGACTGGGTAAGGTGGTGATTACTGTTGTGGCACATGGCAATAGGAAGCCTTCATATTTTAATATAACTGAGCCTTAGTAAGAGGTACTATTTTGGGAAAATATTAAGGAAACTACCCACCAATTATTATTATTTTTTTTTTTTTAGTTTTAGTTTATTTGCATCAATATACAGTATAGTGATTGGCATTAGTTTCAACCTCCGCAAAAATCGTTTTCCCCTTTATCCAACGATCTTAAGACACGGCGCCCGATAGTGGGAAGGGCTATGAAGATCAGGGAAAATGTGGGGTTAAAGACATAAAAAGGCGATATAAGGGTTTTTATGATGAAAGTTGGCTCGGGTTTTGTTGTTTTTCAACTTGAGAAAACTCCAAAATGAAAAAACCCGAGCCAAGTTTTGGCAAAAGTTGGCTCGGATTTTAAGATTTTTCAGCTGCATAAAAGACAGTAAGTGCAAAAAAGAAGTTGGCTCGGGTTTTCTTGTTTTTCAACTTAAGAAAACCCCAAAATTAAAAAACTCGAGCCAAGTTTTGGCAAAAGTTGGCTCGGATTTTAAGATTTTTCAGCTTCATAAAAGTCAGAAAGTGGCCAAAAAAAAGTTGGCTCAGGTTTTCTTGTTTTTCAACTTAAGAAAACCCCAAAATGAAAAAAAAACAGTCATGTTTTGGCAAAAGTTGGCTCGGATTGGACAATTGTTAGGCTTCATAAAAGCTGAAAATGTAGAAAATGCCAGCCAACTCTTCGCCATTGGATACAGGATGGGGTGTGGGAGAGCCCTTCCCCCCCCCCCCCCCCCCCCCCACACACACACACACACCCGTGATTAATTGAAATCATCATCTATGTTGCCCGATAGTGGGGAGGGCTATGAAGATCAGGGAAATTGTGGGGTAAAAGATGAAAATAAAGAAAAATATTGAAGAACTTATTCCAAAAACCCAGTAACCTAATTATCTATTATCCAACAATTAAGCTACATTAAAGATATTAGCCTAACCTGCCAACCTTACCTAACCTAACCTAGTATTATGAGTGGGGGCTGACGCCCCCACACCCCCGCTGGTTGGATGGTACATGGGATAGAAAATGAACTTACCCAGTAAGCTCATTATCCATTATCCAACAATTAACCAACATTAAAGATTTTAGCCTAACCTACCAACCTTACCTAACCTAACCTAGTATTATGGGTGGGGGCTGCCGCCCCCACACCCCCGCTGGTTGGATGGTACATGGGATAGAAAATGAACTTACCCAGTAAGCTCATTATCCATTATCCAACAATTAACCAACATTAAAGATTTTAGCCTAACCTACCAACCTAACCTAGTATTATGGGTGGGGGCTGCCACTCCCACAGCCCCGCTGGTTGGATAGTACATTGGATAGAAAATTATGTCAATTCCTAGTGTTAATTAGACTGAAATGCAGGGAGAAAGAGGTCCGCCGAGTCATGTTGTGTGCCGTCTATGTTTTTTACAGTAGCTATAATTGCTTTAATGCATTTCCGCCGCTACTGACATATATAGGAATGAAGTCATAGAATTTGATGGGTGCGCTGTGTAAGTAACGCTAGAATAATACCGAAAAAACACTATAGATGCAAATAAACTTTATATACATTTTTACATCTATAATAATAAAAAATAACCAACCTTATGTAACAAAGGGACAGTGACGGCGTGTTCTGGACTTCTCCTCGTAATAATGGTGTGTACACCGCCAGTGATCTTTATCTGGCCGGTAATGGCAAGGATGTCCACACCTAGGACACTCAACACTTGTAGGCAATATACCGTGGTCTGTAAGTATCTTAAGGGCTGCCTGGTTGTTTTGAGAAATTTGTATAATTATTGTTCAGGGGTAAGTGCACAACCACTACAGACACTGGCCATCCTGCAACTGACATTTAAAACCATGCTGCCTGTCGGTGGGCTGGAGTTCAATGCACTCATTGGCTGACTAAAATGACGTAATTGTCCATATATTGATCCATGATTGGGTGACTCCTTCAATGCCGTGACGTATGGTGACGTATACAAAAAATAACCAATAATATGGCAGAAACATAGTGACGTGTTGATCATTAGTTCACATAGAGAAAGGCAGAGGGCGTTATATTCGAATATTTACGATAAAAGCGCTCCTCAATTATAGTATCAACATGGCTGACCTAGCGGGGTGGCGTCTGTGGGAAACACTGGACAAATATCGTTACAGGTTACAGGTTCTAGGTTCTGTATCTCCCTTAATAGAATTTTTCGAGGGTTGACACTTATTTTAACATGGAGTATAGGTTATATTACATCCTAAATGAAATTTTAAAAATTTGTGAAAATTCTTGGGTTGTTTATATAATAGAAGTTACTGTGAGACACGTAATATGTTGAAGGGGGAGCTCTGCCCCCTCTAAACACCCGTCACTTATGTCATCATAATCTGTTGTACTTCATAGGGGGTCCAATTAACCTGACAAGCGCGAAATAGACCTAGGGGCTAGGGTAGTTATTTGTGCATTTCTAGCCTTGGATTCTGACAGAATTTGTTATATTTACAATATAGAGCATTATTTGTTTTCGGTATGCTTTTATTTTACATATATGATGTATATATGAACCTTCAAGAGTGCTAAAATAAGTGGGAAAAGCATTTGGGTGGTGAAAAACGAAGATATTGGCCACCCGGTCATAATCTCAGGCGAGAGAGAGCCACAGGCAACCCTCCCCTCTCGCTGTCTGTGAGGTAACTGAGACGAGCGGGGTGGTGTGGGCCGGTGTCTGGGTGTTACATAACGATCTTTTCTGCAACCCACTTGTGCTACATTATCGCGGGAGAGAAAAATAACCGATAAATGATGATAATAAGAGGAAAAATAGGTGATAATTGAGGAGGGGAGGGAGGGGGGAATAAGGTGGGGAAGGAGGGGAGGGGGGTGGGTGAGATTTACATGGATGAGTACTGGAGGGGAATTATCTCACCTAGAGACAAATTCCTTTGTTATGATAGGCCTTTTTTTTTTTTTGGAAGGTTTTTTTTATGGTCTTGCTTCCGTGAGGCCCATCGCGTTCCCTATAGGAAGCCTTCCGTTAGGCCTATCGCACTTGCCGGGTTAAGGAGAAAGTTAATTAACAGACGAAATTAGGCCGCAAATTACAATAACATAGCGGGCCGCCGTTTATGGGAGACTTTTTACACATCATTTTCAATGTTAATTTTCTCCCTTAATCGATTTTTCCAAATTATCAAACTTACATAAAAATGAAGTACAGTTTATAGGGATTCCAACATGCATTTCAAAATTGTCATGAAAATTGGTGGGTGGTTTGCTTAATATATACCAACAAAATTATTCACACAGCGTTTATTATTTATTCATTTTTTAGGCTAGGCCTAGGGTAATTCTTTTCATCATTTTGTTCCTGTGATAGCCTACTTTCAAATTTGTTGAGGAAATAGGCTACCCTAATCTAACCCAGCTAGGCATTGCTAGCCTAACCAAAATACCATACATAGGCCTAACTTGTCTAGCCTAAATAGCCCTAACTTTTTCAAAATAAACCTAGGTTATAGCCTAGGCTAGGTTAAACAAAATTATTCACACAGCGTTTATTATTTATGCATTTTTTAGGCTAGGCCTAGGGTAATTCTTTTCATCATTTTGTTCCTGTGATACTTTCAAATTTGTTGAGGAATAGGCTACCGTAATCTAACTCAGAGGTGGTGGGGAGTTGGAATAAAACATTTCCGCAATAAATGAGGGTTAAAATCTACTAATGGTAGGCTACGTGTTGTCGCAGCACATGAATTTGTGCATCAATTAACCTTGACTAGGTCTAGGCTGGCATATGTAGGCTATTCATAGCTTAATTCGGCCTGTCATAAGACATTAAGGATACAAATATATTCATACTTTGTATTAAATGCTTTAACCCCTAAAAGTCGAGTTAAATAAAGCTGGACTATGTGGCGGCGCTCGACATAGGTCGAGTGGCAATTTCAGCATGTAATGTTGCTGAGAGAGAGAGAGACAAGTGGTGGCAGGAGAGTAGCGAGTGTATGACTGCTCCAGACCACCGCGGCGAACCTACTGACACGAATCTCACCTCCCTCCTACCTCTCTCACTCGCTATATACGGAATTGTATCGGGAAAGTGGCTAATTACATGCTTTTTGCACTCGCGTTGCACGGTTATTGCAAGAAAACTAGCCATCATAAAAGGATCGTTATGGTGTCATTCGAAAGCTCTGTTTATGCCCTTTCAGGGATAGATACTTGTTTTACGTTCTGGGTCTTATTTAGGCATGAAAATGATCACGTAAACAGCCCTATTTTGGCTAAAACCACCCCGCTGGGCGGTACATATAAATAAACCGCATAGGCCGCTCGTAAAGGGTTAATGGTGTTGTAAACACAAGTTAACAATCATATTGCGCTATTATTGCCTCAATAATGACTTAGTGTGTCATAAAGAGCTATACTGCAGACGAATTTGTTATGGTCGCGGGTTGTGTTATCGATATTTGTGTACCTATATCCGGGTCAAATTCATGTAAGGGTGGTCTGGACCACCCTTTGCGAAAGGGGATTTTAGGGGCTTCCTACGATCAAAGATGGCCGCTACGACACTTCGTGAATACCAGCGTTGAGACGTAAGGGAACGGTAAGGGAGTTTTCGGATCGTACGACCGTTAGTGAATCTGGGTCCTGGACCCAGTGAATTGGGTCCTGGACCCAGATTCACTAACGGTCGTAGCGTGCGATGTCGTACAGCAACCTACGATCGTTCCTAAGGAAGTGCGGAAGGTGTATTCACGAACGCATCGTTGAGCTCCCTTACGGCTCCCTTTCGGTTATTTTCACCGAGGCTTCTCTTGACCAATCAGGCGCTTGGCCTTTGTAAATAAACAATATGTCACCCACATGACTGAAGCGCCAAGAAGAACCTAATATACTTTAATTTATGAGCTTGTCATTGTTTAGCATGGCTAATTCGATCCACCACAGCCAGCAGGAAGAAGAATAGAGTATCTTGTGAATTGATGATAAGAAATTAGCCTAGCTAGGCTACAGGGAAGCCTGTTAGTGGCCTAAGTTAAAGGATTTTCGACGGATTGATCATTGATAATCATATGTTAGGCTAGTTGGGAGTGTATTATTTATACCTTAACCACAGTATATTGTTCTACTTTACCATGTCTACACCTAGACAGGGCGAGCCAAACCAAAATGCCAGACTATACTATGTCTATGCCTACAAAGGCAGTTCTAGCCAAGCCAAAATGCCAGACTTAGCCTAGGCCTAATTTTTCAAAATAGGTCTAGGGTAATTTTGTTGTATCCACAACACCTCAAGGCTTATCTACCTTTTCAAAATAGGCCTAGCATATCTATTATCCAACAGTTGGCCATGGGAAATAATGATAGGTTGAGGGGGGCTTTGTCCCCCTCACCTCCCATGACTTATTGCCATCATCAAATATATTACCAGCATGGGACTAATAATAGCTAGTTAACAATGAGGACGGTATGCCTGCAAACACCATCTTAACCTGCTAGGCTTCTACTTTACCATGCTTAGGCTACATCAAGCTAGGCATTGCTAGCCTAACCAAAATACCATACGTAGGCCTAACTTTTCTAGCCTAAATAGCCCTAACTTTTTCAAAATAAACCTAGGTTATAGCCTAGGCTAGGCTATACAAAAATATTCACAACACCATATAGGCTAGCCTATTATTTTTTGTTTAGACTATGCCTAGGGTAATTCTTTTCATATTTTTTTTCCTGTGATACTTTCAAATTTGTTGAGGAAATAGGCTACCCTAATCTAACCCAGCTAGGCATTGCTAGCCTAACCAAAATACCATACATAAGCCTAACTTGTCTAGCCTAAATAGCCCTAACTTTTTCAAAATAAACCTAGGTTATAGCCTAGGCTAGGCTAAACAAAATTATTCACACAGCGTTTATTATTTATTCATTTTTTAGGCTAGGCCTAGGATAATTCTTTTCATCATTTTGTTCCTGTGATACTTTCAAATATGTTGAGGAATAGGCTACCCTAATCTAACTCATAGGTGGTGGGGAGTTGGAATAAAACATTTCTGCAATAAATGAGGGTTAAAATCTACTAATGGTAGGCTACGTGTTGTCGCAGCACATGAATTTGTGCATCAATTAACCTTGACTAGGTCTAGGCTGGCATATGGAGGCTATTCATAGCTTAATTCGGCCTGTCATAAGACATTAAGGATACAAAATTAATATATTCATACTTTGTATTAAATGCCTTAATGGTGTTGTAAACACAAGTTAATCATATTGCGCTATTATTGCCTCAATAATGACTTAGTGTGTCATAAAGAGCTATACTGCAGACGAATTTGTTATGGTCGCGGGTTGTGTTATCGATATTTGTGTACCTATATCCGGGTCAAATTCATGTAAGGGTGGTCTGGACCACCCTTTGCGAAAGGGGATTTTAGGAGCTTCCTACGATCAAAGATGGCCGCTACGACGCTTCGTGAATACCAGCGTTGAGACGTAAGGGAACGGTAAGGGAGTTTTCGGATCGTACGACCGTTAGTGAATCTGGGTCCAGGGTCCTGGGATTTACTGGCTCACTTGGTAGTACTGAGTATGAAATAGTAGAGTTAACCTATCATCACAGAAGAAGGGTGCGTAAATTGAGAGCCGTTGTGGTGGAGGAGTTACCAGTATACAAACCAGGGAGAGGATTAGAGATGGAGGTAAATGCTATCAATGCTCGGGGTTACAAATTAACCGATCCAGGTATCACTGATGGAGATATGATAGGGTTACTGATTGGGGCGGACTTTTATTACCACTTTGTACATTCAGGCTATGTCAGGGAACGAAGTATAGTTATGTTACCCACAATTTATGGTTATGCACTGAGTGGCACTTATCAGTCAGATATAGAAGAGACCCATGTAGAGTTAGTCACTGTTCTTAAGTTAGCAGTAGACCCTTTAGTGGAGATACAGGAAGATATTGGCAGGAATTCTCCAGAATTAAAGGATCTGACAGCTCTATGGGACTTGGACCATATTGGTATAAGTCCTAATGAGACTGGTAAGGGTGGGGAGAAAGTCTTAAATAGATTTTCTGAAACGGTACAGTATTCCGAAGCACAGGGACAGTATATAGTGGAACTGCTGTGGGGAGATAACATAGATAAATTACCTGATAACTGATAAATATGGTGTAGCGGCCTATGCGGTTGGTGATAAGGTGAGTAGGTTAGTAATGGCCAAAGCTAAGGTGGCGCCTATTAAGTCCCTCACCATACCTAAGATGGAGTTGACTGCTGTTCTTCTCGCATGTTATATATGTGAGGCCTACGCGGACGAGCTGATTATAGAGAATGTATACCTCTGGTCGGACAGCCAGATAACCCTATGCTGGTTGTCTAGTAAAAAGATTTTGCCTATATATGTTCAAAATAGAGTTGATGAGATATAGTCATTAGTCCCCGGCGCTCATTTTCGTTATGTGTCCACAGAGGACAACCCCAGTGATCTAGTCACCAGAGGGATTTCATATGTGTCCTTAGTTGCTTCTTCGCTTTGGTGGGGAGGGCCCACATGGCTACCTCACCAAATGCTATGGCCTGATCATGGCCCAATAGGAGGGGACACCACTGTGGGTTGTAACATGAGTCAAGAAGGAACCCTGTCATTGCCGGTACCGGTTGCCCCTACTGCCATATTGAATTGGGACCGGTATGGCTCATATATGAAGTCATGGCATGTAATGGCATGGGTCCTTAGGTTTATTAGGACTCTTAGAGAGAAGACACAAGGGAATTATCAGGCAAAGCCGGCATACTTGACGGTGCCGGAATTAAGAGCAGCAGAGTCAGCCATGATTAAGGTAGCTCAGAGAGAAGCTTACTCTGAAGAACACCACTATTTGTCAAAAGGACAGGGCACACCAAGCAATATAGTGAAGCAGTTAGGCCTCTATATGGAGGGAGGCATGATACGCTGTAAAGGTAGGCTACACCTTTCAGCTTTACATGATAGCGCCAAGTACCCTATCCTTATCCCTAATAAACATCGTATAGCCACTCTCCTTAGTAATTACTGCCACAAAGTGTGTAACCATAGTGGTGTTAGTTATGTTGTAAATTACATAAGGCAAAGATGGTGGATCCCCAAGATTAGACAGGTAGTAAAGAAAGCCTTAAGGGGATGTATCATCTGCAAGAGATTGCAAGGTACATCATACCGTGATGTACAGGCCCCTCCATTGCCGGAGTTTAGGGTTCAGGAAGTGAGTCCTTTGCAGGTAACGGGGGTTGACTACACAGGTGCCTTGCCAGTAAAAGAGAAGGGGGGTACTGTAAGTAAACTATATGTAGTCTTATTCACCTGTGCAGTTACTAGAGCGGTCCATGTAGAGACGGTGTCTAACCTCTCCTGCGAATCATTTTTGCATGCGTTCCGTAGGTTTAGTAGCAGGAGGGGTTACCCTGAAATTATGATGAGTGATAATGCAACCACATTTGTTAGCGGAGCCAGTACATTACGGGAGTTGATAAATGATGCAAGGTTAAAAGGTACTCTAGCGGAATTCAAGTGCGAGTGGCAGTTTATACCGGCCAGGGCGCCATGGTTCGGTGCCATATGGGAACGGGTCATTGGCATCCTAAAGGCTGGCTTGAAGAAGATACTGGGTCGAGCATTGGTTACCACAGAGGAACTGAATACGGTATTACTGGAGCTCGAGGCCACAGTCAATGATCGCCCGCTTGGCTACAGCTACAGTGATCTTGAAGACCCTCTACCCATCACTCCTTCACAACTGGTTCATGGGAGGCGGATCAGAAGCTTTCCAAGGCGGGAAGTCACGGATGAAGATCTCAAGGACACGACGTGGCGTAACAACGATTCCGTCAACCAACGCTTCCAATATGTAACAAAACTCTCACATGACCTGTGGAGAAGGTGGAGCACTGATTATTTAATATCACTCAGGGAGCAACATCGTGACTTAATGGTAAAAAGAGGGATAGCATCGCCGCAAGTTGGGGACGTCGTTCTAGTACATGATGACGGCCCCCGACATTTTTGGCGTATAGGTCGGATAATGAAACTTCTTCGCGGTCCTGACCACGAATGTAGGGTAGTTCAGGTAAAAACAGGAGCCGGTTTGACCACCAGACCGGTGGTTAAGCTATACCCACTAGAGATAGATTTAGAGGTAGTGGATGGCGACAGCAAGCCGAACTCTGATAATATCCTTCCTGCTACTGGAGCGGACCGAGGTGATACCCCTCAGAGGCCGTCACGTCGGGCTGCTTTGGGTTCCTCCCAGTTGTGGCGATCCATGATCGGGACGGGACAATTGTAAATACTTTGTATATAGCTGGTGGCGGAGTATGTCGTGAATCCTAGCTGGTATATATACCGTAGTTTGAATTTCCTGGGTTCACGACAGCTGGTTCCTTTTTGTTTGTACGCATTACTTTGTTTATCTTTGTGGATGAATATTACTGTGGTTGCACCAATTATATCTTGGTTTGTTTTCCCTTATTATTTAATCACAGGGGACGATATAGAACCCTTAAATGTATTTTATATTGTTACGATAAAAGGGAATCTCAGTACACTTCACACAGAGACTTCGTCCCGCTCACAACAAACCACTAGTTGCTGCCACATAACAGAACTTCCCTGATCTTCACCTATCGACATGTCCATCACCTAACCTACACTCTTTGCATCACAGCTAAGTTCCTTTAATACTAGAAGTACTTCATAGATATTACTGGGACTACCACAGATAACCTACACATACATGTTTACAAGTAAGTCAAACGCCGACCCGGTATCATTTTTATAGCCTAGGCCAATTCATCTTTCCAGGTCTAAACATTTAATTTATATCCGTTTCTCCTCTACCCCTTAGGGATAATAAACAGGATAAAGGTATCAGAGTCTTAAAATAACCCCCCTTACACTGGTGGCAGCGGTGGGATATATGTGAGCTTTGGGAAGTTAGAAGGTTCACAGAGGGAGGAGAGGCCTTGTGAGGTGACACTCGTATGGTGGTGTTTGTGATGGGCCTGTGTTGCCATGTCTCACCATACGAGGGACAGCTTGTGTGTGTGTGTGTATTCCTCGAGTGCAGTGACGTCATATCCCCACCCCCTCTACATCCTATCTGATCCATGTCAATTTGCTCCGACTCGTTTCTCTCTGTTCGCTCAGAGTCCGAGCTTCCCGGATGATGAAGTGATGCAATAGAAGCTGAAATTGGTGTCAGATATTAAATGAAAACTCACTTGACTGAAATAATTTAGACAAGTGGGGTACCTCTATTGTCTCAATGGGTAGAGTATAGTTTCATGTCTTGTAACTGAGTAGTCATCATCATCATCTCCGACGCCTTGTTTCCCCCTGGGAAACCCCCACTAGAGGATGGCCATGACAGAAACGTCTCCAAGCTACTTTGTCAAGACATGCCTCCCTTGCCCGTGCCACAATGCCCCTTCCACTACGTGGAAGTTTTTCTTCAATATATTTGTCCACTTTCTTTTCCCATACCAAAGGTGGTCTTCCACTACTAGCGGTTCCACTCACCTGACTCCCATATATCTTTCTTGGCATTCTGTCTTCATCCATTCTCTGAACATGACCATAACACCTCAAAGTACTTCTCTTTATCCACTCAACCACACCACAATCAATGCCCAAAGCCTGCTCTTCCATTCCAAAGGACTCGTACACTTCCCTATTACTTGGCCCATCTAGCCTATTCATGCCAGCTGCCATTCTGAAAAAGCTCATCTCCACAGCTCTCAGTTTGAAGAGGTCCTCGTCACTTGCCGTCCATGTCTCGCTTTCCATACGAGAGTGTTGGGAGCAGCACACTGTTTCTCAGTGACTTTTTGACTTCCTGGCTAACCATTCTTCCTTTGAGAATACTATCAAGTTCTCCAATCACCTTTCTCCCTTGCATTTTTCTCTCTTTTATCTCACTCTCCATTTTACCATATTTGCATAGTCTATCTATCTATCTATTGCCTGACGCCATGATCCCCGAAGGGGTGGCCACAAACGAACCGCCCCCATGCACCTCTGTCCCCAGTCAGTCGACGCCCCTCCCCCCAACCAGCACCGCCTTCGTTCATGTAGTTCCTCACTCCATCCTTCCACCTCATATTCGGTCTACCTCTCCCCCTTTGTCCCTCCACCTCGCTCTCGTACACCCTCTTAGTCATTCTCTCGCTTTCCATACGTTCCATATGGCCGAACCATCTCAAGTTGTTCCTTTTCACACTTTCCAGCACATCTACCTCCACACCACACCTCCTTCTTACTTCCTCATTAGTCTGTCTATCCCTCCATGTAACTCCGCACGCACTCCTTAAGTAATTCATTTCCACTGCTCTCACTCTTGGTCTGAGTCTCTCAACCAGGGTTGCCAACTGGTATTTTTCAATACCAAATTACCTTAAATTTGGTATTGAAAAATTGGTTTGGTATTGAAAATCTAAATTTGGTATTCTGGTATTGGGAATTTCAAATTTTGGTATTAATTAGTACAAAGTCATGTTTTTATCAATTTCCTCATTTCGGTAAACAAAACTCCTACTAAAAATAAAACAGGTGACTAGGCTATAGGCCTACCATTTGCTTCACTAGTATGTGATTTCCCACGACCCGCCATTTGTATTGGACGTGAACCGATCTGGTGTGTATACAGCAGTGGTAACGTATGGTACTGCTGTCTGAGTTACTCAGTCGTAATGAAGCCCACAGCTAGTTAAGTTATTTTTGTGTAATGTGACTCATAGAATGTTTGGACATTATGAATAAGTTGCTAACTATGCTTTATCATGTTTAACCACTCCAATAAGCAATGCTGTTGTGGAAAGAATGTTTCCCATGTAAATGTTGTGTAAACAAAATTCCACAATTGCAATAACTTGAATCAGCAAGAGTCTATACACACCACACTTTATTATAATAATAATAATAATAATAATAATAATAGTTCTTAAAGCTAGCGCATGCTAAGCTAGCTAAGGATAGCTCAATAAGGCCGATTAGGCGTATTTCCATTGGGGTCCTGTACTACTACCCCATCCCTTTGCTCATGAGGGATGGTAACGACTCAGTGCTTGTGAAAAATCTTTAATGCGCCGAGCGTGGGCGCGAACCCGGGCCTTCTGGGTGGAAGTCCGAGACGCTAGTCACTACACCAAGCGAGCCGCTAATAATGCCTGAAGGGTGTTGCAAATAATTGAAAATCACAGCCACTAGGCCTATGTTGGATTTGTTCTCAAAAAATGTATGAACAAACATGGTCAAAGGATAGTGATGCTGACAATTTGAGTGCCTATAATGACTGATTCTTTTCACTCAAATCATCACAGCATACAAGTAAAGTAGGCTAAGTTGCACAATCCTCTCCATTTTTTTTAACCCTCTCCGACATATGACGCAATTTTGAGCCTATTGGGGATACTTTAAAGCCTTTGTTACCATCAGGGGTATTTAGAAACCTTTAGTTTAGTTACTTCAACCTCTGCAGTTGTCTTTGAGTTAGCTGTGGGCAGAAAACTTATTTTGGAGAGGTAATTATAAGAATGAGAGAACTCTATTTCTTATTGCTACTCTGGCAACCTCTGCGTCATATATGCGTGAAAGGGTTAATGGGAGAATCCGAAAGTCCCTTTCCACCCTGGCGCATAACCTATTTTACTGTCAGACGAAACAGAGGTAAGGGGTGTGAGGTCCTCCCCATGGCTGTTATGTCATCAGTGTAGATTATATATAGGTAATGCCATTTATTTAACATACTCTCCATGGCTGTCATGGTAAATAAATCGCATTACCTTTATATTATCTACACTGATGCTTGCATGTCTCAGATCTGTACATATATTTACAATATTACAGTATTTAATTTCCATGGATGCTATATTACATAAAATAATGTTATTTATTCATTCATTTAATATGTATATGGCTTAGGTTTGCAATTTGGTATTGAAATGTAAAAATTGGAATTGAATATTTATAGATTTGGTATTATTTCACTCGGAGGAGTTGGCAACCCTGCTCTCAACCAACGTCCATGCTTCGCTTCCGTAAGTCAGTGTCGGGATTACCACATTGTCATGCAAGGACTTCTTCACTTCCATACTGACCACCCTATTTCTTGTTACTGCTTTTAGCGTTCCTACAACTCTCTTCTCCTGTTGTACCCTCTCCCGCACCTCTTCATCCATAGTCCCATCTTTACTCAACACACTACCCAGATACTTAAAAGAGCACTTGCATAGTACAGCTCCCAATTACTTGAAACTTTCAACCTCTTCTAGTACTTCATTTTTCAATGTTATTTTACAACTTTTCTTGTGTTCTTTCTTGATTCTATATTTTTCCTTAAAATCTATGGTTTCATGCATTCTTCTCTCAAATACCATTACCTTACATATCCCTACATTGACCTTTAACTTTCTCTTTTCACATACCCTGTCAAAGTCAGTGACCACTCTCTGAAGTTCTTCAGCATTTTCCGCCAACAGGACTGCATCGTCCGCATATAGGCATGTTAAAATCTTCCATGTTCTTCCCTCTGATTTCAGTCTAGCTCCCACACCCATTGATACAGCCCTACATTCCCTAATCACTCCATCCATGTATATATTGAACAACCAAGCTGACATGACACATCCCTGTCTTACACCTACATTGACCTCAAAACTTTCACTTAACTTATCCCCTACCTTCACATTTGCCATTGCATTCCTATAAAAAGATTTTACTGCCATTAGCAACTTTCCTCCCACACCATATACTGTTAACACATCCCACAGGCCCTCCCAGTCTACTTTGTCGTAGGCTTTTTCCAAATCCATGAATGCTGCATAGAGTTTTCTGTTTTTGGTGTTACGTCCTGGGATATATAAACACTGGGCTCTTTCTATTGGACTAGGTATGCGGCAACAAGCAACAACGGAAAACGCTAGATCCAACCCTTATCTATAAACCCAGGCAACAAACCACCCTAAACCGTCAAGAGTCCTGCCTGGACAACGAGGTATCCTATGACTCGGTTACAGGGTGCACGCACTAGACTGCTGATAGTCAAGCAGGCTATATAAAAGATCACACAATTAAGTTGACTTAAAGCTTCAAGGAAAAGATAGATAACGGAATTAAATTGCAGAAACAATTTAATAACAAACTAGAAGAAAGTACATTTAACGTTACGTTAATTAATACAACTAATCACCCCTGCGTGAAAGAAGGTGGAAGCAAACAGTCCTCAAAACATCGTACAGGTAGACAAGATGCGGGTTTCTAAACTGCATGCGGCTACTGTAGGATCTGATGCTTAGCAAAGAAAGTACGTTACGGATTTAGAGAACTCTTAACTCATAAGCAGGAATAAATACTAGTGATAGGACCTACAGTGTATAATGGCATAGGTATAATTAAATAAAGGCAGCAACTCGCAACCTAACCACATACAGGTGTGCTTCTCACTCTTAGTCAGGCAAGCCTGCTCGGACAGAGTCTCTAAGCCCCACCCTGACTCCCAATGCTCACAAAATCGGTAAACTGTGGCACAATAACAAGCATACAGAGATAATAAACCCCTAGCTGTTAATCTGCCAGGTGGCAGAGGTCTAGCCGGAAGCATATAGGCTTAGGATACCCGGGCTGAGCCACCTGCTCTAGCCTAGGGACGTTCCCAAGTCTGTGTGCCAAATTACTCTAATTGAAAGGGTGCTCTCTTGAGAGACTCAGATCTCAAGTATCTGACTCTCCTGGTGACCCTAAAACAAAAGCAAGACGTGCTAGCGCAGTGCCGAGTGAACTAGGCAAGGGCCCTCACACAACACAACACTAGACACCCAGGGACACAGACAAGAAAATGCCCCCAGACTCCCACGGGTATCCTAGTAAAGTCGTGCGGGTCCACAGGACTCGCACCAGCAGACTTTACTTAAAGGATCGCAAAAAGCCTCCCCTCCGGTCTAGCCCCTGCTAACCTGACACAAGAACACACTAGCAAGCATAAAACCACCAAATATGAGACAACAAAAAAGCTTCCTAGGTCTCATTAACAATTACGTCTCTGCATAAGGCCCAAAATCCTATCTAGTTATCTGAGAGCTCGTCGTTAATACAATAATAGATATAAGGTCTATGAAGGGGATGGGATAATTAAATAGATTGGTGAAGTAGTGGAAGGAAGGTATACAAAGTAAGAGAGAAAGTTTCTAAGTGGGGTTGAGAGGGATAGATATCAAGGGGGTCCGAAGGGTACGACAGTGAGGTGAGCTCTGAGTCTTGAATCTGTCTGGACCCCGCCCTAGGCATGCAGAATACATCCCAGGCTCGGCAACACTCAACACAGTTGCCGGGTCAAAATCCTCTAACCCGTGCGTGAGTCAAAACTAAGCCTAACGTTGCAATCAAATGCATATGGCAACGCTTCAGGCTCGTCCCAAGCTGGCAAGCGAAGCAACGTCCCAAGCCGGTCTCTCTCTCCCGCTCGTCTCCTCCCGCCCTCACTAGACTTACATCTTATATATTATAATGAAATAATCAACTATCGAGAATAAAATATACTAAGATGCGTTGGTTAAGAATAAGGGCAGCTTCAAGCTGTGAAACAACATAAGAATATCCTAGACATTAGTTACGTTGTCGTAGGATATATACTAAGGAAAAGCCTGCCGACCGGCTGCCACCAGCCGGTTTCTAAACGGCTGGGCAGCCGACGCGCGCGCATGCCCGCACGTGGCTACTATGCAGAAGCGTCACACCTCCCCCAAGATATAAGACCCTTGACTAAGTTCTTCATATCTAACAGAAAGCTTCTCATAGTACCACACACTGTTGCGACACAAGGCACTATATATAAAAAAAATAAACTGTTGCGCTCCACCGAGCAAGTTCAACTAACTTAGCGACAATAAGCGAAAACATTCAACTTTTTGCTTTTTTAATTTGTTTTTTTCGGCTGAACTACAGTGACAGCCTATTTTCCTCCACACTCAACCCTCAATCCTGTGGAAGTCTAACCAACATCATCCACCCTTGATAGACAATCCGCTATCACGTTATCAGAACCGGCAATATGGCGTATGTCCAGATTATACTCCTGAAGCATGAGTGACCACCTGGTCAGCCTCATATTCCGGTTATGAAACTGATTCAAGAATTTCAGAGGGTGATGATCGGTATAAACCACTACGACTGGTCCGAAAGCAGGAACATATACATCGAAGTGCCTGAGCGCCAGCACTATCGCCAGGAGTTCTTTTTCAATTACAGAGTAATTCCTTTGTGCACTATTGAATTTTCTACTGTAAAAACTCACTGGATGTTCGATACAGTTTCTTACAGTAGATCCTCTGGAAAAAGGCAAACTATGCCTGTGTATCCAGCTCAGTACCAGTACTTGCACTGCTGCGGTCGTTCACGGTGTTGGCGGCGGCGGTAGCAGACGCAACATTTTTACTATTCTGTATTTTTGTTTTATAATCAAACTTCAAATCTTGTCTTCCCCATGCTCTATCAAGATTACTTTCAAACTCCCTTATCGATTCGGAATCGACTACATACTGGGGCAGTGCGTTCCACTCATTTACCACTCTATCACAAAATGAGTTCTTTGCCTTCTCAAGCCTATTTCTTTCTTTGTAAATTTTCTTAGAGTGTCCTCTCGTTCTTGTTCCCTCCCGCATCAAGAAGATACCTTCACACACATCCTCATCGTACTTTCCTGACACTATCTTAAAAGTCTCTATCATATCCCCTCTCTTTCTCCTATATGCCAGTGTCGGAAGCCCCAGTGTCCTCAACCTCTGCTCATAGCCTGCGTTCTTCAACGTTGGTACCAGCTTGCTAGCTCTCCTCTGCACTTTCTCCACTGCTTCTATATCCTTTACCATATATGGAGCCCACACCTGGTTTGCATATTCCAGGTGCGGCCTAACCAGCGCTGTACTGTATATAGATTCCTGAAGATTTCTTCGTCAAGTGACACAAATGTCCTCCTTATCAGCCCTACAATTCTATTGGCTTTGTTTATCTTTTCCGCTAAATGTTCTGAGAAATTTAACTTATTGTCTATCACTACTCCTATATCCTTTTCTGCACTCACTTCCTCCATCGCTTCATACATACTGTATCCTACTTTGTCTATTTTTGCTGGTCCCAATCCGCATGTACTTGCATTTTTTTGGATGAAAAGGCATTAACCGATGCTCAGACCATCCCTTCATGCCCTCCACATCTCCTTGAAGCAAACCCATATCTTCCTTACTCCTCACTCTTCTATACAGTTTAGTGTCATCCGCATACAGGTATACCTCACTTCCATTAGTTATAACTTCAGGCAAGTCGTTGATAAATATAACGAACAGCAGTGGTCCCAACACAGATCCCTGAGGTACCCCACTTGTAATTTCCCTCCACCCCGAGCCTATTCCATTCACCAGTACCCTCTGTCTCCGATCTTTCAGGAAGGCTTCTATCCATTTCACACATTTCTCCCCTATATTATAGCTTCTAACTTTCTCTATTAACCTTTTATGTGGGACCTTATCGAAGGCCTTCATAAAATCGCAATATACCACGTCTATTACATCACCATCTTCTAGAATTTGCATCCCATCATCTACCACCTTAATTAGCTGTAGTACCGTCGACCTCCCCGGCAAGGATCCGAACTGTCTCTCACTGAAAAGTTGGTTTGACTTCATATGATCCATTATTCCTTCTCTAATTACCGTTTCCATTAGTTTACACACAACACTTGTCAAACTGACTGGTCTATAATTCCCTGGGTCATTTCTCTTTCCCTTCTTAAATATAGCTGTTATGTTCGCCTCTCTCCAGTCCATCGGGACTTGTCCTGTATTAAACGATACCTCAAATAACATTTTCAATGGCTCTACTAACATCTCCCCTCCTTCCTTTATGATTCTTGGGTGTATCCCATCCGGTCCCGGTGACTTACTTCTGTTAATTTTTTCTATAGCCCTTCTTATTCTAGCATGGGAAAACTCTATTAGTTCTAGTGCCGGTGCCTGTTTGATGGGAATAGTAGGCACTGCATCCTCCGACTCCACTGTTAGTACCCCCCCCAAAGTATTTCCCCAGCACCTTCATCATCTGTCTGTAACAAGACAGCCCCAGCCCCTACGCCACTGGCATCAGTCGCCAGCTGAAAAGGTCTGCTGAAGTCCGGGGCCCTGAGTATGGGGTGGGTACATAACAGGTGTTTCACCAAGGAAAACGCCTCTGCACACTCAGGAGACCACCGGAACTTCTTGTCCTTAGATAATACGTCAGTTAAAGGTGCAAGTACAGTCGAATAGCCTTTGATGAAGCGACGATAATAGCCTATCATACCTAGAAACCGCATGATTTGTTTCTTAGTCGTAGGCTGGGGAAACTGATCGATGGCTTTGATCTTTGTCTGTGGAGGGCACACCTGACCCATCCCCACCTCGAACCCCAGGTACAAAACTGTGGCCTTGACAAAATCGCACTTACCCAGGTTTACCACCAAACCTGCTTCATTCAATTTATTAAAAAGCTGTCCGATGTGAGCACAGTGACTGTTAAAATCCTCGTCGTATATTATGACATCATCTAGGTACACCGTACAGTTGGGAATGTCGGCTACAATGTCGTTCATTAATTTCTGAAACGTTGCAGGGGCATTTTTCAGCCCGTATGGCATAACATGGCAACGATATGTGGCACCGTCCACCACAAACCCACACACCTCTCGCGCTCGCTCAGACAAGGGCACTTGCCAATAACCCTTAACAAGGTCTATCTTAGTGAGGAACTTGGCTTTTCCTATCTTATCCACACTGTCGTCCACGCGAGGGAGAGGGTAGGAATTTGTGGGGGTTAAACCATTCAACCTGCGGAAATCTATACAAACCGCACCTTGCCATCTGGTTTGGGCTGCAGTGTGACTGGGGAAGTCCACCTTACTGCACCCTCAGAAATCAGCCCACGTTTCAGCATATAATCCAGCTCTTCCCTAAGTGCTGGTAATTTAATAGGGGGAACACGGTATGGCACTGATTTAAAGGGCGGGTGGTCCCCAACATCGACATCGTGCACCGCTTGAGTAGTGAGGCCAGGATGCTCCGCGAAAACAGCTGGGTTTGAATCAAACAAGTGCTGCACAGCTACACGCTGTTGCTCAGGCAGGTGCAATTTCAACTCGTGAGCCACTTGTCTAGAATTCCCCGCCCACTGATCCGCGGAAACATGACAATCCCAATTATCCTCCCCCGCAGCTTGACTGTCCCTTCCTCCTTCTCCACCACGATCGCTGCAGATCAACACCAGGACAGTGAGAGGCTCGGAGGGGCGCCTCACATACTCTTTCATCAGATTTACATGGCAAAGTTGGTTCTTTTTCTTACGATCAGGAGTAGCTACTAAATAGTCGAGATCAGAAACCTTCCTTACAACCCGATACGGACCAGAATACTTGGCAGACAAGGGGTGTCCCACCAGAGGCAGTAGTATCAGTACCTCCTGATCTACTTCAAACTCCCTCAGCTTCACCTTCTGGTCGTATCTGTCCTTCATCTGAGCTTGTGAACTCTTAAGGTTCCGACCTGCTACCTCCAAGCTCTTTAGCATTCTCTCACGGCTTTCAACTACATACTTTAGAAGCGAGCATGGCTTTGTGACTCCCTCCCAGATCTCCTTGACTATGTGGAGGGGCCCCCTGACCCTGTGTCCAAAAACCAACTCGTTCGGGCTAAATCCCAAGCTCTCCCCAGGTACTTCTCTCGCAGCAAATAAAACGTATGGGAGACCTAGATCCCAGTCCTTCCCATTTTCCATGCAATAACACCGCAACATACTCTTGAGAGTCGAGTGCCACCTTTCCAAAACTCCCTGACTCTCGGGATGGTAGGTAGATGACACCACAGACACTATCCCATGTTGCTGCATGGTCTGCTTAAACAGAGCAGAAGTAAAATTGGATCCCTGATCAGACTGGATCTCCTGAGGGTAGCCATAACGAGAGAAATAGACAAGTAGGTTTTTGACAACAGTCTTAGCCATCCCGTTGCGCATGGGGTAAGCATCTGGATACCGTGTTGCTACATCCATTACAGTTAGTAAAAATTTATTGCCGGCACTAGTGGGGGGCAATGGGCCAACCATATCGATAACTACTTTGCTGAAGGGCGGCCCAATGACAGGGATGGCTTGTAACGGGGCTCTCGGGATGACCTGATTGGGTTTCCCAACAACTTGACAAGTGTGACACTGTGACACCCATGACACGACACTCGCCTTTAACCCAGGCCACCAGAAAAGCTTGCTCAGAGCTGCCTCCGTCTTACGTGCCCCCAGGTGCCCTGCCAAAGGCACATCATGAGCTAATCTCAATAAGCTCTCACGGCACACCCTCGGTACTACTAACTGGTCCACTAATCCTGACCCGCCATCCCACTTTTTCTTGGGATCCTGATGTCTCCGATACAAGATCCCCTCGGACAAGAAAAAATCACCAGGCTGCGCATCCCCATCGCTCTCCAGTTCGACAGCACCATTACCACACGCCCTGACTTCAGGATCTTCCAGCTGCAAGGAACATATATCAGCAGGTGCGAGATTATCCAAGTTCATCTTAAATAATTTATTTCCACCTCCAATGTCCCGCTGAGCCATCCTTTCCTCACGCTGCGCATAACGACGCTGCCGCAGAGTCTCTTCCTGCCCTGCACCTGCACTAGCGGTGACAGGCCCCGGGGCCTCTCCAGACTCTAACATAGGTGCCAATAATGAGTCGCCAAGAAACACTGCCGGCTCAAAACTCTCCAATTGACCAACAATTCCCGTTTTCTTGTGACCTTTCCTCCGCGGTTTGATAGACTGAGGTGGTGGCTGCAAGGCTCCGGATGTCTGAGAACGCGTCACAACACACGCCATGGTTTGTACGCTACACTTCTCAACCCACTCCTGTTCCTCCCTACTAACGTCGGCCGCCTTCTCGGCAACGACCAAGGGTGAAACCTTAGAAGCAGGCACCGCAAAGTCGTTGTCGAGGAGGAGGTCGACGCCCCCAACAGGCAAGTTCTCTACAATTCCTACATCCAGCTCCTTCGCCACACCACCCACCTCCAGCTCCATCCGCACCAGCGGGTAGGACTTCATAGCATTGATCCCCTGAACTACCACCACCCGAGCAGCGTTAATCGGCCTACCAGTAAAGTTCTTTAACAAGGTCTGAGAAGCCCCCGTATCACGCAATAGCTTAACTCCTCGCCTTTCGCCAGCCCACCTCACAAAACCATGCCCTCTGACCCCCAAAGACGTCGCGGACAGGGTTCGAGCCTTCCGGACTCTTGAACACAGGCTGTGTCCCAACCTCTGACGAGCTACCCTTGGCAAACTCAGAAGATATAGGCGACACCCCTATGCTGCGGGCCAATGACACAACCTTGTTTGGTGGCTTGTTCGGACAAGCATTTGCAAAGTGACCCTCCTTGTGACATGCAAAGCACTCTTTACTTTTTGGTTTCCCTTGGGAGTGGGAGGTACCATTAGACTTCTTATACGGGACGGTATTTGGTTTATGTTCAGTTTTATTGTCAGTGCTACATGGTTTTGTTTATTTATATGTATCAAAATTCTTGGGAGGGGGAGGGGTACGATCCTTTGCACCCGACTCACTCCTAGCTGCTGCTTCGCACCCTCGAATTAATGACAGTCGGCGGTCAGCCATTTCTGCTGCCTCCTGGAGAGTTCTAGGATTTTTTTCCTTTATATTTAATGTTAAGTCTCTGCCTGTGCACTTAAAGAACTGCTCCAAGAGAACCAGCTCACTCAACTCCTCAAAAGTTGGTGATGGGCTGGTCTATCAGAGTGAGAACTGAGCAATCTCTGCCATACCCATAGCTTACTCTGACTGTTCCTTTTACTTATATATTTTCTAGATCTCAAGTGACGGCGTCTCTAACGTGGATTGACCTCCCAATCTACCAAGATTGGAAGCCAAAGCGTCACATTTTTCCCTTGCCCCTCAACTTTCTCTTCATAATTGCTGAGGGACACAGGGCCCTGGGTGGGGCTTTGGTTTCCCGGGCATTTCCGCACCCTCCTCAGCTCCCTGCCATGGAGTGGCTTCGGTCACCCAGGCTTTATTGTGGTCGGCGGGGAGGGTTCTGTGGGGGCGCTCGGTTATGGCCTTGGCCTTGCTCGGGGCCTTGGGGCTGTTCGGCCAGGCAGCTTGGGGAACAACAACAACAACTCCTCAAAAGTAGCTGCCCTCTCAGAACGCAGCCAATGTCGTAGTGCATCAGACAAGTCCCGGGCGTGTTCTAGGAAGGTACTATCCTTGCCCTGAGTAACACCCCGAAACTTCAAGCGGTAAGTTTCTGGTTGTAACTCATAGGCCCGTAGCACAGCCTTCTTTAGCTCATCATAAACTACACAGGACTCTAAAGGTAGTGCATCATACGCTTTTAGCCCCTTTCCTAGGAGTCTTGATGAAACTAATGCTGCCCACTTTTCCCGAGGCCACTGGTGTTCCTGACACTTCTTCTCAAATCGCATAAAAAACTCAGTCACACATAATTCATCGAACACAGAAACTAGTTTAAGCAGGTGCGACAATGATTGGTCCCGATGTCTGTTACCTCCACCAATATTTCGCCCTGTTACCTCCACTCGAGATCTCTCCAGCTCCCTGTCAGCCCGATACCTAGTAGACTCTGCCTGCAGTTCAGCCTCTCGTATAGCTGTTCCCTCTGCAGCCTCAGCCTGCACACTAGCCTGTCTTTCGGTAGCCTCAACCTGAGCTCTAGCAACCTCAGCCTGCACACTAACCTGTCTTTCGGTGGCCTCAACCTTGGCCATCTCAAGCCGAAACAACAAATCTGGAGTCAACCCTTGAGGAGGGGAAGGTGCATTTAATGGGGAGGGTCCCTGTGATTGAATTCCATGCTGCCATTGACCATCAACTTGGGGGTATGTACTAATTTCAGGCACCCTGACATTTGATACGGGGGTAGAGTGGAGGGGGGGCTGGGGACCGGGGCCCCCAGTCGCCTCTCCACCCAGGTCTCTCCCTTCTAAACCCAATATCAAAGTCCTCAGCTGATCTTTCCTCATGCCACTTAAACCCTGGTGACCCTGAAGACCTGCCACACACTTTAAGCCATACTTATTCAGCTTCAACACCCTGGCAGTGGTAAGGGGCACCTCTAAAAATCTTCTAGCACCCTCCTCTCTATCGACTAGCCACTCCACAGGTCTTTCTCCCTCCGAGCCCGTATTGTGACCTGACCCATCACTGTGTTCTGATGTATTAGACATGTTTGTGTACTGCAGTAATTATCACGGTTATAGAATGTGCCTTATCTCCTATGCAAGTATGTATATACTAATGTTATTTAAAGTCTTTAATGTGTTATATTGGTTGCTCCAAAAAAAAACTATGTCCACTGTATTCCTCTAATCATAAGGAATCTCAAAACAAATGACCACTATATTCCTCTGTTCAGTAAATCCTATGCAAGGTCGCCATTTGTTACGTCCTGGGATATATAATCACTGGGCTCTTTCTATTGGACTAGGTATGCGGCAACAAGCAACAACGGAAAACGCTAGATCCAACCCTTATCTATAAACCCAGGCAACAAACCACCCTAAACTGTCAAGAGTCCTGCCTGGACAACGAGGTATCTTATGACTCGGTTACAGGGTGCACGCACTATAGACTGCTGATAGTCAAGCAGGCTATATAAAAGATCACACAATTAAGTTGACTTAAAGCTTCAAGGAAAAGATAGATAACGGAATTAAATTGCAGAAACAATTTAATAACAAACTAGAAGAAAGTACATTTAACGTTACGTTAATTAATACAACTAATCACCCCTGCGTGAAAGAAGGTGGCAGCAAACAGTCCTCAAAACATCGTACAGGTAGACAAGATGCGGGTTTCTAAACTGCATGCGGCTACTGTAGGATCTGATGCTTAGCAAAGAAAGTACGTTACGGATTTAGAGAACTCTTAACTCATAAGCAGGAATAAATACTAGTGATAGGACCTACAGTGTATAATGGCATAGTTGTAATTAAATAAAGGCAGCAACTCGCAACATAACCACATACAGGTGTGCTTCTCACTCTTAGTCAGGCAAGCCTGCTCGGAGAGAGTCTCTAAGCCCCACCCTGACTCACAATGCTCACAAAAACGGTAAACTGTGGCACAATAACAAGCATACAGAGATAATAAACCCCTAGCTGTTAATCTGCCAGGTGGCAGAGGTCTAGCCGGAAGGATATAGGCTTCGGATACCCGGGCTGAGCCACCTGCTCTAGCCTAGGGACGTTCCCAAGTCTGTGCGCCAAATTACTCTAATTGAAAGGGTGCTCTCTTGAGAGACTCAGATCGCAAGTATCTGACTCTCTCCTGGCGACCCTAAAACAAAAGCAAGACGTGCTAGCGCAGTGCTGAGTGGACTAGACAAGGGCCCTCACACAACACAACACTAGACACCCAGGGACACAGACAAGAAAATGCCCCCAGACTCCCACGGGTATCCTAGTAAAGTCGTGCGGGTCCACAGGACTCGCACCAGCAGACTTTACTTAAAGGATCGCAAAAAGCCTCCCCTCCGGTCTAGCCCCTGCTAACCTGACACAAGAACACACTAGCAAGCATGAAACCACCAAATATGAGACAACAAAAAAGCTTCCTAGGTCTCATTAACAATTATGTCTCTGCATAAGACCCAAAATCCTATCTAGTTATCTGAGAGCTCGTTGTTAATACAATAATAGATATAAGGTCTATCAAGGGGATGGGATAATTAAATAGATTGGTGAAGTAGTGGAAGGAAGGTATACAAAGTAAGAGAGAAAGTTTCTAAGTGGGGTTGAGAGGGATAGATATCAAGGGGGTCCGAAGGGTACGGCAGTGAGGTGAGCTCTGAGTCTTGAATCTGTCTGGACCCCGCCCTAGGCATGCAGAATACATCCCAGGCTCGGCAACACTCAACACAGTTGCCGGGTCAAAATCCTCTAACCCGTGCGTGAGTCGAAACTAAGCCTAACGTTGCAATCAAATGCATATGGCAACGCTTCAGGCTCGTCCCAAGCTGGCAAGCGAAGCAACGTCCCAAGCCGGTCTCTCTCTCCCGCTCGTCTCCTCCCGCCCTCACTAGACTTACATCTTATATATTATAATGAAATAATCAACTATCGAGAATAAAATATACTAAGATGCGTTGGTTAAGAATAAGGGCAGCTTCAAGCTGTGAAACAACATAAGAATATCCCAGACATTAGTTACGTTGTTGTCGTAGGATATATACTAAGGAAAAGCCTGCCGACCGGCTGCCACCAGCCGGTTTCTAAAAGGCTGGGCAGCCGACGCGCGCGCATGCCCGCACGTGGCTACTATGCAGAAGCGTCACATTGGCCAGATACTTCTCTACCAACAATCGCATTGAGGCTATCTGGTCAATGCAGCCCCTGCCCTTTCTGAAACCTCCCTGTTCCTCGCCTATTTTGTCATCCGTTATCTTCTGTAGCCTCTCTGTTACTACTCTTGCGTGTACCTTTCCAGGTATGCTAAGCAAGCTAATTTCCCTATAATTCTTACACTCTTCTTTACTACCCTTCCCTTTGTACAAGGGTACTATCACTGCTTTCCTCCAGTCCTCTGGTACACTTTCCTTTTCCCATGCTAATTTACATAACCTATGCATTATGTCAACAGCTTCTTCTCCTCCATATCTCAGCATTTCACCTGGGCTGTTATCTACTCCAGCAGCTTTGCCCATTTTAAGTCTATTGATTGCTTCTTTTACTTCTTCTCTGCTTATCTGGCTTTCAACTACCCTGTTTATTCTACCTCTCTCCATTCCTATGGATGAGATCTTTGCCTTCCCCCTACTCTTTACAGCTAAGCTACTAAAATGAGTAGAGTATAGTTTCATGTCTTGTAACTGAGCAGTCCCGAGTTCAATCCCAAGAATGGGGCTTGGGATTTTTGTGAAAGACCGGTTCAGCATCCAACCCAGTAAAAATGTAAAGTAAGATATCAGTCTTAAAATAACCCCCCTTACAATTCCAGCGACCCTGGTTTAGACTACCTTTGTCATCAAGTTCTTTGTTTTGAGATTGGACCAAAGTACCTGACCCCACGTCTTTCTTGGTCTACCCCTACGCACAGTTACCCCCACGTTCACAGTCCGGCATTTCTCCACCCAATTCTGATGATCCATTCTCTCCAAGTGTCCTAACCAAGCAAGTCTTCTCATGCGCATTACTTCATTGATACTCCTATTACACCCTCTTAACCCGGCAAGTGGGGGGAAGACTCTTAAGAGTTTCCCCGGGCGACTGCGGGAAGACTCTTAAGATCCTGGGCCTAAAAAAAATCCATTTAAAACACCCAAACAAAACTTGAACCCCTTTTCGTTTTCTTTTTTTTTTATTTCTTTTTTCCCCTGGCAAATATCACTCCTCCACATCCCCTCCTTCTCCACTCCCCCCCCCCCCCTCCTTCAATTATCACCTATTTTCCCTGTTATTCCCTTATTCTGTGGTCTATTTTTGTGCTAACATTAGCGAGTTGCTATCAGGGCGTTGTCATCAATGTTACCAAGCGTGGGAATTAGGGGAGAAGTCAGGAAGAGAATTGAGAGGTACCTCCAGTGTCTCTCAAAGCTTCGTGAGTGGAAGGTTGGCTCACACTCACTCACACACTCTCGCTTTCATTTCGCGATTTTGACCAGCCAAACACTGTTTCCACTTGTTTTATTGTTGTAACTGGTTAATATCTTCATATTAATGCTAAAATAGGCGCATATGAATAAGTATTAACAATATTTATGGTAAAATAACGATGTTAGTGATGGGAACAGCTCAAATACGTGCGCACAGGCGTGTGGTGTCTCATACCCCCCATGCACAACCGAGAGGTTAATTCCTCACTCAATAGTCCGTCCTTCAGTTTAACCCTAGATACTTATCTCACTCTCATTTTATGCCATTTCATTCTATCAGCCACGTCTCCAAGGTATAAGTCATTGCACTCCTAACACACCAGGCATACACCTTCCCCTTAACCTCTCCACTGCGTACCCCCTATAGTATACAACCACCCCTGTGCAGAGGTATTTAGATGGTTTCCTTCACTCAAATCGTCATCGTACCATAAATATCATTAATACTTATCCATAATATTATCCCCAGTATATGCGCATTTTACGTTGATTATAAAGGTATTAACCTGTTACAGCAATAAAACAAGTGGAAACAGCGTTTGGCTGGTCAAAATTGGTAACAGAGGCCGGGAGTTGTAATCATCGAGTGTGAGCCAGCCTCCCGCTCCTCCACTCCTCCCCACGTCTGGAGAGAGACTGTCGATCGATACTCTCTCTCTCTCTCTTGCACTCGCTTGGTAACACATATGAGCACAGCCTGCTAGCAACTCGCTATTGTTAGCATGAAAATATACCTAATAATAAGGGAATAAGAGGGAGAATAGGTGATAATGGAAGGGGGGGGGGGATGTGGAGGAGTGATATTTGCCATGGCCAAGGGGCAATAAAAAAAAATAAAAAAAACAATCGAAAAAATTGATACTGGGCTGATTTAAACTTGGGCTTGTGTTTACTTTATTATATCTACAATTGTATGTGTTCCATGTGGTATTTTATAGCTCTTAAGGTTCTGATATCACCTATCCTATTATCATTATCATTACTAAAATGTATCTAGTTTAATTAATATATATATTGAATAATATAGAACAGTATATTTCATTCATACGATGATAATGTGATAATCTACAGTGATATTCGAACCTTAACCCGGGAGCTGCGGGGAGACTCTTAAGAGTTCCCCCGGCGCACTGCGGGGAGACTCTTAAGAGTCAGAGAAAAAAAAAAATCAACTTTTGACATCGAAAAAAAAATATTTTGTTATTTTTTTTTTTTTTTTTTTTTTTTTTTTTTTTTTTTTTGGCCCCTGGGCCATGCAAAATCTCAGTCCTCTACCTCCCCTCCTTCCCCACTTTCCTCCTCTCCTTCAGTTATCACCTATTTTCCCTGTTATTCCCTTATTCTGAGGTATATTTTCGTGCTAACATTAGAAATCCGATTGGAGGGTGTGGTCATCACTGATAGCAAGCGAGTGCAAGAGAGAGAGAGAGAGAGTATCGATCGACTGTGTCTCAGTGGCCTTGGGGGAAATTGGCGGGAAAGCAGATTGCCTCACCCATACATTATACAACTCGCGGGCTATATCTCCGATTTTGACCATCCAAACGCTGTTTTCACTCTTTTTATTGTTGTTTCAGGTTAATACCTTTATAATCAACCCATAATAGGCGCATATGGATAAGTATTAATGCTATTAATGGCACAATGAATATTTTAGTGACGGAAACACCTCAAATACGTCAGCACAGGGGGACGTTTCCAATTACCCCCATGCGCACTTCAGAGGTTAAGAGCTATAAAATACCACATGGAACACATAGCCTACAATTCTAGATATAATAAAGTAAACACAAGCAGGGGAAGATACTCCGTCCCTGCCTATTTTAAATGTGTGATACCGGTAAGTAAATCATGGCCTGTGATTGGCTAATCTGCGTTAGCCCGTCAGTCAATCTCCTCTCTCGCTTACTTCTCCCGTTTATCATTTTATTGTTTCGCTTGTGTTTACTTTATGATATATAAGTTATTAATGGGTTTCATGTGATATTTAATAGCTCTTTATATTCGGATAAGACTATAATTTATTAATTAATCATTAAAATTACTTAAACGTATATAGTTTAATGAATAAATAAGAAATAATAAAGATAATAATAAGAAATTATCAGTTCTGCCGCTCATTTTGGCCAGTGAGCTTGGGTACTGATATGATAGCCAATCAAGAGCCTCGATGCAAACACCAGTTAGGAGCCAGATGCACGGGTCGATTGAATGGAGTATAGTATCTCGCGAGACGTTGGAGAGGGTGAACGTATGTCGCACTCCCTCCCACCTCCCTCCATCCTCTCCCATCTTAAATATACGGCTTTACACTGGATATTTGCTCTTTACACATATTTTCTGGTTCTTCAATATTCACACGCTCGTTATACAAGTAAAATATATGCATATGGAGCAGTAATATTGCTTTATATGGTAAGTATAAAAGTTTGTTATCAAATTGAAGCTAATCTTTTCGCAAGGGCGTCACTTTAACAAACATGAATGGAGCGCTTCCCGGGTTAATTTTATATATACCATACCCTACCTTCATCTATTGAACTTCCCCTCCACTTCCTGTGCACTATCTGCAATAAGAACTAAGTCATCTGCATAGAACAACTCCTATGGGAGTCCTGTTTGAAGACTCTTGACAGTGCCTCCAGGACCAAAACAAACAGTAATGGACCAGGTACTGAACCTTAGTGAACTCCGATTTTCACTGGGAACTCTTTGCTCAGACCCCCATTCACTCTAACTGCTGCCTGTGACCCCTCATACATTCTAATTATCACACGCACCAACCATTCCTCTATTCAAAATTTTCTTATAGCCCATTGCATAACTTCCCTTGGCACCTTGTCAAAGGCCTTCTCCAGGTCTACAAAAACTAGGTATAATTCCCTGTTTTTCTCTAAGGACCACTCTAGCAGTTGCCTATGAATGAAAATAACATCGGTTGTGCAACATCCTGGCATAAATGCGAAATGCATGTCTTTAATGGCAACACTTTTCCTGATCATGTATTCAAAGACCCTTTTGCTGACTTTCATGATTTGGTTAAGCCTTTTCAGACCCCTATAATTTCCCCTGCCTAAGAAATCACCCTTGCCTTTATATATAATTTTATTTACTATCACATTTTATTATGCCATGCATCAGGAATTATTTTCCTCCCATATGATAGCATTAATCAGCTCCATGACCAATGACCAATCTGACACCGATATCTCAAGTTGCCTTTAGCATCTCAGCAACTATGCTGGAACTCCCATAAGTACTATACAGTATAATTCAATTTATGCAGATTGCAGAGGTCCACATGTGTTTATAGTGCATGTACATAAACCACATATAATAGCAAGCACAACTATAGTAATACAATATATGGAACACCCACATTTTTTTTAATTATATTTATAAGAGTAAGCCCAAAATAACGGACTGAACAATGTCCCCAAGTGAATCTTCTGTATTAACCCCTCCTCTGTGTGTGCATGTGTGTGTTACATGGAAAACGGGGAGGGGGCTTGTTGAACCAAAAACATTATGTAAACTGTATATTAGCTTTATCCAAAGCTTGGTTTAGGTTAAAAAATTACAGATACTGTACTTTACTCAGTTATTATGTATTTATGTGTATACTCAGGCACACACCCCATAGCTGGAGGTGGCCGACTCGAGACAGAGCCCGAACAGGGACAACACAACACAACACAACATAAAAAAAAAAAAAAAAAAAATCACACACATCTAGGTCACCCAGGGTCTTATGTTTGTAAAATATTATAGTTCGAGATTCTAAAAAATATAGTTTGATATTTTAAGAACAAGTAGCTGGTAAAGAAATTATAAAAATCTGACTCTAAGTAGGTGATTTAAAAATTATTGTAATCTGACTGTAAGCTTTCTTGAGTTTTTAACTTTTCCAGTTAGACACATTAATAGTCAGCACGTCCTGACAATTCTCCATAAAATATAATTTGGGTTTCAAAGTCTCAACTCTTCATTACAATGGCATAATTTTCATTTTATGCTGGCTTACATTAGATGATCTTAACCCCTACTGTACTGGAGGATAGTAATAAAAGTCCCCCCAGTCCCAAGCAATGTGGCCAAAATGGCAAGATAGAACAACCTCCCACCTTAAAAGATGAAGGAATACTGGCTCTCCCAGCCTGCAGAGGGTTGGATATAAGCTGAGAAGAGTTGCCAACTCGAGAGCAGTGCTCAAACGGTCGTGGTACCAGGCACTGCCTGATACTGGCAGTTACAAGGAAAGTACATTACTGACGGCTCCCTGCCATCGCTGGGACTGAGGAGTGACTTATCTACTGACAGCTCCCTGCCGTTGCTGATACAGAAGGGGTTAACAAGCTTAAACAAGATGTCTAGGAGTATCAGGTCCTTCCTATACTGTACTGAATAAAATCAAGAAATGCATCATCATACTGAAGGGGTTACTAAGGAGATTTGGGAATGATAGAAATCTGACTGTGAGCTTTCTTAAGCCTGGTACTCTTCCACACAGACACATTGACAGCCAGGGTGTCTTCACAATTCTCCGTGGGGTGGTTGCCGAGACGCTCTAAGAACAGCCGAGTGTGCGGTACAGACTCCCAAAACCTGAAAAATAAAAATTATCGTCTAAACAATGTAAAAGATTATTCCAATACAATAACTAGTTTCTTCTGGATATCATTACGTAATTGCATTCAGCGTCACATACAAGAGGCAGTGGGTTAATTAACCTAAGAAGTGCGCATGGGGGTAATTAGACACCTCTCCCTGTGCTGACGTATTTGAGCTGCTTCCATCACTAAAATATTCATTTTACCATAAATAGCATTAATACTTATCCTAACGCGCCTATTATGGGTTGATTATAAAGGTATTAACCTGTTACAACAATAAAACGAGTGAAAACAACGTTTGGATGGTCAAAATCGGAGATACAGGCCGGGAGTTGCATAATGTATGGGTGAGGCAACCTGCTTTCCCGCCAATTTCCCCCAAGGCCACTGAGACACTGTCGATCGATACTCTCTCTCTCTCTCTTGCACTCGCTTGCTAACAGTGATGTCAATGCCCTGCTACCAACTCGCTAATGTTAGCACGAAAATATACCTCAGAATAAGGGAATAACAGGGAAAATAGGTGATAACTGAAGGAGGGGAGGGGAGGGGAGGTAGAGGAGTGATATTTTGCATGGCCCAGGGGCAAAAAAAATAAAATAAAATAAAAAAATAAAAATATATATTTTTGTTTTCGATGTTTAACCCGTTGAGACCCAGCGTCGCACGTGTTGCGTCGGCAGTCTTTGATCACCAACTCCCAGCGACGCATCACGTGCGTCCGATATATAAAAAACACTTACGTGGCTCGTAAGGTAGGAAATGGCGGGAGAATAGGAGGGGGAGGTACCGTAGTGTGTGTGGGAGCCGGGCCAGTAGGTGTGAGCGGGCCGAGACAGCCACGCGGCTGGTGGTGGTGGGCTTAGTGGGGATAGTTTACACCCCTAGTTCACTGCCACTTTGAACCTTCATTACTCCGGTCGTATGGGAGCTAGAGGCTTAAGATTTATGTGAGATACTCCTTAGGATGTATGCCGTACAATGCCATACTCAGTTTTTACCCTAGTGCTCCCGGGCGGGTGGTCATGCGGGGGGGACGAACTATTGAAACCCCCCCCCCCCCCCCCCCGCCCCCCAAATGACCGAAATGAGTGTTTTTTTATTTTTGTGTTCATTTCTCACCATTCTCCCATTTTGGCTCAACAAATTTTTTTTGAGGCTCCCCCCCCCCCCCCCCCAAAAAAATGTCAGAGGTGATTATTTTTTTTTTTTTTTTTTTCATTTCTCATCCTTGTCTTCCATTTTAGCAAACAAAACAAATAAGTGAAAATGGCTTGGGACTGGGGTGAACAAAATATTATAACTAGCCGGGGCTCAACGGGTTAACCCCTCCAACCCGGAAGGGCTCTTGAACGCCCATAACAACCTCGGCCCGCGCAACCCGGAAGGGCTCTTGAACGCCCATTGCTTGCGTGCGTGCTTTCGAATGCCGCGCGTACATTTTTGGTATCATGGGACGGTAGGTGGCGCCACCAGGCGTAAACGACGCCACAGCAACAGTATCTACCCCGACGCCATCATGGACAGTACGCCAAATAGTGATTCCGCTGTGTCCGATACCGTGCTTCCTACGACGCCCTTGCTAGTTCGTCGCGCCTTACCCCGACGCCATCGCCTAAATGTGTTATCTCCCGGAGGTATTGAGACGACATTGAGACTATATGAGCGTGCTGATGCCAAGTATAGTGTTGATGATATAGTCAGTGACGACTTCAGTAATTATAAGTCGAGTGATTATGGCCATGAGAGTGAGAAAGAAGAGTAATTCCTGGGATTTGCGAGAGAAGATGAGAGTGATGAAGGTGATGTACCAGTTGTTGAGGAAGCTGGTTTACCTAAAGACAGTGAACTTGAGAGAGTGAGTGAGTGGGAGAGTTCAAGGTCACTCACCAAATTTCGCATAAGTGACACGACTCCAAGCCCTTCCCCAGGTAAATCGCCTTTCAAGCTACACTTGTATAAGCAGAAAATACTTGAGAAGGCGGCCGCGGCAGCTAGGGAACAAGAAAAAATACTTGGTGAGGATGAGGCTGTGAGTGAGGGTCAGCGTGGTGACCCTTCTCGTCCGCCATTGTCTCCCTTATCTACCCACGCCACCCAAGATGACCCGGATGCCCCGCATTCTTCCCCACCAACCCCACCATTGCCAAGGGTTGAGGACCCCCCACTTTCGGCCTATTTGCCTCCTAGGTCCCCCGACAGGAGACATACTGCTGCCGAAAAGGGGAAAGGCAGGAAATATACCAAAAAAATTAAGAAAAGTAAGAGTTTTGTTCGCGGCTCCCGCGGCGTCCACCCCTGCCGGCCCCAGCCATACGTCCCCGCAACTTTCCCCACGGTCCTCCCCACCTCTCCCGCCTTCAACATGTCTTCCTGAAGAAGTCTTTGAGCTCGCATCACCAATACCTGGGCCTAGTGACAGTGAAACATTGCTTTCTGTCACTCGTCGCAGGCCAAGGAGCCCAGGACCTCGGGGGACACAGCCTCACCTGCCACTCCTTCCCCACCTCGCCCACCCGCATGCCGCCCACGCATCACTGGTTCCCCGCCAGATTATGTGGGGGCCACTGATGATGAAGGGCACCTCTCTGAAGACTCTGGCCATGATTACATAGGTCCACCGTCAGGGCAAGATGACCACTCTGACGATGACTATATGGACATCGACGACCCTCGACCCATCCGCTTGGCCCGGCGTCGTGCTGGCCGCCGCCCTGGCCGACGCCCTCGCCGCCCTAGGGCGCGCGCCTCCCGAGTTGGCCGTGGGCGTGCTGGGCCACCAGCTGGAGCTCCTCGTCAGCGTAGACAAGACCCATTCTACGTTTTTCAGTGGCAAGACGTAGTTGATGGGGATGGATACAACCCTGATGTGCCAGCTTTTGATGAGGTACTGGAGGGTTCAGGCATTACCCCCAATTTTCCTGCAGGCCCCAATGCTCCACCACACGAACTATTTGAGGCCTTTTTGATGAGGAGGTGGTAGGCTATGTTGTCAAAGAGACAAATAAGCAGCACCAATTCCAGGTCCACTTTTTGGGCAAGGTGACCAAGGGCCACATGAGGCAGTGGACCCCAGTGACTCATAAAGAGCTCATGGTGTTCCTGGCACTCACCATGCTAATGCCTCATGTCAAGAAGCATAGGTTGCCTGACTATTGGATCACCAATGATCTGATATCCACCCCTGCCTTCGGGAAATATATGTCTCGCGACCGGTACCTTGATATCCTCGCAGCGCTCCATCTTGTCACCAACACCGACGTCCACCTCGGTGACAAGCTGTGGAAGATTAGGACGTTGTACGAGATGATGCGAGAACGCTTCACCTCCTACTTCAAGCCCTTCCGCAAGGTCGTCATTGACGAGTCTCTTGTGCTGTTCCGGGGAAAACTCAGCTTCCGGCAGTACATCCCCTCAAAAAGACATCGCTTTGGCATAAAATTCTTTGTGCTGTGCGACTGCCAAACTGGCTATGTCCTGGACTTCCTGGTCTACAGCGGGAAGGAAGGGGACTTGCTTGTGGACCCCCTCATTGGCTTTGGCGAAGCAGTGGTGCAAGCCATGATGGACCGCTACTTTCACAAGAATCACGTCCTCTACACGGACAATTATTACACGTCCCCCACTCTCTCACAGTACCTGCATGAGCGCAAGACGGGGACTGTAGGCACAGTACGAGGGAAAAGGAAGGGCATGCCACCTTTCCCTCCAAAGACCAAAAAAGGTGATGTGTTGAAGAAGAAGTCGGGGCCCATTCTGGCTATCCACTGGCACGACCAGCGGAAGGTCAACCTCCTGACCACCATCCACAAGGGGGAAATGGTGGAGACTGGCAAGGTGGATCGCCGCACCCAGGCCAGGGTGACCAAGCCCGATGCTGTCCTGGACTACAACATCAACATGAGGCTGGTGGACAAGTCCGACATGCAGATAGGCTTCATTGACTGCCTGCGTACCTCGTGCAGATGGTACAAAAAGTTCTTTCTGCATATGGTGGACATGTCAGTTCTGAATGCCTACAATATATACAAGCTTCGGAATGTGAACACACCCATGAAGTTCAATAGCCTGCGGAGGTTCCAAAAGCAGGTGTTGACGGAGCTCCTGGAGAAGTATGATACGCCACAGAGGGCAGTGGCACATCCTGGGCCCGCCGTTATTGACCGCTTGCAGTGTGCTCAATACTTGATTAGGCACAGGCTTGGTTCCCTGCCTCAGAATGAATCAGGAAGAACACAGCAGAAGCGGTGCCATGTCTGCTACAACAGCAGGGTGAGGCCGAGGCCAGGTAAAAAGTCAACCATGGAGTGTGTGGAGTGCAAGGTGGCACTCTGTGCTTTAGAGTGCTTCTTTGATTACCACTCCAAGCTGGAGTTCTAATAATCATAGTGAAAGTGCCAAAGATAATGACAATATGTACAGTATATATATATAGGCAAAAAGTGGAAGTAAACCAATTTATTGTTATACAAAAGTCATGTATTATGAAAACATTTATACAAATACAATTACACCATAATAATATGTGAAAGTGACACATATGTATATACCAAGTGACATTCATATGATTAGAACCTATAGAAATATATAAATCAGTGAAAAAAGACACAATAAATTGTATATAAAACGTTTACAAATCATATAACTAAGTGAAAGTGACACAAGACCTAATATTTGATGGCCAAAGTATAATAAACACCTGTGATAACGAATAATCAGTGCCTAATACAACAATAACCTACCTCAATTACTAATAAAATGTACGGTATCGAGTGAAAATTAGCATTATCAGTGACAGTGACACTCTAAAGCATATTTGTCAAAGTGAAAGTGACACAAGACCTAATATTTGATGGCCAAAGTATAATAAACACCTGTGATAACGAATAATCAGTGCCTAATACAACAATAACCTACCTCAATTACTAATAAAATGTACGGTATCGAGTGAAAATTAGCATTATCAGTGACAGTGACACGCTCTAAAGCATATTTGTCAAAGTGAAAGTGACACAAGACCTAATATTTGATGGCCAAAGTATAATAAACACCTGTGATAACGAATAATCAGTGCCTAATACAACAATAACCTACCTCAATTACTAATAAAATGTACGGTATCGAGTGAAAATTAGCAATATCAGTGACAGTGATACCCTAATAAACATATTTTATATAATTGGCCTCAAAATAACTAGAAAAATATCAAATAAACATCACATTCTCAATATCAAACACTAAAATCGTCTAAGGGAGATAAATACTTTGGCGCGACGAGCGGCTAGGTGCGTCGTAGCCATGGCCGGGGCGACGCGTCCGAACGCGGGAAGAATTTGCCGCCGAAAAGCACTCGTCTTCCCGCGCTCACCATTATGCAACCAGAGGGGCTAGAGACCTCTACTCAACGCCATTCGACAGAGGAAGGTTTGTGGAACATTATTCTTTTTTTATTCACAACATTACATGCCATATTCATTGACTTACAGAGTAGTTAACATAGCCCAAAGATCGTCAAAACACCCGGTACCGCAGCACAGTCGCAAGCTATAGCCCCCGGGGCTGGAGGGTTAAAGTTGATTTTTTTTTTTCTGACTCTTAAGAGTCTTCCCGCAGTTCCCGGGTTAACCCACTAGATGCCAAGTTTGTATATATACGGGTAGAGGTGTTTTCACACCCAGTACTAGGTCCGTGTATACGGATTTGCCAAAAACAAATTGTAGCGCCAAAACTAGGTCACTAACACCTTCCATATTCATTCCACAAGTACCCTATGCTTTGACCTTCTCGCCACCACCACCCCAACCCCCCTCCCATCTCCCAAACACCATGTAAATGACATGTAAATATAAGTGTATAAGAATATAAAAATAAATATAAAGTAGGTGTGCAGTTTTCGTATTATCCCCCCCCCCCCCCCAAAAATAAAATAAAAACTGCATACGCAACTCTGCGACCTAAAATTCCGCAAGTACTATTGAATCTCTTAGGTAAAATCGGTTTATATACAGTATATACAGTATATATATATATACAGTAAACCCCTGCTAACTCGGACTCTTTTTAGTCGGAAACCCGCACTTCTCGGAATGGCATCGGCCTCTCGGAAATGTCCCTGTATATCTCGGAAATTTCCGAGTTGGACGGGATTTGAGTCCGGTTTACAATGTTCTCTCACTCAGTTTTAAGTGATTTTAGGATGAATTGAAGCCTGTGCATTTTAATTATTGTGTTAATATTAATTACTATGTACTGTACTGTCCCTGAAAACATAATAAGGTTTGTAGTTTTCATCAATAAGATGAATTTCACATGTATATACATGTATATTTCACACAAATATAAAATTTTGATTGGAGATTTCAATTTGCCAAGGATCAACTGGGCAAATTGTACTACTCCAGCGGGACAGGGTAGCCTGGAAAATAAGTTTATAGAGAAAGTGAGAGATTGTTTTTTAACGCAACATATTGTAGAGATGACAAGATATAGAGATGGGACGCAGGGGAGTGTACTTGATTTGATTTTTAGCAATGAAGAGGATATAGTGGAACATGTTAATGTGGATAGCCCTATAGGTCGTAGTGACCATGCCTGTATAAGCTTTAGTTGTAACATTAAATCGGAGAGGGATAATAGAAGCAATAGAAAAATATACATGTATGATAGAGCAGATTATGAGCTGCTGAGACGGTGTTTGGACATTGACTGGGGGGAATATTTGAACGGTGAAGACGCTGAAGGAATGTGGAGGAAAATTAGAGTCAAACTGGAGAATGCTGTATCCAAAAGTGTACCAGTAAGGGAATATAAGGATAAAACAAAATTGAGGAAAAGAACTAACCCAGAATTGCCAATGAAAAGAAAGCTTTGGATATTGATTAGAAGAAAGAAACGATTGTGGGAAAGATTAAAATTGTTAAAAAAGAACAGGGGGTCTAGTATAGAGGCTAAGGAAGTGGATCTGGAACGCAGACAAATAAACAATACAATAAGGTGGGAAACAAGGAGGGGGTGAAGGAGAGGGAGAGAGAGATAGCTAGAAATGTGAAGGATAATCCAAAAATATTCTGGAAGTACATTCAGGAAAAGTTAACAAGAAGAGTAGGGATCCCAGAGCTGGTGGGGGGGGGGGGGGGGGTTGAATGATGGGAGTAGAGCGGAGACTGATAAGGAGAAAGCAGAGGTGCTGGGGAAATACTTTGGGGGGGTACTAACAGTGGAGTCGGAGGATGCAGTGCCTACTATTCCCATCAAACAGGCACCGGCACTAGAACTAGTAGAGTTTTCCCATGCTAGAATAAGAAGGGCTATAGAAAAAATGAACAGAAGTAAGTCACCGGGACCGGATGGGATACACCCAAGAATCATAAAGGAAGGAGGGGAGATGTTAGTAGAGCCATTGAAAATGTTATTTGAGGTATCGTTTAATACAGGACAAATCCCGATGGACTGGAGAGAGGCGAACATAACAGCTATATTTAAGAAGGGAAAGAGAAATGACCCAGGGAATTATAGACCAGTCAGTTTGACAAGTGTTGTGTGTAAACTAATGGAAACGGTAATTAGAGAAGGAATAATGGATCATATGAAGTCAAACCAACTTTTCAGTGGGAGACAGTTCGGATTCTTGCCGGGGAGGTCGACGGTACTACAGCTAATTAAGGTGGTAGATGATTGGATGCAAATTCTAGAAGATGGTGATGTAATAGACGTGGTATATTGCGATTTTATGAAGGCCTTCGATAAGGTCCCACATAAAAGGTTAATAGAGAAAGTTAGAAGCTATAATATAGGGGAGAAATGTGTGAAATGGATAGAAGCCTTCCTGAAAGATCGGAAACAGAGGGTATTGGTGAATGGAATAGGCTCGGGGTGGAGGGAAATTACAAGTGGGGTACCTCAGGGATCTGTGTTGGGACCACTGCTGTTCGTTATATTTATCAACGACTTGCCTGAAGTTATAACTAATGGAAGTGAGGTATACCTGTATGCGGATGACACTAAACTGTATAGAAGAGTGAGGAGTAAGGAAGATATGGGTTTGCTTCAAGGAGATGTGGAGGGCATGAAGGGATGGTCTGAGCATTGGTTAATGCCTTTTCATCCAAAAAAATGCAAGTACATGCGGATTGGGACCAGCAAGATAGACAAGGTAGGATACAGTATGTATGAAGCGATGGAGGAAGTGAGTGCAGAAAAGGATATAGGAGTAGTGATAGACAATAAGTTAAATTTCTCAGAATATTTAGCGGAAAAGATAAACAAAGCCAATAGAATTGTAGGGCTGATAAGGAGGACATTTGTGTCACTTGACGAAGAAATCTTCAGGAATCTATATACAGCGCTGGTTAGGCCGCACCTGGAATATGCAAACCAGGTGTGGGCTCCATATATGGTAAAGGATATAGAAGCAGAGGAGAGCTAGCAAGCTGGTACCAACGTTGAAGAACTCGGGCTATGAGCAGAGGTTGAGGACACTGGCATATAGGAGAAAGAGAGGGGATATGATAGACTTTTAAGATAGTGTCAGGAAAGTACGATGAGGATGTGTGTGAAGGTATCTTCTTGATGCGGGAGGGAACAAGAACGAGAGGACACTCTAAGAAAATTTACAAAGAAAGAAATAGGCTTGAGAAGGCAAAGAACTCATTTTGTGATAGAGTGGTAAATGAGTGGAACGCACTGCCCCAGTATGTAGTCGATTCCGAATCAATAAGGGAGTTTGAAAGTAATCTTGATAAAGCATGGGGAAGACAAGATTTGAAGTTTGATTATAAAACAAAAATACAGAATAGTAAAAATGTTGCGTCTGCTACCGCCGCCGCCAACACCGTGAACGACCGCAGCAGTGCAAGTACTGGTACTGAGCTGGATACACAGGCATAGTTTGCCTTTTTCCAGAGGATCTACTGTAAGAAACTGTAAGAATGTAAAAAAAAAAAAAAAAAATTATCTCAATTTTCTCTGACACGGAATTTCCTCTTCTAATTCGGAATTTTCCCTCTCTTAAGTCGGACATAAGTCGGACTTCGGACATCTCGGAAAATCGGGCTTCTCAGAAGTGGTCTCGCCCCAATTAGTCCGAGTTAGCGAGGGTTTACTGTATATATGTATATATATACAGTAGGATCTCGCATAAAACGAGTTTATGGTCGATAAACGAGGGTGTTTTATGCGATTTCGTTTTATGTGAACACAGCATTTTGGTGGCGCAATATCGTCAATGTTCACTGTAAGCGAAAATTTTCGTACAAAGCGAACGATATTTCGTACAAAGCGACGATATTTCGTACGTTTTGTACGATATTTCGGCGCTCTATATGAAAACTCCTCGGATTTGCCCCACTTTGGCGGCGGACTCGTTTTATGTGATCACATTCGTTCTGATCGAAAATTAAATATTAATATTTTAGGTCGGTCGTTTTAATCGAGACTCGTTTTATGCGAACACGTTTTATGCGGGACCCTACTGTATTTATAATTCGACCCTCGATTTAACAGACCCCGATACAACGGATTTCGGATTTAACGGACTCTGTCCGTAGCCGGACAATGGACCCAGCAACGGACAAAGTCCGTTGCTCCAAAAAAAGTCCGGTAATTGGCTGGCTGGCGCGGCGCACCAGTTTCCCGGCAAACCCCTGTATTTCTATGGTTTTTATTTGTTTATCTCGGTAATGAAAGATTTTTTTTATTAAAAACACTTTATTTTTATGTGCAATATGTAAGGAAAGGCATAAAAACACCCGGAAAGTTAAAAATCTTAATTTTCGAGGCATATTAGGGCTAAATCGGCGAAGTCCGAAGGCAATTTTCCAGCTACGGACTTTTTCCAGCTCCGGACACCGTCTCCCCCCTATTAGTCCGTTAAATCGAGGGTCGACTGTGTATATATATATATATATATATATATATTTATTAGTGGCCCCTCCATCATTGACGATATGCCTATTAATATACAGTAAAAGTACTTTAATCCGACGACCGATGATTCGAATCTCCCAATAGTCCGAATATTTCAATTTGAGGCCAAATCCGAATTCACCCGATGGTCCGAATTTCAAGAAGTCCCAAAGTCCCCTTTTTGAGGCATTAGTCCACTCAAATGACACATAATGGAGCACACACATATCATATGTTCATGAATTCACTTTAAAAGTTTACCATTGTCATTGTAGCCTATTACCTACTTCAAAACATTCAGATTAATGGTCAAAGGAAGCTACTGATATAAACGTAAACACCACATCGTCTGCTAGAGAGTTTCTTTTGCTCTTGAACGCATCCTTGGGACGCTCTGATGCGCTACTGGCTTGCACCGCATTTTCTGCAAGCGCATTCAGTCTTGAGCTTGAAAACGCACCTTTGGACGTTCCGATACGCTACTATTTATAGTTCAGTGATCGGAGCGTCCCAAGGGTGCTTTCAAGACAACAAGACAAGGGTGCTTTCAATACAATATAATATAACAGAGCACGTCACAAAAGGAAAATCACAAAAGGAAAATTACAAGAACCTCTCAGGGAAGTGCCGTTGTTAAGGCATTACTTCCCGAACCACATCTGATCTGATCTTCAAGAGCAAGACAAACTCGCTAGTAGACGATGCGGACATATGGTGTTTACGTTTATATCAGCAGATTCCTTTGACCATTAATCTGAATGTTTTGAAGTAGGTAATAGGCTACAATGACAATGGTAAACTTTTGAAGTGATTTAATGAACATATGATATGTGTGTGTGCACCATTGTGTCATTTGGGTGGCCTAATGCCTCAATGTTTTCGTCATACACAGGTTCATAGGGGTAAAGTCCGATAATCCAAAAAATCCACTAATCCGAACGAGGGCCGGTCCGCTGCCCTTCGGATTAACGGAAGTTTACTGTAATAGCCTCCATTCAAGCGCCCGCGGTAGCCAGTTTGAATCTACCGCCGCGGGGAAGAACGGAGTATCCGTCCTAAGGGTAATGCTTATTCTCTTATGGAATTGTCTTATGATTGGGTACCCGCTACGAAAAAAAATTGTAAAAAATAAAAAGTAAAACTTTACTTAATAAAAGTTATATTATAGCTTTCCATCTTGTGGATTTCTTGTACGGACTTCCTTGACGCTGCTCCCCAAGCCGTCATGCTTTCTTCTACTCCCCGCGGGCAACCTGACTAGACGTGTGTCGCCTGCGCTCCGCCACATTCTTCGTTCGCTCGCTTCTAGTGAGTCCTTACTCATTTGTATATATCTGAGTTGTATTGAACAGGGTTTAGATTAGCTAGCACAGGCTACCCCATTGGTATGCCCGCAGGGAGTGTTAAAATAGGGTACTTTTGTGCAGGCGCCTACAGTTCTCCAGGACCAGCGCCGCATTGTTTGTTTTTATTTTTCTGCGCCTTAGCTGTTGCTCTTTCTAATTAGTTAGGAGGCTACTATCTTCGCAGAAGCTTATGCTTCAGGCTGTCGCTATGAGGCAGTTGCATTATTTTTTATTTTTTTAGCAGACGCTCTAGTCTAAAGGTGGCCACACGTGGTGCGGTGCCTGCTAGCGTCTGAGTCTGCTCGCAGGCCTCTTCCCATCGTGCTGCGTGTGTGGATCTTCAGGGGTTTGATGTCTACCAGTGATGATTCTACGAGCCTCGTGGCCAGCCTCAGGAGGGGTCTCCTTAGTGGTCTAGGGGTACATTGTTATTATTGTGTTACAATTATATATATGTGTGTTCCCTTTTGGTTCCCTCGTACGGTTGTCTCAGTACAATTAGAGGGATGGGAGACGTCCTATTGTGCTTGTGGGGCTCGGTTAATCTGTCTCTCGGTTAGACGATTTTCCATAGTTGGTTCTGACCCTCCGGCTATCTTTATGAGAAAAGAAGCCTCTACTCCCGCCGGGCAAGGCGGGAGGGGCTCCCAACTACCCCTAGGTAGTGCCTTGCTACTGTCCTTTCTCGGCGGCCAGACTAAGACCGGAGGAAAGGAACGACGTTTTTCGTCTGACTCGCCCTTTACAATTGACTCACTTAGTACGCGCAGCGGCACAGTGGGTGATTTCGTTTATTACCCAGCTAATCCAAATAGCCGCCCGGATAAGAACGAAACGAATGTTTTAAGGGTCAGTGACTCATGTCACAGATAAGCAGTCAACCCGTGGCAACCCCTATTAAAGGGAGGGGTTCCCACGGCTTTTTGTCCTCGGATGCGACGGAATACCAGTTAGGTGTAAACTGAGTTTCCGGCGCATCGGAGCAAGCAGGATGTTTTATACCTCTCGGGTTATCCTTATGAGCATTGATTCCTGGAATTTTTTATTTACAGATCGTGTCACGCCGTGAGCAGCAAAACCTGAGGAAGCAACTGTTCCCGGCGGGGAGGGGGGTTCAGTAGCCATGCCTCACTTTAATATTTGTGCCACGCCTACCTGCTTATTAGTCCCAGTAACAGCACACAAAATATGCATCCGGTGCGTTACATGCTTTAACAGGTCACAGTTCCTCTGGACATCTCAGAAATGTCCAGTATGTTCAGACCTTTTCCTTGACTGGATCAATTCACAAGATCTTTCGTGCCTCTTGGCCTTAATAGAGATTCAGAATAAATTCTCCTCGTATGCTAAACATGTGGCTAACGTAGAACTTAGATGCGATAATACCGAACTTTCACGGCTCATTCGCCTTTACTCTTTTGAAGATCCTTTAGTCTCTCAGTTCAATCCCTATCACTCGGCTAACAACCAACACTCAGTTGCATCATTAGCTCCTCCCTGGAACCAAAATTGTCTGAGCTAGACTCCCCTCCCCATACCAAGAGAACTCGCTCAACATCACCACACTACCCGAAGACTTGGCCATCGCAGTCCCAGTCTACCAGGCTACAAGGTGAACAGTCTGCTAGCAGGAGTCTTCTGTCCCCCAAAAGGCAAAAGTTTGAGTTCCCCACGCAGATTTTGACTACGGCGGAAGTTCATGCCAATCCGATTGACATAAAACCACAAGGTTGTAGGTCTAAGTCACTTTCGAATCCATCGGCTTTTGCCTCGGAGTCGCCGGAGTTTTTTCCCGGCCACCCCGGGGCAGATGCCGGAGGTAGTAGAACAAACACCAGAGTGAGGCCTAAAGCCCGAGTAATGCTAAAAGGCTCTAAATTAATGCTCTCAAAATTTATCTTACCTTGTGACAAGGTAGAAAGTCCAGTTCCTACAGCAATGGCTCTCGAGCGGCACCGCACGGTAGCGGCGGGCGGACTAACGCCCAGTATAAGTTCTCTAGATAGTAAGTCGCCGTTCAGGTCTAGTTACACTGTTTCTCCGACTAGTACTCTAACTTCCGGTACTCCCAATAAGAGAAACATATTGGCGCCAAGTAAACTTGATACGATCTTTGATGACAAACACAAAACACCAGAGGCAGCAACTGGCCCGCCTCCGGTACTTGATCCAACCTTCATTGTTAAGCCTGGAACACCAGAGGCGGCTTCTGGCCCACCTCCGGTACTTGATCCTAATTTCAATGTACAACATAGACTACCGGTGGCAACATCTTGCCCACCTCCGGTACCTCAAGGTAAACAGGAATTAGCGTATCCCTTAATGCATCAGGTAGGGGAACAAACAATGTCAGGTACTTCTATGCAAATAGGGTGTAGTGGGACAGTAGGAAAGCTAAGATCCAAATCTCTGAAAGACCCCGTAGTCAATGTGTCACGGCAAAAAATTTGGATGAGTTACTACATTATAGGTTTGACTCCTGTAAGGAGATAAAGAAAACCTAATATTTAGTAGTGGCCCCGTAATCATTGACGAACATGCCTATTACATAAGGCATCCTCTTCAAACACTAATCCGCCGTAGTTTGAATCTACCGCGCAGAGCATTTAAAAACTGAGGAGCCTTCATCATGAGCGCACGCGACCTCACTCATGGCTTCAGTCATTATGAATTGGGTTCTCACTACGAAAAAACTTCGTAAAAAATAAAAACAAAAAGAAAATAAGAATAACTATCCAATAAGCTTTCCATCATATCGTGGATGTACTTGTGTGGATTTCTGACCAGACGCTGATTCAGGCGTCATTCCTCCTTCACTGACATATCAAGTAAACCAAAATCCTTAATACATCAACGAATGGGAAGGGGACGGTCGGGAGGGCCCCAGTCGTCAATGATTACGGGGCCACTACTAAATATTAGGTTTTCTTTATCTCCTTACAGGAGTCAAACCTATAATTTATTAGTGGCCCCTCCATCATTGACGAACATGCCTGATATCTAAGACTGGAGGGGGACATTCGTAATCATATCATAACTCTAGAAAAGCAGATAATAAAAACAACCACATAGTATTCTTACTTTTGAAAATGTATTTAATACGGCGTAGGCCGGAAATATACAAGAAAAAGGGGTTCAGGCAGGTGCGTGCTTCAAAGAAGCCTGCCCGACAAAAATGGGTAACCCTGAAGATTCTGAACACAGATCTGTAGTTACAAAAGGCACCCCACTCAACGAGTGGTGACAAAAATAATAAGTTATAAGTTTATATGTGCACATCATAAACCCCAAAATACATGTGGAGATCAATTGCAAAGGAACTCCATTGAACTAATATTACATTGCTTTCGCAGCTAAAACTACTATAACAACACCGTTGTTTTGTACTAAACCTTGTACTAGCACAATTTCTCGCAGAGAAATTTTCATATCACATTTTAACCTTAAATTGTATCACAGCTCTCATACTCCGGCGGGGTCTAGGGTGTCCTATGTCAACTGACTGCACCCCCCCCCCTTTCCCGTGAAAGTAAACATAAGTGACTGCAGGGCCACCTAGACCCTCTGCCTTAAAGCTATACATGGTAAGGAAGGTTTGTCTAGAGCAACTGACAAGTATCTAGAGAGAAACGTATGATTAGACGCCCACAACTGTGTGGACGCAATATCTTCAACTGAAAATGTTTTCAGGAAACGTAAAGAGGCCGCCCACTTGCGTAAATCGTGGGCCCTACCCACAACGCCGGGATTACTCTCTTTAATGACTTCTAACAGAAGAGAGGCTAATCGCCGTTTAAGTAAGCGTTTACCCGTACTCGCTACCCATAAAGCACCTTGGGGGTTTTGAGGAGCTATTCTCAAATATTTGGTTAGAGCTTGCACTGGACATAAATTATGATGCACCTTTCCCCTTTTTAACGCCGGCACCGTGAACTCAGAAAACACGTGTGCACTATGCTCATTCTTGGCTACAAACGCCGGGGAGGGTGCAATGGAAATTGAATCATTAAGTCTACCAAACCTAAGACAATTAGGTGTGTTGCTCATCGCCGCCAGCTCAGACACTCTGTTTCCGGTGACCAAAGCCAAAAGGAAAACTGCCTTCTTTAAGATTAATGCAAAGTCTGCAGTATTTTGATACAGACGAGAATGAAGTAAATAATAATATATAATATAATAATACTTTATTTCAGACTCACACAGTACAGAGGGGACCATACTGGGGTCCATATATACCTTACAGTAACATAAATATATATAAATATATATAAGCTACTGTACATAGGCTACATAAAATAAAAAGAAATTAAATAATACCCAGCTTGCTATCATGTAGTTCACAGCACTGCCTCAACCAAAAACAGTGGTCATCAAACTACTGTGTTACCAAAACCACTGTCCTAATTGTGTACAGTACCATGCCTCACATCATTTAGCTTCCGGTACAGTATGTTGCTACAGTACAGTATAGGAATATCGGTACTGTACTGCACTATGAGGATCAGTACCGGTATGCTAATTCTGTAGAGTAGCAGACCTGAAATCATTACTTAAGGTTAAATATAGAGCAACTTCCTCCAGTGTGCCTGGATCCTGGAGGTGTACACTATGCTTGGAGTTTGTAGCATTTTAATTATCCTGTTCTCAGAAGTGTTAAGGCGCTGAATGAATTTATATGTTAGCTTTCTAATGAGTGATTTGTAACAGTGTAAGTTCATATAGGCACATAGCGTACTTGTACTCTCATATTTTGAGAGCCCCAGAAACATTTTCATGATATTGTGATATGAGATACTTAGTCTATTCACTGTCATTTTCTTATAGTTCCACCATAGTTGTGCTGTATACATTGGTGAGCAGTAGGAGTTGAACAATGTTATTTTTGTATCCCATGTGCACATATGAAATTTTCTTAATATTGAATTTCCCTGCATGTAAAGTTGCCTTCGCTGACGACCCATATCCTCATCATCTGAGCGATCACATGAAATATAGTGTCCTAGATACTTTACTTTACTTACTTCTTCTATAATTTCTTCATACAAATGGAATTTAGGTAGCTTTGATTTCAATAGAAGGTTAGATTTAAATATTATGATATTGCTCTTTATAGGATTAAATTTGACTGAATGTTCGATTCCAAATTTTTCACATACTCTTAATAATTTATCCAGTCCTGCTCCAGAGGGCGCGATTAAGGCTAGGTCATCAGCATACATGAGATGATTTACAATGGTGCTGCCAATACAGCACCCAGTGCGAGTCTTGTTCAGCTCCAGACTAAGATCATCCATGTAGACGTTGAAAAGATACGGAGACAATATCCCCCCCTGCCTAACACCATTGGTTACGGCGAAAGAGCCTGACAGGATGTTGCCCCATCTTACACACATTTTTTGATTAGCATACCAGAAAATAAGTATCCTAACAATATAGCTAGGCACTCCCCTGTTAACTAATTTTTCAAATAAGGTTTTGTGACACACCCTATCAAAAGCCTTACTTGCATCAAGAAAACAAGAGAAAATTGAGCTATTTAGTTTGTTGTATGTATCAATCACTTCTTTCAGCACATATATGCATTGGTCTGTGCCGTGATTTTTCTTAAAGCCAAACTGATTGCTGCTGGTGACAATATATGCAGACATTCTTTCTAGCATTATCATTTCAACTACCTTACTCACCACACTAGCAAGTGCTACTGGGCGGTAGTTGTCTTTTGCTGTAATTTTACCTGATTTATCTTTAATGACAGGAACAAGTATTACGGATATCATAGACTCCGGCAGGACACCATGCGTAAATAGACTGGTGATGCAAGAACTAAGTTTATCTATTAACAACTTATCTGCATATTTAAGATGTTCTGCATATATACCATCCAGCCCACAAGCTTTATTTAGGTTAAGTTTTCTTATGGCATTCTCAAGATCACTTTCAGTCACTTTAATGTCTTCATAATTACTATCTTTCACATATTGAATTGCACCATTAGTAGACCTTTGGTTTACACTGTTAAGTAGTTCCTTAAAATGAGTTTTCCATAAGTCAGCAATGTTCTCTTCACCCGTAACCCCCTCAACACTGACAGGTAATGGTGTGTTACAATTTTGCATGGATCTGATGTCCTTCCAAAAACAGTTAGTATCCTTTTCTGCCAGACTCTTTGCAAGGGCTTCCTTCCTTAATTGGTTTTCATTTTGCTTAATAAATCTAATGGCATATTTGGTCCTAGCCTTTGCTCTTTTGTGAAGTTCAAATATAGGCCCCTGTCTAGGCTGACCTACTTCAAGCCAATGAGACCTAGCATCTCTGGAGGCCTGATACAGGTCAGCCACATAGTCTTGCCAACCTGGCTTATTGAATGAGGACTTATATTTACGGCTATTAAAAATACTTTCCCCCGCTTTTGATAAAGAATCTATTATACTATTGTAAAATTTAATAATGTCCTTTCTGTGTTGTGCATCACTACATTTTGGATCCCTGCATTGTGCTACACCATTACCATCATATTGCACCCTATTTAATAAGTCCTTGGTTTTATCACAGTACATTTGGCACTCTTCATTTGAGATTACATTCCATGGAACTTTTGCCTTGATGCTATTGCTAGTTTCTGTTATTTCCGGTGCTTTATTAATTTGGATTGTTAATTCTATAGGTATGTGGTCGTCATCCGTAATGTCGTATCTTATGGCCATTTCTGAGATAGAGTCATGAAAGTCAGAGCTAGAGATTGCATGATCAAGCCACGACCTGGTCTCCCATGCTTCACTAACATATGTATAGCTATTTTCTGGAAGCAGGTTTTTGGAGGACAAAATTAAACCTTGCTCCTCACAAAACCTTAACATATGTTTAGCAAACATGGAACCACCCAACTCGTGAGGGGTAGCATTCCAATCACCTACCACTGAGTAACACGTTATCTCTAATTCAGAAATTAGGCCACCAAGCTCCCCTAACTTTTCCAAATAAAGTTCTTCATTTTCTGCACACTGATACGGTAAGTAAACACAAAATATTGCAAATTTTCTGTGTCCCACTTCCAGCTGTATTCCCGCACACCAGCTTAAATTTGTCTCAATGGTTTTAATTACACTATCTAGGCACGATCTCCACATTATTGCAACTCCCCCTGGGGGGTGACCTGCCACAATACCATCACGTGTGTCCGTAGTGGAGACCCCGTACCCATGGAAATCTTTATCTAATATGTTCAAATTACCTAAGTCCTGTTTTGTGTACCAGGTTTCCTGAAGGCAGACTATGTCACTGGTCCTTAATGTAGATACGATGTCAGGTCGCAACAGGAGATTCCTCTTTGTTTTGGGGAGTCCTCTGCAATTGTATGAAGTTACTTTTATACTTGCTGCTGTTGTTGGTATCCCCTCCATTACTGCGAGTTGGATAGTGGTGTGCGATGCCTCCAAGTCCCAGAAGCCTCTGCACTGTCCTCATTGGGATATTGTCTTGGTTCTCTGTACCAGTTGACATATGCATCTTCTGGCCACAGGTCAGGATTCATGAAAACATCTGGATCTGGACATTCGCTAGTTATACAAAAGGAGGCACAGGTAGTGGACCTGGAGAGGGTGGTCAGCTGTCTTACCTCTAAATTTATAAGTAGATTATCAGCCAAGTATGTCTTGAGATTCTCAGCAGTAACACTAGGGTTGAATCCTGTGGCAAACACCCTAGCTAGTCGGGGCCTTTTGATGGTATTGAGGCCAGTATCCTTGACCCTACCTTTAATTCCTGGCTGGTTTCTCGGTCTAGGGTGAACCTGCTCGCCTTCCCTAGAGTAGCGAGGCTTGCCATTCACCCATTTGACCATAGTCCATGGGTTTTCCCTTGCATTGGCTCCTTCATTTGGTTCAGTTTGTGTAGGTAAATTTGAGGATGGTGTAGCTGGCACTGTATTATCTTCTCTCGTTGCCGACGATAAAGATTGCTGTTGTGTTCGGTGTTGTTGCTGTTGTGGTCGCTGCTGCTGCCACACCTGGTGTTGCCTTTGATATGAATGCTGCTGCTGGGTTAGTTTGGATTGTTGTAGTTGTCGCTGGTGTTGTTGTTTTTGTTGATGCTGTTGCTGCTGCTGCACCTGCTGTTGTTGCTGCTGCACCTGCTGCTGTTGTTGCTGCTGCACCTGCTGCTGTTGTTGCTGCTGCACCTGCTGTTGTTTCTGCTGCATCTGCTGTTGTTGCTGCTGCACCTGCTGTTGTTGCTGCTGCACCTGCTGTTGTTGCTGTTGCACCTGCTGGTGCTGCTGCTGTTGTGGTTGTTGCTGCTGTTGTGGTTGTTGCTGCTGTTGTTGTTGCTGTTGATGCTGTTGTTGTATGGGTCGCTGTTGTTGCTGGGGCTGTTGTGTTTGGAGTTGTTGCAGCTGTTGCTGTTGTAGTTCAGCCTGCTGTTGCTGGTGGTGGTGTTGTAGGCCTATGGGTGGTTGTTGTTGTTGATGCTGTTGTTCTAGATGCTGCTGCTGTTGTTGTGTCACTTGTGCCTGTGGTTGAGGTGGAGCGTTAGTAGAGTTATTTTCTAACTTATTCACTCTGTCAGCTACATTTGAAACCACACTGTTTATGTCCACTATGGTTTCTTTTTGACCTGTGGTACACTCTCTCAGTAATTTAACTTCCATTTGGGTGTTTTTGATTTCACTAAGTAGCACTGACACATCTATCCTATCAAATTGTATAGGTGGTAGGTCCTTTAGGTCCATGGCCACGAAAGTGGGTAAGCCCACAGCCTTACTCTCTTGTAGCAATTTAATAATGTCTTTAATGTTCTTTGTAAAGACAAAGCTTTGTCCAGAGACCAAGTAGGCATGAGCTGACGGGGAGGTGGGCGGAGTTTAAAACACGCTCTCATAAATCCTGTTTCCTCCGCCACCGGTATGGATAGACCTGTAAGGTCGAAAAAGGGCACTCTAATCGCAGTTAAGTGATTCTTTAAAGTTACCACAGATAAACGTTTCTGCTCAAACAGATAGTTCAAGTAATTAAAAACCAATGCCACTGAGGGTACAGTTTGTTCCGTTCTAACAATCCAAGAAGTAAAAGCTTTCCAATGTGATTGATACTGTCGCTTAGTAGACTGAGTATATTGATTGAGCAATTTATTGGTCACATCCCTACCGTACGGTGCTAGCCACTTGGCCTCCTGAATGTCCATAATGCAAAAGTCAGCGAGGTCGCTAGGTTGCCAATCGTGTCTAAGTGGAAGTACCCGACCGGGAGCGATACCGGGTCCGGGCACCACATTATTAATTGCTGGTACCACACCTGCGCCGGCCACAGGGGCGCGATTAGCGAGACTAAGCCTCGATAATCTCGTAGTTTGTTCACTACGTGGCACATTAGTGACGCATCTGGCGGCGGAAACAGATAGATGGAGCTCCATCTATTCCAGTCTGTCACTAGGGCGTCTGGACCCCCTGCCGGCGTTATCGCCCGGCGGGTGAGGTATAGAGGGAGCTTGTGAGTCTCCTCGGACGCAAAAAGATCCACTTGTGGATGGGAGAGCTCCGCAATCATTAGGTCGAAAATGGGTTGCTTGAGCTCCCATTCTACTGTCGTGCTCTGTCTCCGGGACAGAGCGTCTGCCCAGACGTTCGCTACGCCTGGGAGATAAGATGCGTGAAGATAAATATCTAGACTGATGGCTAGAACAAAAATCTCTTCCGACACGAGTAGCAACTTCCTTGACCTCGTTGACCCTTGTTTCTGAATACAGTGAACTGCATTCAGATTGTCCATTCTGAAGGCCACCGACTTGCCCCGTAACGCCGGGCCGTGAGCCTGAAGGAAATACAAGGGGACTAGTAACTCTTTGACATTTATGTGAGAGATTTCTAAGTGGGACCAAAGCCCCTGACCCTGGTGCCCCTGATTTGACTGAAATCCCCACCCTATGGTGCCCGACGCATCCGTGTCTACCCTTACCGTTGGAGGAGGAGAGGTCCATGACATGATTGAGTGCAATGTTTCCCTCTTCGCCCAGACCGCTAGTAAGGTGTGGATTAATTTCGGTATGGGCCATAATTTTCCCGCCGGTAAGAGCGGGAAATATTTGTTGCCTTCCAATATTAATCGTTTTACTTTCAACCGGCCCAACTTGACAGTTAGTTGAATCCAGTTGAGAGAGCCGACCAGAGACTCCCAGACTCTTCGTGTCGTAGTCAGACTGTGAAGAAACCTGAACAGTTTCCTGCGAAACCTGTTGCGATTGTCCACACTCTGACTCAGAGTGAGAGCGGCAGTGTCCCAGACCAGCCCTATCCACTGAATTACTCTTGAGGGAACAAGGTTTGACTTTACCAGATTTACCTTGAAGCCTAGAGTTTTGACATGATTTAAAATGATATTGACATGTTTTATGCATAATTGTTGTGTCTCTGCCACCACCAGCCAGTCGTCTAGATACCACAACACTCTGATTCCCTGTTTTAACAACGGCATCAGGGCTTGCCGGACTAGTTTCGTGAATACTCGAGGTGCTAGGTTCAAACCGAACGGCATCCTCTGAAAAACAAAATTTTGGTGCCTGATCCTCAAGGCCAGAAACCTTTGAAATCTTTTGTTGACCGACACGTGCCAATAGGCGTCTGTCAGGTCTAGGGAACACATCCAGCCTCCCGGCGGAAGTGTTAGCCTGATTTGATGAACTGTTAACATTCTGAAAGACTCGTTGTAAATGTGAAGATTCAGATAAGACAGGTCTACGACCGGCCTCATCTGAACACTGTCCCGTTTGGGAACCAAAAACAGTTTTGACGTGAATACAGGGTAATCTGGAGGGACCGGGATGATGACATTCTTGGCAATCATCTCCTGGACCAGGGACTCCACCTCTAATGAAACACAATTTGCCGTTGTCGGCTGACGTAAGCGAGGTCGCCGGAGCCACTGCCAAGTGATGCCTTTGCGTGCCACCATCCGTGCCCAGGTTTTTAACGGCCATGCTTGGTGACACGTTCGGAACGACCCAGTTAGCAGACAAGGGTTCGCCGGCTGTACTTCCCTCGGTTCCTCCGGCCTTAAGATAGGCACTGGGAGTGAGAGAGACTTTAGTTTTTTGATGGTGGGGTTGGTGGTGTTGGACGCTTCGCCGGCTGGCTGGTGTGGGCCGAATACTGGCTCTGCCCCGGCTTATACTGGCCGCGTCCTCTCTGTCCTGAAAACCCTCTCTGTCTATGCCTGAACTGACCCAGGGGGGAGTGGGAGGACTTAGGCGGAAGAAAAGGCTTAGAACCCCCTGGCTGAGTTTTAGTAGGAGGCCTAGGTTTGGGGAAGTTAAATGCAGGTTTCTTAGCCTGTACGGGACTGTGCTTCACGGCCTGTGCCATGTTAAACACTGTTCGCCATACATCAGGGGACATTAAAGAAGGAGTAAGTACTGGGGACATTACCACCTGGTTAGCAATGCGATCAGGCAGCTTGCGAACTAATGACATCCTAAGATCCTGTCGTGCTCGCACCGCCTCAAGTAAGGCTGTGCGTATGTCACCTAAGGATTGAATCGACGACTGAAGAATCAGACGCCGGGATAACTCAACTGATCTTCGAGCATCCGCGTCTGCGATTGCCTGAGTGGACCGGAGTAAAGACTTAGCCACCTGCTGAGAAACTATGTACTGTGAAAACAGGCGGAAAGCTTTTCCCCTTAGCCTAAATTCTCTGTCTAGGTGAGTAGGGGTAGGGGTAGTGAATGGGTCCTTTAGTTCACAAAGATTAATCTTAGGGGCAGCTAGAAAAGAAAATAAAGCTGACGGGACTCCGCCGGCAGAACCCACCGGCATGGAGAACCATGAGAACCATCCTGAGGGATCTGGTGGGAAGATTTAGAAGTGAAAGTGGTTGCAAAGTTTTGAGCCTCTACCTCCCAATCCACCCAAGGTCCTGGTCCCAACTGTCCCACCTTCAAAACTGGATTAGCTGCCTCGTCTGTGACGGTCTGTAAATCTAGTTCAGGAGTAAGAGCCGACAGAGCCTTAATATCATTAAACCCATCCAGCTTAGACCAGTCTGAAAATAGTTTTGAAGCTGAGGCAGGGGGTAAAGCAGGCTTAGATGCATAAACAAAATAATCCTGATGATAATAACTAGGTATAGCCTTGATATTTACGTCCAAAACATTACCCAAGGCATCCAATGCCCTTAATTTCTTTGACTTATTACCCTGGATAAACCACTCACGTGGTACCGGGAGTTCCCCTGACAAGGTAGGTTGGGCAAGCTCTGGCTTAGAGGGGTTCAAAAGAACCCATGACTCGTCTGGCCCATAAAGCAGGGGCATAGCTACCTTTCTAAGAGGCGCTTTGTCTAGAGGGGGTGGATTGACATCCGTGATGACCCTGACATTTGACGTAGTTAATGCCGCCGTAGCTGGCTTAGTGCTCCTTGCCGGTGACAGAGTAGGAGGGTTAGGAATCTTAGATAAATCGATTGACGTTATCAGAGGCCGTACCGCAGAACTTGTCAAGGGAGCCCCCAAGTCCATTGTGGGGTTTTCTTGTTGTTGACTAAAGAATTTAGATAGAGCATGAGTAAGTAACCAATCAATTTCTTGTGCTGTAACAAACTGGTTAGATGAAGAACTTACAGGTGAATCAATATTATCATGGGCGGCGTCCAAGCCTGAGCCTGACCCTTGTCCTTCCCAATCTGAAATGATTGACACTTCATCTTGTTCCTCCCGATCCTCCTGAGAAGACCCCGCCGAGGCAGGGGTACCTTGTTTCCAAGATAAGTCAGGGATAGAGGATGGGGTCGCCGCGTCCCTGTGGACATCGGCTACTGTGTGACTCGTATGAGTCGGACGTGGGTGGTCAGACCCTGGTTGAGCAAACCGCCAAACACCGAGGCTCTGGCCTACGCTCTCTTGAGAGTCTGAAACATTCTCAATTATTGAATTTCCTGAACTTTCCATTTCTAGGGTTAAAATATCAATAGGTAAATCTTTTTTAGGGACAGGCGCTTCACTAGATTCTGAGGCTGTAACAGAAACATTTTCAGGTGTAGAGGTACGACGAGATGCACTAGACTTAGGAGAATGTCGAGAGGACTTCCTATGTGAATCCTTTTTGGAGGATTTGTGGCTGCGGTGTGACCGCGAACTAGACTTAGATTTGGAAGAATCACCACCATGACCACTGGTGGAAGCTTCCGTCTTACTCTTCTTACTCGCCGGGGAAGAGGCACGACTAGAAGACTGCTGTCTGAGAGGTGACCTTGACCTCGATCTCGCCCGCGACGAGGAGGTGGCTGCCGGGGGTGTAGGCTCTCTCGGGCGTTTAGACGTATCCACAGACGATACAGAACCCTGGCTAGTCTCTGTCGGCTTAAAACCCGTTACTCTAGAGGTACGTTTAGGGGGAGGGTGTTCTGACAGCAACTTATCCCAAAGTGGGACGTTGTCACATTGAAGTGACTTATGTGCGACAATGGTAGTGTAGGCCGACATCTGTTGTCGGACCTCTCTCAACGCTACCGCCGCGGTCTTGTCATTGTCACACAGGACTTTATTGGCTAATTGGGAGCAAAAGGAACAATTAAGCGTAACCCAGAGACCCCTTGAACGGTCTAGACATTTAATACACCTTATGCAAAGGGTATGCGCAAAAATAGGGATACCCGCGCAAGTAGGGGTAATGCACAGGGCAAAAACTGGGGCCACGGTAGCCATGACAGAGACTGGTGTGAGGAAACTACCGCCGGGTCTGTATTGGTCCGCCGGAGCTCAGCTCTGGAAAAATAAAGAAAATTTCCAGGAATTAATGCTCATAAGGTTAACCCAAGTGTTCGCATACAAGTGTTAATAACCCGCCGGGTAACGGGATGCAAAGACACAGCTAACACATCTCGCTACGCGGCGGGGTGTAAAGAGGCTAAACAAATCTTTTTAGCTAAAGAAAATGAAGAATACCCTCTAATATAATGGTCCAGCATGGCACTTATAGTCTGTAGGAGGTGGTGACTGTCTCAAGATTCAATTTTGTAACAAAGCCCCCCTCATAAAGACGCCGGCCCTTGAAATATTTTAGTAGAATAGCCCAGGGCAGGAATATACGAGATCTGATGTTTTAACGAATTGTCCCAAAAGATCGCCGTAAAAATAGAAGGCGGCGATACTGAATGTATCACCAAATTAAGGTTAATCGAAATTGAATTTTATAAATTCCTTAGTTCCTCCACTTAGGAGCACCCGCCGGGTGTGGGAATCGATTTGTTTAAACCTCATTGAACCTTCAATTGCCGTAAGAGTAAAGGCAGCGATACACAGAGTATCACTAAAATGGATTGGTTAACTATATGAGACCTAAGTCGTTTATCCCACCCTGCTCAGGTGCACCCGCCGGGTGAGAAGTCTAAAAGTTAACCCCACAAGTTCCTGACCCCACTTCTTTGTAAAAGATCGCCGGGGAGGAACGCCTAAACAACAGCTAGGTTTTCCATGTGGTTGTCGTAAAACCAGGTAGAAAAAACCTATAAAAACGAATGTTCCCAAGAACGTCGTTTTATATATAAGGATGGGTACAGCCATCCCGCCGGGAATTTAAAGGAGGCCTGAAACCAGGCACCCACAGAGACGCAGTCCTGGAGAGCCACAGACACCTCCCCACGCCGGGGAACCAGCCAGTGTTAACAACCACGTGTGGCCCAACACGGCTCTTCGGTCAGGATTTTTCATGGTGAAACCGAGAAAAAACCCGCCGGAAGGCAAGCCCCACCCTGAACAGACACCATCTGAACAACACGACACGAGGAGAGTCACGCACGACTAACTCAAGGTCACAACATAATCCGTGGAATTAGCCAATATACAACTAAACCAGGAAACAATTATAGTCCGAGGAATTAGCCAATACACAACTAAAACCCGGATACACATGACACAGTAGGGCATATTCATAATAATAAATAATAACACTAGACATGTGGCAAAGCTACGAGCGGCTGGCTAGGCCTAGGTAGACGGCATGAAAATAGTTGAAATATAAACACACACTGGAATATCACAACAGGAACCACCGCCAACACACCACCGTAGCGACAACTTCCCACCCAGGGAAGCCTGACAAGGACCCAGAAAAAACTTCACTAAGTGAAGAAAAATACGCTGGGAACGTCAGAAAAAACACAGCTTACCTCATCAGAAGGATAAAAGGCAGCAATAATTAACACGTAATGAAAGCCGCCTGCATCACAAACTAACTCAACTGTGAAAAAGTTCACGTGTCCACAACGGGACCACGAGGGTACATCCGAAATAGATGCCCCATACACACGACCCAAAATACACTGCACTGCGGGCAACCAGCCCAGGACACTCCTGCTACGCCTATCCTAACCTTACTCGATACATCCTGGAGTAAACAAATGAGAAAAAACTCACTAGGGACGCAACGAATGCGGAACCAGCGGAGCGTGGAAGGCACGTCCGGGCAGGCTGAGCGCAGAGCAGAGAAGAAGGAATGACGCCTGAATCAGCGTCTGGTCAGAAATCCACACAAGTACATCCACGATATGATGGAAAGCTTATTGGATAGTTATTCTTATTTTCTTTTTGTTTTTATTTTTTACGAAGTTTTTTCGTAGTGAGAACCCAATTCATAATGACTGAAGCCATGAGTGAGGTCGCGTGCGCTCATGATGAAGGCTCCTCAGTTTTTAAATGCTCTGCGCGGTAGATTCAAACTACGGCGGATTAGTGTTTGAAGAGGATGCCTTATGTAATAGGCATGTTCGTCAATGATGGAGGGGCCACTAATAAATAGAGTTTTACAGCAATGCGCCATCTCTAAAAGGTCTCGCCCTGCGGTACTGGGGTCCCCCCAGATTGACTCTGCACCTCCTCTTACCTCCGACGATATTAACGTCCAACCACTTGCACCAATCCCCTTGATTAACACAACGGCTCAAGCAAGTGAATTTGTACGTCCACTGTCACCAGCTAAAGTTAGTGTTCTTTCGGCCCCTCCTATTGTTACGGCTTCAGAACCGTCTAAATTTGAACCACAATCTAAATCTGCCATGCCTAAGTCTAAAATGAGATTCGATTCCCCGGCGGCAACCAATATGGGGTCCCCTCCAGGAAACGTTGCTTCTCCTTGCTCTAAACCACAGGGTCATTCCACAGGTAAACAGCATCAGACAACAGACACGTACCCACCCCAACAAGAGCCGGATGGACTATATGGTGGTAAGTAGGTCCTACGGCATCAGGGGAGGGGCATAAATCAATCACAGGTGAGGTCCCAGTACCGCAGGAGTGGGCCATAGAAATCAATAATTATAATGACTTGCGAGCCAGAGATTATTATTATTATTATTATTATATGAGATGCCGAAGTCTCCAACCAGGGTGCAGAAACACCATCAAGATGAATCCACACAAAACACCCGGAGGCACTGGAGAGAGACTACGGCAACTTAGGAAAAAATAAAAACATATACTGTATACTGTACATATACACATATTAAACACAGATAACGTATTATGCAGTGGAGGATATCAAGTATAAATATAATACAATAAAATAGAATAATATAAGTTTAAAAATTAGAATTAATGCTGCAAAAAAGCATTAACTCTAGACTTAAAAATGGAGATATGAGCTGAATTGACTAGCTCATTTGGCAACTTGGTATGGGAGGGAGAAGAAGAGAAGTAGTGGAGGAGGAGGTGGGGATCAGGAGGTCAGAAGTGTGGGAAGCCATGAAAAGAGTGAAGTTGGGGAAAGCACCAGGAACAGATGGAGTGTGTGGGGAAATGTTGAGGTATGGTGGTGAGATAGTGATAGAATGGGTATGGAAAATGTGTAAACTAGGACGGGAAGACTGGCATAATAGTCCCCCTATATAAGGGCAAAGGGGAAAGAGGAGTGTGTGGTAACCACCGAGGAATATGTCTTCTAAGCGTAGTAGGGAAGGTATACAGTAGGGTAGTGATTGAGAGAGTGAGAGTGAGAATGGAGAAATGGATAGGCGACGAGCAGGGAGGTTTTAGGAAGAGAAGAGGATGTGTAGATCAGATTTTTACCCTGAATTGTGTTGTGGAGAAGTATCTGGAGAAGAAACAAAAGGTGTATGTTGCCTTTATGGACTTGGAGAAGGCCTATGACAGAGTGGATAGAGAAGGTTTGTGGAAAGTACTTAGATATACGGAGTAGAGGGCAAGTTGCTGAAAGCAGTGAAGAGCATGTATGAGGGTGCAAAGGCGGCAGTACGTGTGGAGAGTGAGCAGAGCGAGTTCTTTGACCTGAATGTTGGTTTGAAACAGGGGTGTGTGATGTCCCCGTGGTTGTTTACTGTATATATGGATGGAGTCATGAAAGAAATACTATCAAGAGCAGTGGATGTTGGTATCGCTGAAAAGGGAGGGAATTGAGTGGAAGCTACCTATACTGCTGTTTGCGGATGATACAGTTCTGATGAGTGATAATGAATGGGAGTTGCAGGGTCTGGTAAATGAGTTTGGAACAGTGTGCGAAAAACGGAATTTGAAGGTAAATGCGGGGAAGAGCAAGGTTATGGTCTTCGAAAGGGGTGAAGTCACAGAGTGTGAGGTGAAGCTGAACGGTCAGGCTATGGAGATCATCAACTCGTTTAAGTATCTGGGCAGTGTGTTGAGTAAAGATGGGACTATGGATGAAGTGCGGGAGAGGGTACAACAGGGGAAGAGGGTTGTAGGAACGCTAAAAGCAGTAACAAGAAATAGGGTGGTCAGTATGGAAGTGAAGAAGTCCTTGCATGACAGTGTGGTAATCCCGACACTGACTTACGGAAGCGAAGCATGGTTGGTTGAGAGACTCAGACCAAGGAGAGCAGTGGAAATGAATTACTTAAGGAGTGCGTGCGGAGTTACATGGAGGGATAGACAGACTAATGAGGAAGTAAGAAGGAGGTGTGGTGTGGAGGTAGATGTGCTGGAAAGTGTGAAAAGGAACAACTTGAGATGGTTCGGCCATATGGAACGTATGGAAAGCGAGAGAATGACTAAGAGGGTGTACGAGAGCGAGGTGGAGGGACAGAGAGGGAGAGTAGACCGAATGAGAGGTGGAAGGATGGAGTGAGGAAGTACATGAACGAAGGCGGTGCTGTTTGGGGGGAGGGGCGTCGACTGACTGGGGACAGAGGTGCATGGGGGCGGTTCGTTCGTGGCCACCCTTTCGGGGATCACGGCGTCAGGCAATAGATAGATAGATTTGGCAACTTATTCCACAAGTCAACCATGGCCGGCACAAAACACCGTGAAAACTGTGTAGTAGAAAAATTAACACGGCTCATGGCAAGATCATTAAGATTGCTTGTGAATCTAGTTGCACGAGCCCAGACATAGGGCCCAGGCAGAACCCCATGCAAGGGATGCTGAGGGTTGTTAAAAACTTTAAATAAAAGACTAAGGGCACCAACTTTACGTCGATGACACAGATCAAGAGACAAATGAGGTAGAATAAAACTGATGGAATTTAGTGACCTGTCAAGCAACTTGAGATGGCAGTCAGCTGCTGACAACCAGACAGGTGAGCAGTACTCGAAATGTGGCAAAATAAATAAAAAGACTTGATAACTGTGGCGTCACAAGCAAATGTTTTATAAACCTTGCGAAGCAGACCAATTTTTTGGGAAATGGAAGAGGAGAAAGAACGAATATGCTTTTCAAAAGTAAATTTGGGATCAAGAGTAACTCCTAACAAACGCAGAGTATCCACATTCTCAATTTGCTCGCCAGAAACTTGTAGATAAGGATGGGGAGGATCCAAGGTACCAGATCTGCTGATGATAATGGAGTGTGTTTTACTAGCATTAAGTTTCATGCCCCAAAGTTCACACCATGATGTAATTTTGTCTAAATCCCTATTCAGAGCAGTAGCAATTACGTGTCGATCTATTGGTGATGGAATTGACACATATAAAGTTGTATCATCAGCATAGGAGATTAGTATATTTTCAAGCTCGGAACACAGGTCAGCAGTAAAAATAATAAAAAGCAAAGGCCCAAGGACACTGCCTTGTGGAACACCAGAAACAACAGTAACCGAAGGGGAATGACACCCATCAATGACCACAGACTGAGATCTTTTCGTCAAAAAAACTTCAAAGATCCTTAAAAAATTGCCACCAATACCGATGAGCTGTAACTTATACAGAAGTGCTTTATGGTTGACTAAATCAAAAGCAGAACTAAAGTCAATAGCCACGACACGAGACTCATGTCCCTGGTCCAATGAAGATTGCAAGTCATGGGTGAGTGTCAGAAGCATGGAGGAATCTATTCCAAATAAAGAGGATTTCAAAGCGGACCACCATTTATGAGGCTGTGTAGCTCCTGCCAGAACATCCTGAAGATGGGAGTTATAATCCCTCTCAGCACCATCATAAACTCTCTGTGCAGCTGCCCTTTTAAAAACATAATTTTCCCAATGCAAGGGGGTTTGATTACGCCTCCATAGACGATATGCAGCCTGTTTGTCATCAAATGCACACGCTTGCAGTCATCATTAAACCATGCTTTATCCCTGATACGAGACTTAATTGTTTTTGATGAAATTCATTTGCGAAGGATACCAAGAAGGGAATTGTTGAGAGCTGAAACCGGGTCATGAGATCTTAGTATGTGATTCCACTCAATATTACAAACATCATTACAAACGTTGTCCCAGTTAACCCGGGATTTAAGGTAGACTTTACGTGAGAGAGTAATATCAGGAACAGAAAAATCAAGATTAATTTTACACATGATGGCATTGTGGTCGGAAGTGCCAACAGGTACAAGAACGGAGGTTTCTACAACGCCAGGAATATCTGTTAGTACTAGATCAAGACAATTTCCAGACATATGAGTAGGTCCTTGGATTAGCTGTTCACAACCAGATAAGTTTGCAAAATCCAATGCAGCAAGACCATTTCTATTAGTTGGAGAGACCGAGTTCAACCACTCTTGATGATGCGCATTGACATCACCAACAAAAATAAAGGATGCCCAAGATAAAGTTGTTAAAGTACAAATAAGGGCCATTCCCAACATTACAAATTAACAATATTTTGTGTATGTACCAGAGCAACTTGCCCCACCTTCCCCAGGGGACCTAGGGTGTCCTGACTGTTCCCGGCCTTACGGCGTCCACGGGTACCCGGAGTTGGCGACAACCCCAGCGACCTTACTGGCGGAACAGGAAATAAACCTGGAGAAGGTCGGGCACGGACCATGGGTAGAATGGGGTGAGGAGGCTCAACAATTTGCTATTGCCTTAACGTCCCAACCTTCCCTAACTATCCCACCTCCTAGCCAACTAGAGTTTAACTTGCTAAATCCGCAACCGGGGGGGGTGTTCCCTTGTCTATTTTTGAGTTCCTTATAGCTCCCCAATTATCACTCAAGGATTTTCCAAAACCATTTATGACTCCCGACCCCATTGAACTCCAACGCGAGTTCTTGTTGCGAGATAATGCTCACAGAAAATTTGCTACATTTTTACTCAGTAGAGACACAGCCCAGTCCATAGCCAAGCCAATACCTCCACAGACGGAGACAAGGGATAGTGAAGCGGTTCGAGTGTTCCAACAACTCCTACTACCACACCCGGTGAGATCAATCATGGACATACGGACAGCCTTATTCGAGGCGGTCCGGGCTAGACAACTTCTCAGACTCTGTATGGTGAAAGGCTTACCCGAGAATATTGTTTACGGGATAATTTTATCTCCAGTATTAACAGCATCCACAATTAACTCTGAAACCAAAAGGGGTGTAGAAATCATGCTCAACCTCTCCCGGCCAGACACGGTATAAGTGAACAAGGGAGAGAATCTGTTAATACTGGATAATAGGAGACGACTACAGCCAAGGACAGGTGGACGCAGTTCTGAGCCTACATCATCTCTTCGATTCCTTTCCTCTCTCCCTATCCCAAAAACCTGACAAAGGTATACGGATCTGGGAGTAGGCCCCGTCGTAGGTACCCCGGTATGCACCAGAGACCACTACGGCAGGCTCCGGGCTACGCCCCGGCGGACGTGAACGACGCATCCTACATACCCGGCTCCCCAGAGCTCGCCGTTTTTGTATAGCAACGCCTGGGCATAACCTAATCGGCCGTGGGGCATGCCAAACAAATATCCAATGTTGACACGTCCGGTTACCTGCGGGCACCGTCGGCCTAATAATTTTCCCCTTTGGAAGTAGTCAAAACGTTTTTTACCGTCAGCTATTAAAATTCCAGCCGGCTTACCCAAGGTATTTTCGAGGAATCAGTTGCTAGAACGGCAGCCGACGGTCGATGGCGAGGTCGGTCAATCACCCACCTTTCCATGTCTCCTTGTCATTCCGAATACTTAAATCTTAGTAACTAATATGTCCAGGGATCATAGGTATCTGTCACGCCTGAGAGTCAAAACGAGCCTTAACATAACTGGACTCCAACCCCTATCATGGTCGTTTCACACCCAGCTATAGAGTGGTTTAGGACATATGACAAGTAAGACAAGACCTAGTAGGTAAAGCACGTTCATGTATGTAAACGAGGAACCATGTTCACACCCTAAGTAACAGGAAGTAATGTCAAAGTCACTTCTTTTTTGCCTCACGGGTGCATCAGTGGATAGGGCTGACCTGGGACACCAACAATTGCCCCCCAGTCAGGGTGGGGACGACCGTAATGTGCTCTTTTGAGTCAATGAACGGTCACCTCCAGTCTGAACTCTGAGGAGGAGGGAAGGGTCCTAGGACTGCCCTCTCAACTGAACCCAATCAGAAGTTTGGAACAAGTTGAGAGTCCAGAATTATCCATGACAAATTTTTTCCTACCTCCGCCGGTGGGAAAAAGTAGGTCTTTTCCTCAAATTGGGAGGTTTGACGTACCTCCCAACCTACCAAATAGGAAAACCTACTATTTGGTAGTAGTCTTGGAAAATCCAACGTCAAGGCTATTAACCTAATTGCAATGACGACTTGTCTATTTTGACTGCTATGTCGTCATTCCAACCGCGGTTAAAAAGAAAACGTCTAGAGTCTACTCCTTATCTTGCTCTAGGAGACGTTGTACATTAACCAAAACTACCACCGAAGGTGAAAAAAGCATAGAAGAGAAGAAAAAGGGGTTTACCTTAGTTACCGCTTAAGGCCCATCCTGTGTTCCGTCATGTGCAGATCCCTGTCGAACGTGCGCATGAGCGACCCTCTCTTGTTATCACATCTCACGTCAGCAGAAGAACGCGGATGGGCAGGGGTCCGGCGTGAGGGAGGGTATTATGTACGTTGGATTTTCCAAGACTACTACCAAATAGTAGGTTTTCCTATTTGGTAGGTTGGGAGGTACGTCAAACCTCCCAATTTGTTAGTAGTCTTGGCAAATCCAACGTCAAGGCTGCATAACAAATAGGAGGAGGACATCCAAGCCCAACCTACCAAAAACCAATCCATAAAACAAAATTACGAATGACAAAGACACAATGTAAACAAGAGAGTTTAATAAAAGAGTGAAAAACTGAGGAGTAGCTAAAAAGAACAGTTTTAACACATGCCCGTCATTCATAGTAATGCAAAAACATAGACTTGTCTGAAACCAATAGGTACTGTACCCAAACTCCCTTTTCATCAAAAACCAACAAAAACACTGAACACAAGAACAAACAACAAGTTTCAATGTGGCAAAAACACTTATGTACTGGAACAATACATAATCCCAAACTTGCAATCCAGTGTTGCAAACCCATACACCCCCCCCCCCCCTTTGTCAAATAAAACAAAGGAAAAGAACGAGGGACAAGGGGGGAAGACCAGGGATCTTCGCCAGAGCACCAGGAAACACGACCCCCGAGAGCAATCACCGGCCGAGGGGGTCGAACACTGGACACGGAGAGGTAGGAGGAGATGAAGGAATTGATAGAAGACCACAAAACCGCGGAGGCGAAGGCAGGGAAGGATCGACGTGGCAGGAACCGGAAGGAGGCAGCAAAGGATCTGACATCGCGCGCAGAACCCCTACAAACAGGGTGACGGGCACGAACGGTCCGACAAACGCGGCGGCCCAGCTGCACCTGCTAGAGCCTCCCACCTGTCCGAGGAGACACCCACACAGCAGTACCCGAAGGCGGCGCCACAGACGCAACAGAGGAGTGCAAGGCTGACACCGGGCACAACACATGGCGAGGATGCCCACGCCGTAAAGCCTGGATGGCGAAAGGCTGGAAAACGGGGGCCTCCCTCCCATGCGTGGTAACAAAAGGTGGGGAGGAGGCGAACGAGACGCCATGCAAGGACGGGGAGAATCGGACGCAGTCCCGGGGCCGTGACAATGCCGCTAGTGCAGACACCCGATCCCCAGTGGCCAGAGCGACAAGGAAGAGTGGACGCCCGAGCAACGGAACCGGCGTAGCGGCCCTTGTATACGTGGGGGAAGCCAGAAGGACCAGAGCCCGCCCCAGATCCCACAGCGGAGAGACCTGGCGCGGAGGCGGTCAATCCCGGAAGGCAGCCGTCAGGAAGGAATCCAGCACCTGTGGCGGAACGACCAGCCCAGCGACGGACCCAAAGAACCCCCCGGACGGCAGACAAGTGGGTACGTATAGCGTCGACTGGAAAGCGACGTGTACGGAAGAGGTGAAACAAGGAGCGTAGGACGAGGGAAGGAGAGCCAACTGGCAGGCGAGTGGCCTGTAGCCACCTAGTAAAAAACCTCCAGCGGGACCCGTAAGGCCCCCAAGGAGAAGACGGCCAGGAACGCTGCAGGAAGTCAGTCAGGGCCCGGCCGGGGACTGGGAGCCACCGTGCCTCATGAACAAGCACGATGCGAAGGCCAAAGAGGTCCGCAGGACCCCAACCTAGCCCAAGTGGAAGCCGGAGACAGGAAGAGGGACCGGACCCGGGCACCACCGCGGCAACCGGGCGGACCAAGTCCGTGCCGGCCACAGAGGCGCGAGGAGCCAGACGCAGCCGTGGTACAGCCGCAGCTTCGCGAAGACCGGGCACATCAACAGCGCGTCTGGTGGCGGAAAAATGGATATCGACCGCCACCAGTACCAGGCGACCATGAAAGCGTCCGGACCCCCCCCGGAGTGCGAGGCCGGAAGGAGAGGACCAGAGGCAACTGGCGCGGCACCCCCGATGCGAACAAGGCGACCTCCGGAACACCTCAGGAAGCCGCGAGGTCGGCGAACACAGTCCGGTTCATCGCCCATTCTACAAGAACGCCCTGCCCTCTCGACAGGGCGGCCGCCCAAAGGGTGGCAGGCCCGGGCAGGGAGGAGGCATGCAAGGAGAAGGGGTGTCGGTCCGCGAGGAAGAACAACTCCACCGAGACCCCTAATAGAGTCAACGACCTGGAGGACCCCCGCATAAGGAAACAGGGGACAGCTTGTCTGAGTGTCCAACCCGAAGGCCACCGACTCACCCCGAAGGGCCAGCGCGGGGACCCGCAGGAAGAACAAAGGAACCAACAATCCGAGGGCATAGACAGGTAAGAGGAGGGAGACCCACCCATCTGCCGGGAAGTGGACGTCCCAGGTTCGATTGGGAACCTCACCCAACCTCGCTCGACGTATCTGTGGTTACCAAGACCGTCGGCGGGGGGGTCGGTCCAGGGCACAGCCGCAAAGAGCGAGCCCCGAGCAACCCAGCGACCGAAGCGCCGGCGAACGGTACGCGGGAGCGGCAGGAGCCGATCCATAGGGGCAACGGAAACACCGCGGTGCCCATGAGGAGGAGGCGGCGTAGCCAGAGGCTCCCTAATGGAAGGGGCAGAGCGGCCCAATGCAGCGAACCCACGAACGAGTCCCAGAGCCACCCCGGGAGGGAGACCGAGTGCAACACGGCGAGGACCGTCCACCGAAGGTGCACCGCGGCCGGCAGACCCCGGGTCACCGTAGCGCCGGACAAAACCCATGCGAGACCGACCCATCGGACGACACGCGACGGGGTCAAGCGTGACTTGGGAACAGCGAAGGGGAACCCTAACCGTGCGATGTCGCGAACGATTGTGAGGGCGTCGCCAATGCACAGGCCGAGGGCGTCGGAAACTACCAACCAAACGGCCAAGGAAAACAGGAGCTGGAGCCCGCTCCTGAGGAGAGGACCCAGAGCCTGCCCCACCAGTGCGGAGAAGATCTGCGGCGCGATGTGGAGACCGAAGGGAAGGCCGTCGAACAGGAACACACGATCGGAAGTCCGAACGGCCAAGAATCGCTGGAAGCGAGGATGGAGAGGAACGAGCCAAGACACATCCTGGAGGGCCAGCGACACTACCCACGACAGAGGGCACAGGGCCAGGCGTACCAGGGGTACCGGCAGCATCCGAAACCGTGTGTGCACGATGTGCCCGTTGAGGGCCAACAGATCCACCACCGGTCGCATCGCGTCGCAGGTCGGCGACGGAACCAGAAAGACACGGGAGAGGAAAACCGGGTGACCGGCGGTCAACTCCCTCGACGCTACCCAGCTCGGGCATGGAAGTGAACACGTGGGCCACCTCTGAAGAGATGGGCCGTTGTCGGTGACAAGAGCGGAGTGGGGGTCCGGACGTCCACCTCCAGGTGAGAACCCTCCGCGCAACCCGCCGCCCCCAACGTCCCTCGCGGCTACCGAGGGGCGCAAGGGCGAAAACAACCCGAGGGAGCACCCGAGAGGAGGGGAGCGACCCGGTACGCCCAGGCGAGAAGGAGAACAAGGAGGCCGACCCAGAGAACTACACATTGTGTTGACGTGGAGGTACCCCCGGTACGGGCCGTGCGGGCATGAGCGCCACGTTGACCTCCTCTACCCCCGCCCCCCCCCCAACCTCGTCGAAAAGGGCGGGCCACCCCAACCCCAGGCCGGCGCGGGGCTGACCCCTACGAAAGGCGGCCGGAAGTGGAAGGCCGGCCAGCCCCGACACAGAGGGGATGAAAGGGGCAAGAACAGAAGTGCGAGGCGGAACCGAAGCACTGGCCAGCAACGTCCCAGTCTTGCGCCCGGGCAAGGCGGCAGCACTTGCAGCAGCACCCCGAAGAGGACCGGCAGAAGGACGGGACTGAGAAAACCCCGCGCGCGGCACAGCGCGTCGGTGCGTGACGTAAGCAGGGTCCGTAACGACACAGCACGGCGTCGTGTGGCGGAAGCAGGGGCCGCCGACAGAGAAGCGGAGCATTCCCAAGCATCCTGCGTAAAAAACCCCGACGTATATAGCGCAGAGTACAACAAACCCTGACGAATAACCAAGGGGGCCGGCCGGCAGAACGAAGACCGTACCGTCGTGCGGTGCCGAGTTGCCGCGCACAAAACCGCCTTCAGCTCGGGAACCAAAGACACCGCGAGCCGAAGGTGGACCCGCTCAACGCGGTCCAAACCCTCGCGATCGCCTGGCGCAGACGCCTCGAAAAGCCGCAGGTGGTGAACAGACGTCTGGAGGGAACCTAAAGACAAGACAATAAGTCCGTCACCCTCCGTCGCAAGGGAAAAACCTTGGCGACAGAGGGCTGATCCGGGTGAGAGAAGAACGGGGTAGCAATAGAACAAAGTTCAAGAACGGGCGCGCTCATCCAGGACCAGAACGCGCCGTCCAACCCGCCGACAGACACAAGAGGAGGCAAAATCAGGGACGACTCCGGGGGAGGGACGGAAGGAGAGCCGTCGACGGATCGGTGTGTGAAGTCGAAGGCCTCAGCAAACCAGGCCTCCAATGGGAGAGGGTGACCGAGCATGACGGCTAAGCCAGGCGTACCGGCGTCGCACAAACCTGTCCCATAGGAGGACAGACCCGTCAACACAGCCAGGGACTGAACAGCCGGAAGGATGTCAGTGCGGCTGAAGCCTGACCAGAGCGTAGGCCTGCAGAAGGGAGGGGGACCATAGCAGGGGTAGGTAGGGTGAGGTGCTGAGGGTGAGGCACCGCCAAGAAGGGCGAGAAGAGGGAGTCTTCCATCGACTCCAAGCGCCCGTCGAAGCGTGACACAACCCAGCCCTGCATAGCCGACAATTGATCCGAGAGAGGCTACCCCCCCCCCCCCCCCCCAGATTGGTCGGCCCGCAGGGGCGAGCGTGAGCGGGAGCGAGACCCACGACACGAACCAGCAGCATCGCGGCCCAAGGAAGGCGAGCGACGACGGTTGTGTCGCCGTTGAGGGACTCGTCCCCGATCACGAACGGCCGAGGGGGAAACAGCACCATTCCCCTCTTCCAGCGACACATCAGCTCCTGAGAAAGGGGACCCCGAAACCTCGCGAAACCCCACCGAGGCAAGAGGAGGGGTACCCCCCTGGCGAGACGGTAAGGGAAGGTCAGGAAGAGAAGAATGAGGAGGAGCAGGACGACGGGAGTGGGAAGGCTGGCCGGGTGAAAGGAGGCCAGGAACCGCGGGGGGAAACAGAGCAAGGATCCCCGGGGCTGAGATAACAGGGCGGCCCGACACCGAGGCGGAGGAGGGAGGGACCACCACCGTGGGACGAGACCGTGAAGTAAGAATAGGCACTGAAGCAGGTGAAGTAGGAGAAGCAACGACATCCAGGCGGACCCTCCTGGACAGTGTAGGAGGAGGGAGCAGAGGGCCAGCTACAGCATGAACAACCGCGCGCGGAGAGGACAACGTAAGAGGAAGTCGTCTGGGCTGGGGAAGCGGGCGGAAGGGAGTAGAGCCCCTATCCGTAGAGGCCAGGGGAGGGCGCACAGGGGCAGAGCCGCTAACCCCGGCCTCAGGGCGAGAACCATGACGAGGGCGATGGGCGTCGTCAAGGCGATCAGGAGGACGACAAGGCGAGCGAGAGCGTGGACGGAGCCGGGGAACCCCCCGACGATGGGACGACCGGCTGCGGGACCCAGGGGAGAGGGCCAGGTAAATGGCCGTCAGTCGGGTCAGGGATACCCAGGGCGACGCGGATCCGGTCGCCAACAAAGGCCGGGGAACGGTGGCCCACAGTCCTAATGTGGCGGGAGACCATCGTCCACACCGACGGAAGGGAAGCAGGAGGCCACAGCCGCCGCCGAGGAACCAGGGCCATGGAGCAGCACAACCACCAGGGCCAGACACGTGCCACACAGAGCAGGGAGGTAGGCCGTAGAGGACACACAGAGCGAGTGGCGCAAGCAGGACTTGTGGCTCTCCAAGCACGGGGAGCAACAACCAAGGCGAAAGCAAGGCAGCCTACCTGCACTAGAACACACACCATAATCAGCACGTCGAAGGAGTAAGTGGAGAGAATGTCCAAGAAGAACCAGGGAAGGAGCATGGGGAAACAGGAACACACATGCAAACAGGTATCCGTACTCACCCTAAACTGGGAGCACAGAGGTAGGTGAGGAGGGCGGCCGAGGCGGAAGAGCACTAGCAGAACCTGCAAAGATGGAGAAAGTGTTAACCACCACTCAACATCTTACATGCAGGGCCTATAACACCAGTAAAGTGCATACACCAATATAGTATCAGGCAACAAGATGACATAACAAAAGTCAATAGTGAAAGCCAACTATTACCGCAAATTTGCGGGCCAATGGAGGCATAACCGTACCGACACCACCCTCCTGCAATTTCGCGGGACCCCCCAACGATCTCCGCAAATTTGCGGGGAACCGAAATGGCCCAGAGGACCGAATCGAGCACCCCGCAAATTTGCGGGACCGGCCGAGATGGTCCGGCGCCGAAAAAGCGAGAGGAGCGTCTAGGAAATACCAAAGAGGCCCAGAAAAAAGCGTCATCTCCTTATGAACTCCAAGCGACGATGGCCATCAAGCTGAGCAGTGTCTTCCTTGATAATATCCTGACTCAACCGGTCAAGGGAGAGGCAAGGAAGACACACCAGGGGAGAGGAGGCACATCCCCTAGGAACCACCCAACCCACAGAGATAGAGCAAAGCCCATGAGGAGAAGTGGCAGGAAGGGTGGTTTGGCACAAACAGGGGCCCCCGTAGGGTACCCCAGGATTGGGCAAAAGGGTATGAAAGGATGGAGGTGAAAACAGTAAGGGAACACAAAAACCAGTAAATGAAACTGGCGAGAAAAAGGGTGGCCTAGCCGTGAGGAGAGAATGTGTCAGGGGCGAAAAACCCTGTGGTGTGAGGGAGGGGCCCCCGTGGGGTACCCCAGGATAACACGAACCACCAAGCGCCCAGGCCCTTGAGACACAGTGAAGGCTCGAAAGGGGGGACTCGGGAATAACGCTAATAATGCGGCCGACACAAACCCTACAAACAGCACCGCCACCACGAAATCTCAGATCGTGAACCAACTGTACACCTAGGCTATGAAAATATGAAAACTCATAGGGGCATAGCAATTCCTGAATGAGAAACAAGCTAGGCTAAAATAAGCTAAAAGCTAAACTATGCCCAGACTAACAGGAAAAAAGAATATGAAAAGAGAAAGGAATGAAAAACACACACGAGGAACGCCAGGCGCCCCCGTACCTTCGGTAGCTATTTCCACACGCGTCTCCATTAAACACACTGAGGAGCCCATTTACGTGTGCCCTAGATCACGTAACATCTGTCTAACAAAAAAGAAGGCCAGATAAGCCGAAACGAACCTAAACAGGGTGAATTAAAGGAGCACAACAAAAGCGACTGCATTCAATGGAGCGCGTGAAAAAATGATAACAAGAGAGGGTCGCTCATGCGCACGTTCGACAGGGATCTGCACATGACGGAACACAGGATGGGCCTTAAGCGGTAACTAAGGTAAACCCCTTTTTCTTCTCTTCTATGCTTTTTTCACCTTCGGTGGTAGTTTTGGTTAATGTACAACGTCTCCTAGAGCAAGATAAGGAGTAGACTCTAGACGTTTTCTTTTTAACCGCGGTTGGAATGACGACATAGCAGTCAAAATAGACAAGTCGTCATTGCAATTAGGTTAATAGCCTTGACGTTGGATTTGCCAAGACTACTAACAAATATAATACAACACACATTTGACTGGGGCGAGGGAGGCAAAACGGCACTTTAGTAATAAGTTTTGTTTTCCTCCCCCACCTACTGTACAGTATGGAGGGACTTAGATGCTTCGTAGACAATAGACTGGGGATATCAGGCCAGTCTAGACCATAAATCAACACCGGGGAGTTTCTTTTTTAACACAACTGTTATAAATACAAGCAACTCTAGCTTAATTAGACTTGACCAATAAACTCACATTATTAAGACTGCAGACAGGCAATAGCTGTGCGGAAGGTCAATGCCGGCGCTATTCGATACTTATTCGGAGGCGGCGGCCAGTAAGGTTCTGAAGGTCACATGGTCGGAACGGATGCCTGCTCGACCCGAAACGCTGAGCAGTCATCGACACGCATCTTGAACTCGCCCGGGCGTAGTAATCGTCGGGGCGAGATTTTGTTCCGGAGACATAGCACTTCAGCAGTCTGGAGCTTCAGCAAAACATCCGCAAAGGATGATGGCGAAGCTCTAGTGTCCACAATTGGACCTATTCACGTTTGAGGATTATTTCACCCCTCCCTCCTCCGGCGCGAAAAGTGATACCACCAGTCGGAAAGGGGATGACAGAACCAGGGGTCACTCCCTGTCTTGTTCTTCCATTAATAAGTAACTGGATACTTCGAGACCTCACTGATGTTTACCTTCCGAACACTAACTAACATGCCAAAAAGGCTGTCATATTACGGAGAAAAGGTGACAAAACTTTAGAATCAGTTTACTGTCCATCAAACGGCTTAACAATTAAATTATAAGACGTTCGAAACCACAAGAATGGCAACAATGCACTTAGACACCGCAGTAACCTTAATTGTAAAAGGGATGAATAAGCATGGGTCTATGGTTACTTGAACAGATATTCACTTACCATAAAAAAAAACCCAGTCATGATTGCCAGGTCTTCCCCCTCTAACCTCTCCATACTAGTAAGTGGAGGAGGAACAGTACAGGTATACATGATTCAGGCTACGCCCATCACGTTAGCTCACACCTCACTGTTCGCTATACTAAACATTGCCAGAAGCTACATTAGCACATGTAACTATGCGCCGGAAGTTTTTTCGAAGTCACTTTTAGGGCTATGTTCCTTATGGCTAAAGTGACAGGAAGACAGTACTCGAGCTGATGGCGAGGCGGTACAAAAAACCTAACCTCAGTAAGGAGAAACTGACTGACCAGTTACAAAAATTGCTCAGATTCTCTTTGGGGGATTACAATTAAGAATGTTGTAATAAAGGTTGGTAGAATTGGCAGTCCCGGTACGCAACGTGAACTTTCACATATCACCTCCTTATGCCCATTACATGCCTAAAATTAGTTACGTTATGAGGTCAACACACCCTCACCAACCAGGCTCCCTGGGGACCAACAAACAGGGCTCGAGTCATAAAAGTAAACTTTAACTCCTTTTTAGTAAATTGTTTCCTAAAGAAGCAATGCCCCCGGCATGACAGTGGAAACCCCAATTAAGAAAGTACAGTACAGTGAACCCTCAAACTACGCGTGGGATGCGTACTGTGCTGTCGGCGCGTACGTTCGTTTGCGCGTACATGGGAGTTAAATATAAATGGGGTAAATAGGTATTGGTCTGGGTCCGACCGAAAGTTGTACTATTTCTACCTTTCATCACCTAAAATCCACAAAAATACATTTAATGTATACAAATAAGACACAAACGTAAATTAACTCACATTGGTAGTGGTTGAGCAATGCCGGATCTGCGCCATCGATCAATAGCACTGCGCCCGAAACGGATCGACCGAAATAATAGGCCTAGCCGCCTAGGCTTACTGGTAAAGTTTTGAGTCGAAAAGTAATACACCCTGTATAGCCTATAGTTTCATATAGCCTACATAGCGTCAAGTGAGATAGTTCAATAGCTCATATACATATTAAAGAATTGGCTTCACATCATATAGCCAGGGGAGAGCAGTGGGCTTTGAAGCGACTTTCGAAAGAAGTGTAAACAATCTCGCCTCCAACTACCGAACAGAAACAGATTTTCCATTTCCGATTTTGTTAGCTCAATAAATGATACATGCAATGTAAAACGAAGAACAGTCTTTTAATAGATTCATAATATCCTGTTGTGCTTTATAGATACATAATTTATGAAGTTATAACTAATGGAAGTGAGGTATACCTGTATGCGGATGACACTAAACTGTATAGAAGAGTGAGGAGTAAGGAAGATATGGGTTTGCTTCAAGGAGATGTGGAGGGCATGAAGGGATGGTCTGAGCATTGGTTAATGCCTTTTCATCCAAAAAAATGCAAGTACATGCGGATTGGGACCAGCAAGATAGACAAGGTAGGATACAGTATGTATGAAGCGATGGAGGAAGTGAGTGCAGAAAAGGATATAGGAGTAGTGATAGATAATAAGTTAAATTTCTCAGAACATTTAGCGGAAAAGATAAACAAAGCCAATAGAATTGTAGGGCTGATAAGGAGGACATTTGTGTCACTTGACGAAGAAATCTTCAGGAATCTATATACAGCGCTGGTTAGGCCACACCTGGAATATGCAAACCAGGTGTGGGCTCCATATATGGTAAAGGATATAGAAGCAGTGGAGAAAGTGCAGAGAAGAGCTAGCAAGCTGGTACCAACGTTGAAGAACGCGGGTTATGAGCAGAGGTTGAGGACACTGGGACTTCCGACACTGGCATATAGGAGAAAGAGAGGGGATATGATAGAGACTTTTAAGATAGTGTCAGGAAAGTACGATGAGGATGTGTGAAGGTATCTTCTTGATGCGGGAGGGAACAAGAACGAGAGGACACTCTAAGAAAATTTACAAAGAAAGAAATAGGCTTGAGAAGGCGAAGAACTCATTTTGTGATAGAGTGGTAAATGAGTGGAACGCACTGCCCCAGTATGTAGTCGATTCCGAATCAATAAGGGAGTTTGAAAGTAATCTTGATAAAGCATGGGGAAGACAAGATTTGAAGTTTGATTATAAAACAAAAATACAGAATAGTAAAAATGTTGCGTCTGCTACCGCCGCCGCCAACACCGTGAACGACCGCAGCAGTGCAAGCACTGGTACTGAGCTGGATACACAGGCATAGTTTGCCTTTTTCCAGAGGATCTACTGTAAGAAACTGTAAGAATAATAGTTTGGTACGGGAGATGTGTCTCTCTCCACAGTCAACAGTGACGACGTTGGAGGGCTTGGCGTCACGTCAATATGGCCGCCCGAAACTCTCCAACAGATACGAATCGACTCCCGCTCGTACGCTCGCCGCATACATTTGAATAATTGAGCGTACTTACGTATTTGTGTCCTCAATTGTGGTTAGAGCGTAGTTTTATTTCGCGTAGATAAATTGCGCGTAATTTGAGGGTTCACTGTACAACGTCTAATACTTTTCCAAATTGTTTCAATAGACGGCAGGGCTAACATGAACCTGTAAGCCCCCTTTCATACTTTCTGGACACGAGCCCTGTCGGTGGTCCAAGATATTCCACATTTGACCTGTGTAGCGGTATGGCGGCGGGTCTAGTAGTATGCTATTACTAATTTTATTTTATCTTAGGTGGAAAAAAAGAGGGGGGGGAATGTGGAAAAGCATAAAACTCCGAGCCCCTCCACCGGGTAGGGTAATAAGATCACGAGCTGTGATACTTGACACAAAGTAAGCTGGCTCAAGAGCTCAAAAAAAATTTAAGGGTTAATCTATCATAGTTACAACTGTATAGTACAGTACAGTAAACCCCCGCTCTTTCGGACTTCAATCTTTCGGAATTCCCAGACTTTCGGACTAGCATTTCAATTCGGACTCATGGTTCAGCCTTTCGGATTTGTCTGAAAGGCTGAGAAAATACCTCCGTCCTTTTCGGACTACATTTAACTTCGGACTCATGGTTCAGCCTTTCGGATTTGTCTGAAAGGCTGAGAAAAATTAAATCGCATTCGGACCAAAGAGCCGAGATTTGGACTTGTCTGGTTAGGTGAATGTGTATTCGGACTTATAAACTTTGGACATTATTTCAGCCTTTCGGATTTGTCTGAAAGGCTGAGAAAAATTAATTCGCATTCGGACCGAAGAGCCGAGTTTCAGCCTTATAAACTTTGGACATTATTCCAGCCATTCGGACAAGTCCGAATGGCTGAAGTGTGAGTTCGGACTCGGCCCTTTCGGACTTTTGACACTTTCGGACAGGGGTCTCCCCCAATTAGTCCGAAAGAGCGGGGTTCTACTGTACTAACTAAAGGTACAAAATCTTACAAAAATGTACAATTACGTTAAGGACAAAATATAATCCAAAGAATTATAGTCCGGTAAAACCGTTGTTCGGGGAATACAAGTAAGTCCCCAAGCAACAATAAGACAAATCTTAGCGAACAGATCCGGTCAATTATAAGCAGAGCTGCTACAAAGCACCTCACTGCTTTCCTTTCTTTTTAATCATCGTATGTAAGCAATAAAATTTGTTTAAAAAGTCGTTGATTAATTGTCTCCAGACAACCATAGGACGGTTCTCAAAGGTAGAACCGACCAACTATGAGCAGATATTCTTTGAAGTAACGAACTGCTTTCTTTTCTATTTTTGTAGTTATTGTATACATGCAATAAAACCTGAGAAATTGTTATACGGATTCTTTGTCTCTACCTACGTAGTTTGTTAGTGGTTTGATATTGTCACGGATGTCCCCCTCCAGTCTTAAGATATCAGGCATATCGTCAGTGATGGAGGGGCCACTAATAAATTATAGGTTTGATTCCCGGAGGGAAGAAAGAAAACCTAATATTTAGTAGGGGCCCCGTAATCATTGACGATGTAGGGGCCCTATCCCATCCATCCCCTTCCCATTTGCTTGATGTCTTGAGGTTCATCTTAATATGTCAGTGAAGAAAGTATGACGGCTTGGGGAGCAGCGTCGAAGTCTGTACAAGAAATCCACGAGATGGAAAGCTATACAGTAATATAACAATTATTAAGTACAGTAAACCCTCGCCATCGCGGACCTCTAGAGGTCAGAAACCCTGTTACGACCAGGACTCGTATAAAACAAGGGCTCTTAATCATTGGACTAGAAAGGCACACAGCCACAACGGTAACACTAGATCCAACCCTCGAACTTATAATGCCGGCGCACAAAAACACCTATACCCTCCAGAGTTAAATCTGCGATAGCGGGGTATCCTATAACTCGGTATAAATGCACTACTACTACAGGCTGATGATCTCTGATACAGCCTGATCACAACAACATACAATTACGTTAATAATGTATACAAGGAAAAATATAGAGAGCTTAATTAAATCACTGGAATGATTTAATGCAAACAAGAAGAAGGTATAATTAAAGTTACTCTAAACAATAATAAACTGTCACTCCTATATTAAAGAAAGTGAATGAAAGTCCTAAAGCATCGAACAGGAATCGTCTGAAGAAAGTCTGATGCTGTTTAACCCTCTCACGTCCTGACACAATTTTTGAGCCTATTAGGGATACTTTAAAGCCTTTGTTACCGTCCGGGGTATTTATAAACCTTTAGTTTATTTACTTCAACCTCTGCAGTTGTCTTTGAGTTAGCTGTGGGCAGAAAACTAATTTTGGAGAGGTAATTATAAGAGTGAGAGTAATCTATTTCTTATTGCTAATCTGGCAACCTCTGCGTCATAAGGATGTGAGAGGGTTAAGATGATCGAATCGGATTTTGAACTGTTATATAAAGCAGGAACAAGATATGACAAGTGTAGGGACATACAGTGTTAACTGGCACGGGAATAACGATAAATGCGCAATAGTATTATCTCCAACAACAAAAGAAGTACTTCCTCAGGCAACGCAAAAGCCTGCTCAGGTTGTGCAACTCAACAACAACCAAGGCTTACAATCAACGTGAATAAAAATGCTGCATACATAACATAAGAGTTTATAATCCTAATCGGGTGTCTGCTAGGCGAATAAAGTCTAGCTGGGATGTCGTAGGCTAGGAAACAATGGCTGAGCAAGCGGCTCGTAGCCTAGCGAGGTCCTTAACCCGGGAGCTGCGGGGAGACTCTTAAGAGTTCCCCCGGCGCACTGCGGGGAGACTCTTAAGAGCAGAGACTTTGAACACGTACCAAAACCGCGCGTTTATAGCCAGGCGGCTGAAAATTGGTGTGGGTATAGTACTACATGTCAACTCTCGATACCACCCCGCCAAACGCTCGCCCCGCACTCGTGCAAGCACCACCGCGCCAGTAACCACGCACTAGTCATGGAGCCTACACGTCCCTCACGCTCGCTCCCTGATGACACAACCAGCCCTCCTTCTGGTGGTGTTAGCCGCCGTGGAAGGCAGAGGGTGGCTGCCAAAGACCCTAGCTACCAGTACGACACGCCCTACAGCTCAGAGGACGAATCACCAGCACCAAAAGCACGTAAAACACGTGCAAGCAGGGCAATGGCACAGAGGTCATTGGTCTTTCGGGACACTGCCACCACGACCCAGGCCACTGCAACAACCACTACCACCACCACTGCCACCACTGCCACCCCTGCCACCGGTACCAGCGACGCAGGAGGCCGCCCTAGGGCTGCATTACCTGCGGGGGCAGGAAAAATGAAAGGCACGGGCGTAGGGAAAAGAACCCGTACGCCAGCCACAGTGCCCCTACCACCACCAACACCACCAGCCGCCCCTGGCCCGGCTGCCCCTGCCGCCCCTGCCGCCCCTGCCGCCCCTGCTGCCCCTGCCGCCCCTGCCGCCCCTGCCCAAGGAACAGGGAAGGGGAAGGGGAAAGGGAGAGGGAAAGCGACTGCTGGCCCTGGTGTCCCTGCCGGCCCTGCTGCCCCTGCCGCCCCTGCCGCCCCTGCCCAAGGAACAGGGAAGGGGAAGGGGAAAGCGACTGGGAAAGCGACTGCTGGCCCTGGTGTCCCTGCCGGCCCTGCTGCCCCTGTTGCCCCTGCCGCCCATGCCGCCCCTGCCCAAGGAACAGAGAGAAGGGCGACAGGCACCACCATCATCTTGCCATCAAGGCCACGCACCACTGCTGCCCCTGCCGCCGCCGCCCCTGCCACCACCTCTGCTGTCCCTGTCCATAAGACTCCCGCACGTGCCAAAGTGACCCGGAAAACTCTTACACCATCTAAGTATGCCGCCCTGCTGTTTGATGGTGATTCGCAGGACATTGGCAGCCCGGGTTTCGACGACGAAGCCCTAGCACGGGACCAAGGGTGGGGGGATTTGGGAGTGGACAGTGGGAGTGAGTCCGACGTCGGTGACGAAAACGAGGAAGGGCATCGTCTGTCAAGTGAAGAGGAGGGTAATGATGATGAAGTGCTGTATCGCGACCATGGAAGCGATATTTCAGACGCAGAAGCAGACGCAGACGACATTCCGATCCCTGGCATGCCTTCGTTCGATTGGTCTGACGGGGTCAATTTTGTACCTGACGTGCCCCAGTTCAATCCTGGGACGTCAGGAACAACTGACGACTGGCCCTGTGATGATCAAGCGAACGAAAGCGACTTCTTCCTCGCTTTTTTCGACATGGAGGTAATGACGTACATCGTTGCCCAAACAAACGCCTACTACAGGTGGGTGTTTGGCAGATTGGACGTCCTTTCTCCAAAAGCGAGAATACGAGGCTGGGTGGATACGACTGTGGAAGAATTTCTGACGTTCTTTGCCTTGTTGTTCCTCATGCCTCTGATCAAGAAGCATGTGTTGCAACACTATTGGAAGCACGACCCTCTCATCGCCACCCCAACTTTCAATAAGTTCATGACTCGTGACAGATTTTTGTTGCTGCTAAGATTTATGCACTTTGCAGACAACGAAAATCCTAACAGGATTGACAGGATATGGAAAGTTCGGGATGTGTTCACCATGTTGTTGGAGAGGTATAGGAAATACTTTTACCCCTTCCTCAATTTGGTGATTGATGAGTCGCTCGTGCTCTTCAAAGGACGTCTTGTTTTCAAGCAGTATATCCCCTTGAAGAGGCATAGGTTCGGAATCAAGCTCTTCGTGTTGTGCGACTGTGAAACTGGAATAGTGCTTGACATGATCGTGTATACAGGAACTGACATTGACGTACCGAAAGCCGCTGCCAATGACCCCATGGGCATGTCAGGTGCCATCGTCAGGAAAATGTTGGCACCTTACCTAGGCAAAGGCCACATCATCTACACTGACAACTGGTATACTTCTCCTGCTCTCTGCCAGTTTCTTTATGACAACCAAACGGGGTCATGTGGGACTGTCAGAAAGACAAGAAAGTTTATGCCAAAGTTCACAGGTGATGTCATTCCTCTCACAGATGCCTCCTCCAGTGACACACCTTCAGAAGACGACCTGGCCCAGGAACACCGCGAGAGGCATGTGCGAAGAAGGCGACGAAAGGGGCAGAAATACAAGCAGCTCGAGAAGTGTGGGAAACTGATAGCCCTGAAGTGGAAGGATAAGCGAGACGTCCACCTGCTTTCCACCGTCCACACAGGTGCCCAGGTGGATTCTGGCAAAATCCACTACCGAACCAGGAAGACAATCTACAAGCCCGACATGGTAGTGGACTACACCAAAAACATGCGCCTGGTGGACAAGTCTGACTGTCAGCTGTCAGGCGTGGAGTGTCTGAGGAAGACTGTGAAGTGGTATCACAAGCTCTTCCTCCACCTAGTTGACATAACGATGCTGAACGCCTACAACTTGTGGTTGGTGAAGAAGGATATGGCCCCAAACCAGAAGCTGAAATTCCGGGAGTTCGTGTACAACGTCTCCTACCAACTCCTGGAGAAGTATGGCACCACCACTCACAGACGTACGGCATGGCGTGGGGATCACGTTCCTGACCGCATCCAGCTGGGTGTCGAAAGACACTACACAACCAACACCGAGCTGATTGGCACTCGTCACAGGCAGGTGCAGTGCACCGTCTGCAGCTCCAGTGTGAGGAAACCCCATGTAACCAAAAGAGTCACCTCAATGTGCGCCGAGTGCAAAGTTGCACTCTGCCTGGGTGACTGCTTCAGGGACTACCACACCTTCAAGAACTACTGAGTGTCGGCCCCTGCCCTGCCCTGCCCTGGACTCGCCCCGTGCCCTGCCCTGGACTCGCCTCCTGCCCTGCCCTGCCCTGGACTCGCGCCCTACCTTACCTGACCTGACCTAATTGATCACGCTACCTCATAATGTAACATATATTATATAATGTATAAGTTCCAAAGATGTCCCTGTGATATAGCTTTTACATTATATAATTGTATGTTTCATTATTTAGTTTATAAGTTTCAAAGATTTACATGTAATATGCCTTATTTTTTTAGTATATCAATATATATGTTTGTTATTAGCCTAAGTAATGTGTATATAATTATTTTCTTACCTCAAATGAATTGTACAAAAATAAATATGTTTCAATAAATCATGTTAAACCTACTATGATAATAAAATAAAACAATAAAAAAAGAAAAAAAGAAAACAAGGTCATGTCATTGTATTCTTACAATATGATATATTCTATGAATATTTCATATTGTTTGAATACAATGGCATGATCTTGTAAAAAAAAAAATTTATAAAAATTTTTTTCTAGACAATATAAAACCTTCACCATAACCCCCTCCTGGATTCGATCCCACTACCCTACGACACTTTGAGTTTTCCAGTCCGCGACCTTACCAACCATGCCACAGGAGCTCATACCAAATATCACTCAAAACTTCGTGTCTACAATCGAAATGACAATATACAAAAAAAAATGAATTATCCCACCAATTTACGTTTGTAAATTGATGGGATTATCAATTATATCATGCCAAGGTTTATAATAGTTTGTCTCTGTCAAGAATTAGTAATTATATAACTTTATTCTGTCAAAAATTGCCCAAACACTCAGCAAAATTGCCCCTCTCAGTGTGACTCCACTCATTTTCACACGGTCAGGCGGTCACGAGGTGACCCTTGCCGCTCCTTGATTCTCCAGCTACAGCAGCTCTGTCTGGGAACAAAATTGGTATAAATACAATAATGGATAAAATACTCTTCACAAATACATTTGTATTGTATAATATTGTAAATAAAAATGAATAATAACTGTGTGGGTGTCGAAAATTGCTCAACCAGCTTTCTTATGTCTCGCCTACGCGCGTATATTGGATTATACATAGTCATGACTGTCATACAAATAATTGCAGTAGGTCTCGAATATACATTTAGATTGCATATTACTTCGAAATAAATAAGTAAACGTTTCTCTGGTGGCAATCTACCCTTTCGCAGGTGTAAGGAGACACCAGTCTATATTTAGCCCTCTATCACAACAGGCAATCTGCCTGTGTTGACTCAGCACCGTCGCTGGTGGTCTATAAATATAGTACTTTATTTACAGTCAATGGCCTACATGTTTCTGTGGTACTTCACATGTGTCTAAAATGCAATGTCTGCTTGCATAAAAATGCAATTCTGAAGTCCATTTATACGTACGACATACGCATGTCTCAGTTTCTCTCTCTCTCTCTCTCTCTCCATTCCTGACTCATGTTATTGTAGACCTGTTGATGGCAACGAACACCAGCCATCTGGTAGACATTAGGGTCAAAATACCAAACATCAATACGCCTGGGGCGCCTCCACAATTATCACTAAGCTGGTTATCTATCTAGAGATCTGCCGGACTTCCATCTCTCCACGACTCACTCACTCACTGCACCCCTGTATGCCTCCCTCCCACCCACCCACCCCCAACCCCCCCTTTCAGGCTTCCGTCTGCTAGAAACACATTCACAATTTGTGTAAATATCGCATCAATTGGGCTATATGCGGTATATTCCTTGTTATATGGGACGCCTACATATGTACACGTCTTTATTATAGCATGAGAGTGCTCTAAATACAAGATTGACGTGATATTTATGGCGTAACACACCCTCTCCCCCTTTCATTCCCACCACAACTCACTCACACCTTGGTTCACGCATAGAAACTCATTGATAATGTGCGTAAATATCGCATGAATTGGTTTATATGCGGTATATATTTTGATATATGGCACGTATACATACGTACAAGTCTGTATTATAGCGTGACAGTGCTCTACGTACAAGATATACGTGATATGTATGGCGTAAACCACACTCTCAGCTCATAAATTGCCGCCAAACCTCCAACACATCTTCATTCCCGCCTAAATATTCTCTTATAATTCCCTTATATATTGCAATTTTTGGTCACTATGAGGCATATTCATTGTTATATGGGTGCCCTACACACGTATACATACTCTAAATAGCCTAAAAGGGCTCGAAAAAGGAGATATACGTGATAATACGCGGTAACCCACCCCCTCCTCCCTCTCCTTCTATCCCCTGCGCGCGTAAATATTCGGCAGGGAAATCTCGTCGCTCGATGACAATCTAGCCGCGCGGTGCCATTCGCTCCACATTTTTCAACTACGGACCGTTCCCCTACCCCCCCCAGACATTTTTTGGGGGGTCAAATATATATGGGCCGATGCACGCAAACATTCCCTACACGATGATGTACTTTTTATCGAAATTGGCAATAGGTCCCAAAATCATCATAGGTGCGCACAGTCTTACCCTGTAGAAAACCCCCTGTGCGCCGCGGAGAGGTTAAGACTGTACGGCCAAATTACGTTAAATGACGGGGTGCTCTCTTGAGAGATCCAGATCGCTAGTATCTGGTTCTCTCCTGGCGACCCTCTCAAAGTCAAAGCAAAACGAGTTAGCACAGTGTTGGGTGGCAGAGGCAAAAGCCCTCACTCGCAACAGTGCTAAACTCACAAGGTACACAGTCAGAAAGACAACCTAGGCTTCCCACGCATCCGTTGCGATTGTACAAGTTCAACAAAACTTGGTACACATCGGAAATCACAACAACAATAGCCTCACCCCAGTCTAGCATTAAATAGCCCAGCAGACAACCAAGCAAAAGGTAGGGAGACACCGCGAGTGAGTCGAACCTCTACAGACAAAATGTTAACCCCTCCAAAATGTCTAACTAAACATGGAATATCTGAGAGCTTCAGCATATAATACGATGGCCGATGTATGAAATCGTGCAGAACCAAAGGGGAGTTATGATGTTAAATAGATTGGAAGAATGAGAGGTAAGAAGTTGAGAGAGAGAGAAAGTGTTCTATAGGTAGAAGTCTGGGACAGGTTGCAAGGGAGGTGTGAAGGGTATGCTGGTCAGGCAAGCTCTGAGGAAGGTAGCTCCTCGGGACCCTCAGGATCACACAAAGGCATGGTGGTCGGCCAATCACAGGCCGCTACGTCACCAGGCAGCAGGCCTGCAGAAGGCGCCAGGAACCACCAGCCAATCAAAAACCGAGAGAAAGCCCACGGGGGCCAGGGACTCTTCCAGGAGGGGCGAACGAGGAGGGAAAGCAACACTCACTACCCCCACGCTGCTCGCTCGCTCTTCCTCTCAACTCTACACAACAATGCATCTTATATTCAACTCATGATATAAAATATAATTCATTTTCACAGGCGAAAATAAAGACCACTTCTATACTGCCTGTGACATGATGATTCACAAGAAAGAAAGTACAACATTGTAGATAGACTGTAGCCCATTTCACTGCCCTGGCGAGCGCTAGTGGCTACCGGGAGGCAATTCTGCCAACGCTGGCAGGCGTCACACCCCGCCCAAGATATAGGACGCTCAACATTAGGCGAGCACGATATCTGACAAGGCAGAATGCCGACAAGACCCGCCACAACCAGCCACTCCGCCAGAAATGAAATGCAAAGCTCAATCATAAACAAAACAAAATTTTAGCATAAATAAAATCTTATAACACCTCCCAAACATAATAGTATAATTTTAGCCTGCTATGCTCCCAGAGCGAGCTTCACAGAGCCCAGCCTCCTAAGTGAAAGACAGGTTCAACTTAGGACTTTAGCTATAACATTGGCAACTTACAATTAACTATCAAAAGAAAGAGTTTTTATGTGATTTTTTTTATTTAATTTTAATGTTTTTGACGGCTGCTCTACAGGGGCAAGTCTGATTTTTCTCCACTCTCAACACACACTGACTGAATGGCGAGGGTTCTCCTGCAAACAAACCCTCCTGTGACAAACAATCAGCCAAAACATTATCAGTGCCCTTAGCATGCCACACATCTAACTTGTGTTCCGGCAGTACAACAACACCTGACACTGATAAACTGCCCAGTTCATCTCAAGACTGGCACTTCTCTTCACTCTTTCCGGCAACGGGGCCTGCCAATAACCTTTCACTAGTTCTACCTTCGTGATTAGCGATGCAGCCCCGATGCGGTCTATGGTGTCGTCAACTCTCGATAAGGTATAGGCGTCTGTCAGGGATAATTCACACCCACTCTTGCAATCAACACACACACTGATCTTGCCACTTAACACCGGTTGCAAACTCACTGGCAACGACCACTCACGATATCCCTTATCCCTCAGACCCTTTTTCCACATGTCGTCTAGTTCTGTTTTCACGACAGGCTGTTGAGCAGGATTTATACGGTAGGGAATTAAACTGAGCCTAGCACTGTCTCCAGCCTCCATGTCGGATTCTACCCCGTACATCAGGCCTGGAGAAGCAACAAACATGCGGATGCACTGCCACAGCCTAGTAAACAACTTATCTCGCAGAACAACATGCCTAGTGTACAAAGGAGTACAAAGGAAATCAAGCAACAACAGATCTAGTGACCCTTCTAGGCTGCTTGTCCTCCAAAACACTGAGGATCAAGTGTCCAAACAGTGGTTTAGAGTGGGTAAGGGAACATTGGAAAGGGAACTACTGCCCTGCCACTAATGTGGCAGGACTAGGAAGTTAGTAGGGGACATATGGGTTAGTAACTGAGGGGAGGATAAAATAAAGTTATTCATTTACAAACGCAGTCGGTCGCGGGTTTGATGCGAGATATTTGTCTAGGCGGAATTTAAATGAATCAACGGTGCTGCAGTCTATAACGTCTCGGGAAGCCCATTCCACAAGTTGACAACTCGATTGAAGAAGAAATTCTTAGATTCGTGTGAGTTAAAAGATTTACCAATAATTTTGCAACCGTTTCCCCGCGTGTAATTAGATTGGTCGATAGTGAAGTACTTACTACAGTTCATATTGTCGATGCCTTTGATGATTTTGAACACTTGAATTAAGTCCCCTCTTAATCTGCGCTGGGTTAAAGGAAATAGATTTAATTCTCTAAGACGCTCTTCGTATGGTTTGTTCTTTAGGCTAGGTATCATTTGGTAACTCTACGTTGAACTCGTTCTAGCTTGTTTATGTCTTTTTGGTAATAAGGGCACCAGCATTGAACGCAGTATTCCAGAAGAGGGCGGACTAAGGAATTGTAAAGGGTTAGGATTACGTCTTTGGATTTATGCTCAAATGATCTGCCTATAAAGCCAATTTTGTTTGCCTTCTTAACAACTTCTGAACAATGTTGACGCGGTTTTAGGTTACTCGATATTGTTACTGCCAGATCGGTTTCTCTGTTTACATTCTTAAGCTGAGTGCCATTCATCGAATAGTTTGCTTTCGCATTTAGGTATCCGATATGTAGTACTTTATATTTATCCGCATTGAAACTCATTTGCCAAATTTGGGCCCAATGTGACAATTTATCTAGATTGTGTTGCATATCGTCAACTTGATCTTTTGAGAGTACGCTATTTGCAATTTTTGTATCGTCAGCAAATGTTGAGATTGTACAGGTGAGACCCTCATCTATGTCGTTGATGTAAATTAGAAAGAGAATTGGTCCTAGTACCGATCCCTGGGGTACCCCGCTACTTACATTGGTCCATTTAGTGCCCTCCCACAACCCAGCCGAGACCGCAGCTTCTAACCTGTAGTCTCCCTCCTTCTCCACCTTCGTCCCTAGAACAGCCAGGTCATGAGAGGGACAATCAATACCACCTGTGCAGTCACTCCCATAGTTCATTATTGCTAAGGCTTCCCCGCCGAGACCGTACATGCGCACCCCCGCATTCCTTGCAACTACATCTGCCTGCGCAGCATCACCGCTTTTAGCGACATGGCCAGATACAGTCGGTCTATGGTAGGGCTGTTGCATTCGACTAGAGCAGCATTGGGAGGCTATGCGACGACCGGGCACATCCACTCCACAGCCAACCTCCCCAATCTGCTCAATGTCCTCCTTCTGACCACCACCCTTGGCAACCATGGGTCGACCTTGACCTGACAACCATGTCCAAGCCTCGTCGCCCACCTTGAACCACCGAAACAACGAGGCTAACGGTCTCCCAACATTCACGTGACCTGCCCGCGGAACATCTTGCACCGCCTGAGTTGTGAGGCTCGGGTGCTCGGCACGACCAGTGGGGTATGAACCGAGCTGGTGCTGGAGCGCTGCACACTGCTGTTCAGGCAGGTGCTCTAGCGCTTCCACAGCCACCAGACCCGTGTCCCCCGTCCACTGCTCCACCGAGACATGACAATCCCTACTCTCCTCCACCTGTGCCCTACTGCCCCCCTCTCCTTCTCCACCTTGGCCGCTGCAGACCAACGCAGGGACAGTAGGCTGCTCAGGTGGTTGCCTCACAAACTCCTCCAACAGGTTCACATGACATGTTTCCCCGTCCTCGTGTTTGATCTCGACAGCACCATTACCACACTTCTGAACTTCCGGATCCTCCAACTGCAGTTTACAAATATCTGAGGGAACCAACCTGTCTAAATGCTTCCGAAGCAACCCAAGTCCTCCCCCAATATCAAACTGAGCAACCCTCTTTTCTCTCTGTGTGTAACGTTGCTGCCTCGGAGTCTCTTCCTGCCCTACGCTCCTCACTAGCTGTGACAGGTCCTGGGGCTTCTCCAGACTCCAACAATGGTGCCAATACTGAGTCGCCAAGAAGAGCTGCTGCAAACTTTTACCAACATTAGCCGTCTTCTTCCAACCGTTCCTCCGTTGATCAGAAGACTGAGGAATAGGCTGCGACACTTTGGATGCAAGAGATCTTGTAACAACGCACGCCATAGGTTGTACATGACACTTCTCTGCCCACTCCTGTTCCTCCCTACTCACGTCAGCCGGCTTCTCGGCAACGACTAAGGGTGAAACCTCAGAAGTAGGCACCGCAAAGTCGTTGCCGAGAAGGAGGTCGACGCCCCAAACAGGCAAGTTCTCCACAATTCCAACATCCAACTCTTGTGTCACAGCATCTACCTCCAGTTCCATCCTGACCAACGGGTATGACCTGATAGCATTGATACCTTGCACCACAACCACCCGTGCCGCGTTTATTGGTCTACCAGTAAAGTTCTTCATCAAAGTCTGAGAGGCACCCGTGTCTCGCAACAGCTCAACTCCATGCTTCTTACCAGCCCACTTCACGCAGCCACGCCCTCGATGGTCGCAAAAGACATCGCGGACAGGGTTCGAGCCTTCCGGATTCTTCTCCACTGGCTGTGTCCCAGCCTCTGACGTTATGCCCCGGGCAAACTCAGACGACTTCGGGGACACCCCAATGTTACGAGCCAAAGACACAACTGCATTAGGTAGCTTGCTTGGACAGGCTCTTGCAAAATGGCCCTTCTCATGACAATGAAAACACTCTAACTCCCCCTTGGGCTTCCCTTGAGGTGGGGAAGGGCCCTGACCCTTCTTAAACGGGACGGTATTAGGTTTATGGTCAGAATTAATATCATTGCTCTTGTAGTTATTGTTATATGGTGTATCACTGACTCGGGGGGGTGGAGTGTTGCGCCCCTTGTTACCTGCATCGTTCCGTTGTGCAGACCCGCACCCACGAATCAGCGATAGCCTACGGTCAGCCATCTCAGCTGCCTCCTGAAGAGTTTTCGGGTTCTTTTCTTTAACCCTCTCACCACGGAAGGGCTCTTGAACGCCCATAAAAAAGCATATAACAAGTACCCGGAAGGCCTCTTGAACGCCCAGTGGTTGAAAGCCTGTGAGCTTCGTGTGCGAGGTGTCGGTCCGACGCATGTAAACAACAGCCGGCTGGACCGACGCCCCGCATCTCCGGCCACAAGGAGAGCGTCGCTTGTTCGTGTGTGCCTGTATGTTGTTGTTAAGTATCGAAAAGTGGTGTAAAGTGGCTGTTTTGGCCATAAAGTTATCTCCAATGAAATCATCATCACAGCTCAACCAGTTGACTTAGAGAGCTCTACTTAATGCCATTCTACAGGTAAATAACACAGCTACGCTTGGCGATGCGCGGAAATGCGGGAAGCAGTCTGATTAACGAATATACGGTAGCCTAGCCTAGACGTTTTTCGGCCAAAACACCCGGGTTTCGAGGAATATATATATAATACATAGCCGGGGCTGAAGGGTTAAGATTCAACGTCAGATCGCCGCCTGTACACTTGAAAAATTGTTCTAGAAGCATCAGCTGTTTCAACTCCTCAAACGTCGATGCCTTCTCAGAACGCAGCCAGTTTCTAAATGCATCGGACAGATCCCGGGCATGCTCAAGAAAGGTGCACTCACGACCCTTCGTTACACCCCGGAACTTCAATCTGTACGTCTCTGGTTGTAACTCATATGCCCGCAGGACAGCCTCCTTCAATACCTCATAATCGACGCAAGACTCCAAGGGCAACACATCATATGCCTTGAGTCCTTTGCCAACCAACCCAGAGGAAACAAGGGCTGCCCACTTAACCTCGGGCCATTGGTGCTCCCGGCACTTCTCAAAACGCATGAAAAATTCGGTGACACCCGACTCGTCAAATACAGGGACTAACCTAAGAAGGTGCGATAAAGACTGATCAAGACCTCGATTCCCAGAACCGAGACGCTGCCCTGTTGACTCCACCCTAGACTTCTCAAGATCTATGTCTGCACAGTACTTCGTAGCCTCAGCCTGAAGCTCAGCTTCATGTCTGGCCTTTCTCTCCTCAGCCTGAATCCTGAGCTCAACTTCATGTCTGGCCTTTCTCTCCTCAGCCTGGATCCTAGCCATCTCAATCTGCTGCTCAGATTCATGCTTTCGTTGCTCAGCCTGCATTTTTGCCATCTCAAGCTAGAAGAGCATATCTGCAGTTAAACCTTGAGGAGGAGGAGATGCAACAATTGGAGACTCACCCAAGTGCAAACCACGCTGCCAGTGACTATCGGCCTGTGGGAACGTATCCGGCTCCGGAGCCCGAGGGGGCGCCATGGTAGGAGTCGAGTGGAATGGGGGCTGGGCCGAAGGTGCCCCAGCTCCCGCTCCACACGAAGCCCCACGCACCCCGCCGAGCACCCAGGCCACCAGGTCACCTCTCGTCATGCTGCTAGTGCCCACATGACCCATGACCGTGGCCAAACACTGGAGACCATACCGATCAATCCCCGACACCCGGTCAACAGTAATAGGCATCTCCAGAAACTTCTTTGCATCCTCCTCACTAGTTATAACTCTAATGCCTTCTAACAAACCCCGCTGCTGCACCTCAGAGCCTGCTTCCCGTACTGTGTCTTCACTGTACACTGATCCGTCGTCCGACATATTGTCCACCGAAAATTCTCAACGTTTATAAAAAAAAAAAGGAGTACCTAAACTCTCATGCAGCACTATTCACTCAAAAATGCTTGAAGACTCTTAAGTGCTATACTACTTGCCAAAAAAAATTCCACATGTCCACTTTATTCCTTTAAACAAAAAACAAATGACCACAACACTCCTGCAATATTTCTCTAAGTTCACAAAATCCTAAGCAAGGTCGCCATTTGTTACGACCGGGACTCGTATAAAACAAAGGCTCTTAATCATTGGACTAGAAAGGCACACAGCCACAACGGTAACACTAGATCCAACCCTCGAACTTATAATGCCGGCGCACAAAAGCACCTATACCCTCCAAAGTTAAATCTGCGATAGCGGGGTATCCTATAACTCGGTATAAATGCACTACTACTACTACAGGCTGATGATCTCTGATACAGCCTGATCACAACAACATACAATTACGTTAATAATGTATACAAGGAAAAAGATAGAGAGCTTAATTAAATCACTGGAATGATTAATGCAAACAAGAAGAAGGTATAATTAAAGTTACTCTAACCAATATTAAACTGTCACTCCTATATTAAAGAAAGTGAATGAAAGTCCTAAAGCATCGAACAGGAATCTTCTGAAGAAAGTCTGATGCTGCTTAAGATGATCGAATCGGATTTTGAACTGTTATATAAAGCAGGAACAAGATATGACAAGTGTAGGGACATACAGTGTTAACTGGCACGGGAATAACGATAAATGCGCAATAGTATTATCTCCAACAACAAAAGAAGTACTTCCTCAGGCAACGCAAAAGCTTGCTCAGGTTGTGCAACTCAACAACAACCAAGGCTTACAATCAACGTGAATAAAAATGCTGCATACATAACATAAGAGTTTATAATCCTAATCGGGTGTCTGCTAGGCGAATAAAGTCTAGCTGGGATGTCGTAGGCTAGGAAACAATGGCTGAGCAAGCGGCTCGTAGCCTAGCAAGGTCCTTAAGACTGTACGGCCAAATTACGTTAAATGACGGGGTGCTCTCTTGAGAGATCCAGATCGCTAGTATCTGGTTCTCTCCTGGCGACCCTCTCAAAGTCAAAGCAAAACGAGTTAGCACAATGTTGGGTGGCAGAGGCAAAAGCCCTCACTCGCAACACAGTGCTAAACTCACAAGGTACACAGTCAGAAAGACAACCTAGGCTTCCCACGCATCCGTTGCGATTGTACAAGTTCAACAAAACCTGGTACACATCGGAAATCACAACAACAATAGCCTCACCCCAGTCTAGCATTAAATAGCCCAGCAGACAACCAAGCAAAAGATAGGGAGACACCGCGAGTGTGTCGAACCTCTATAGACAAAATGTTAACCCCTCCAAAATGTCTAACTAAACATGGAATATCTGAGAGCTTCAGCATATAATACGATGACCGATGTATGAAATCGTGCAGAACCAAAGGGGAGTTATGATGTTAAATAGATTGGAAGAATGAGAGGTAAGAAGTTGAGAGAGAGAGAAGTGTTCTATAGGTAGAAGTCGGGGACAGGTTGCAAGGGAGGTGTGAAGGGTATTCTAGTCAGGCAAGCTCTGAGGAAGGTAGCTCCTCGGGACCCTCAGGATCACACAAAGGCATGGTGGTCGGCCAATCACAGGCCGCTACGTCACCAGGCAGCAGGCCTGCAGAAGGCGCCAGGAACCACCAGCCAATCAAAACCGAGAGAAAGACCACGCGGGCGAGGGACTCCTCCGGGAGGGAGGAAGGAGGAGGGAAAGCAACACTCACTACCCCCACGCTGCTCGCTCGCTCTTCCTCTCAACTCTACACAACAATGCATCTTATATTCAACTCATGATATAAAATATAATGCATTGTCACAGGCGAAAATAAAGACCACTTCTATACTGCCTGTGACATGACGATTCATAAGAAAGAAAGTACAACATTGTAGATAGACTGTAGCCCATTTCACTGCCCTGGCGAGCGCTAATGGCTACCGGGAGGCGATTCTGCCAACGCTGGCAGGTGTCACAACCCGTACTAGCCGGACTGGCTACGGCCTCTCGGACATGTACTTCCGTATTTCGGACATTTCCGTCATCGTTCCGACAGTGACCGACGTTGTCGGATGACGCCCTCACGTCACCGGGCAATAAGGGTGAATATCCGACAAACAGAAGGGACGTCCGACGCCATCTACATCTGGGGCAAATTTTCGTTACGTGAACTATTAGTTATATGGGATTAATTAGGTTAGGTCCAAACCATCAGGCATATACCCCTATAATGTTCGTAAACACCAAATAAAATTAATAAATTATATACAGTAAACCCCTGGTGGTATTTGTCATTAACCCTCTCAACACGGATGAGCTCTTAAACGCCCATAAAAAAGCATATACCAGGTACCCGGAAGGACTCTTGAACGCCCCTGTAGTTGAAAGCCTGTGAGCTTCGTGTGCGAGGCGTCGGTCCGACGCATGTAAACAACAGCCGGCTGGACCGACGCCCCGCATCTCCGGCCACAAGAAGGAGAGCGGCGCTTGTTCGTGTGTGCCTGTATGTTGTTGTTAAGTATCGAATAGTAGTGTAAAGTGGCTGTTTTGACCATAAAGTTATCTCCAATGAAATCATCATCACAGCTCAACCAGTTGACTTAGAGAGCTCTACTTAATGCCATTCTACAGGTAAATAACACAGCTACGCTTGGGGATGCGCGGGAATGCAGGAAGCAGTCTGATTAACGAATATACGGTAGCCTAGCCTAGACGTTTTTCGGCCAAAACACCCGGTTTTCGAGGAATATATATATAATACATAGCCGGGGCTGGAGGGTTAATATGATAAATTCACATGGAAAAAAAAAAAAAAAAAAAAAAATCCCTGTGCTCTAGGCCTAATCCCTCCCGTCCCTGTCCCAAGCCTCAACTCCGACCCCGTTACTGTGATGATGTTGAAAAGCCTATCTTATTTATTATTTATCTATGTGCTGGAAGGATATTATATTTTTCAATTCCATCACATTAGAAATGATTCAAAGATTACTAAAAGTCCAAATAAGACATAGTTATGTTAATGTATAAGGGAGTTAGGTAGATGAATTAGAGAGATAGATAGATAGAAAGAGAGTGTATATCGAGGGAACAAAACAAAACAAAAAATCTATCAAACGTAAATCTTCCGTCTCTGCTGGCACGGAGGGAAGGGTTGAAATATTTTGTTGACTATCTTATTTATTATTTATCTATGTGCTGGAAGGATATTATATTTTTCAATTCCATCGCATTAGAAATTATTCAAAGATTACAAAAAGTCCAAATAAGACATAGTTATGTTAATGTATAAGGGAGTTAGGTAGATATGCATTAGAGATAGAGAGATAGAAAGAGAGTTGCAGAGGGGGAGTGAGCGATTTTATGTGGAAAAAAAGCTAAAAATACCCTGGCAAAAAACTTCCGAACCATCGGTAAATCTCGGTAAAAAGAATTGTAAAGTCGAGTCAAAGTGTTTGATGTGCGGGCAAGGGGTAGTACTATGTAACCTTTGTTAAAGTGAAAATTTGTTGCAAGAGTGTTCGTTGTGCAGGGGTTTACTGTACTGTGTTTTGTATTACAGATTATAGGGTTCGAATAGGGTTGTCTTCGTTTTCTAGGTTGACGCGGACGTCTCTTTTGAAGTCGGATTTTTTCCGTAGTCTCCGATTGGTTAGGTCGGATTTTGTCCTCTGTTAGGTCGGACACAAGCCGGACTCCGGACATCTCGAATTTTCAGTCATCTCGGACTGGGTCTCCCCCCAATTAGTCCGAGATAGCGAGGGTATACTGTACAGTTTTACTTTTTATTTTTTTACGAAAGTTTTTTCGTAGCGGGTACCCAATCATAAGACGATTCCATAAGAGAATAAGCGTTACCCTTATGACGGATACTCCGTTCTTCCCCGCGGCGGTAGATTCAAACTGGCTACCATGGGCGTTTGAATGGAGGCTATTATATTAATAGGCATATCGTCAATGATTATGGGGCCCCTACTAAATATTAGGTTTTCTTTCTTCCCTCCGGGAATCAAATCTATAATATATGTATATATATATATATATATATATAAATATATATACTGTATATGCTGTTGGCGGCACACCATGGCGGAAGGCGGACGCAAGTTTGAGGCTCCGGCATATGTTATGGGAATAGTCAATTAATTCAAGGATATCGAGTGCATACGGGGTTAACAAGAGGAGGAAGGATTTAGTGAAGGTTTGGAGGATATATTGGTGTGGTGGAGGGGTGATATATAGTGTAATAAGAGTGTGTAGTGACGGGACAGCGGTAGGGTTGGGAGTTGCTCGAGTTTGTAAACAAACATGGCAGAGGGTATGACGGAGGCGGAAGGAAGGTTACAACGTTTTCGGGGTTTTAAGAGCACAGATAAGAAGTTAGAAGAGGTTAGTATTGTTGTGAAGGATTTGGAAAAGTGGATGAGTGAAACGGAGAAATGGAAGGGGGATATTGGTGAGAAAGTTAAGGCACTGTGTGTAATGTGTGGTGTGACAGGTGGGGAAGGGAATAGGCCTAGCGAAGGAAGTGAATGCAGGCCTTTTTTGGCAGTTAATGAGAGCCTAGAGATGGTATTGAAAAGGGTAGATGAACTGGGAGCAGAGAATATGGCATTGAAGGAGCAGCTGAAGGAATACGAAGGACGTTTTACGGAAGTAAAGGAGTCGACTGCATGGACGGTGGTAGGTAAACAAAAAGTCAAGGATTTAGAGGATATTATGAAAGAGCAAAAGGAAGAAATGAATATGACCAAAAAAAGTTTTGAGAGTGCAGTTGTAGGGGTCATGAAGAACAAGGAGAGTGTCGTGAGGGAGGCCATGGACAGGGATAGGGGTGTAATCTTGTATGGAGATATAGAGACTCATATGAATGATAATGGAGTGAGAAAAGTGAGGGATATGGAGACAGTGAAGGAGGTCTTGAAAGGTGTGGATGAGGACGAATATGGATGGGAAGGGCAGGTGGAGGAGATCAGTAGGATAGGTAGATATAAAAGGGGAGAGATGAGACCTATAAGGGTACAGTTTAAAACTAGGGTAGTGGCGGAGACTGTGACAAATTTTAGTTGGAGGCTAAATACAAATGATAAACTGAAACACATAAGACTAAAGAAGGATTTGAGTATAGAACAAAAAAAAAAATAAGGAATTACAAGAAAAGGCTGATGAAAATAATGGAAAGTTGGATGAGGAGGATAAGAGAAATTTTTACTGGAGAGTGAGGGACGGAAAAGTGAGGAAGTGGTTTATAAGAGTAGAAAGGAGGGGGAGATCAGGGAGGGGAGAGAATGTGATGAGAGTTGTGACGGAGGAGGAGAACGGGGTGGAGGTGTCACAGGGAGAGACAGGAGACAAAGAGGCAGACCCAGTAGTGCTAACAGGGGAGTAGGGTACGGACTGGAGGAGCGGGATGGTGTAATTGCTGAAGGAATGGTAGATGGATTAAGGATTATGTTTAGTAATGTGGATGTGTTTACTCAGGACAAGAAAAGAGAACTGATATGTAGGTTGCAGGATGAAGAGGAAAAACCTGATGTCATAGCCCTACAGGAAGTAAGACCAAAAAATGTTAGAATTGAAAGGGAACTGGTGGAATATAGTTTGGAGGGTTTTGAGTTATATGAGAGAAATGCTATTAGAGCAGAGGTGGGAAGAGGACTGTTTATATATGTAAGAAAAGAGCTCAAGGTTAATGAGGTGGATATGAGACAGCAGTATTGTGAGTATTTGTGTATTGAAGTAAAAGGTGTAAGAGGATCAATTCTAATTGCCTCTATATATAGAAGCCCAAATAATAGCAGGGGCGAGGATGATAACCTACTGAAAGCAATGGAGGAGATAGATAATAGAGAGAACAAATATAAAATTTTGATTGGAGATTTCAATTTGCCAGGGATCAACTGGGCAAATTGTACTACTCCAGCGGGACAGGGTAGCCTGGAAAATAAGTTTATAGAGAAAGTGAGAGATTGTTTTTTAACGCAACATATTGTAGAGATGACAAGATATAGAGATGGGACGCAGGGGAGTGTACTTGATTTGATTTTTAGCAATGAAGAGGATATAGTGGAAAATGTTAATGTGGATAGCCCTATAGGTCGTAGTGACCATGCCTGTATAAGCTTTAGTTGTAACATTAAATCGGAGAGGGATAATAGAAGCAATAGAAAAATATACATGTATGATAGAGCAGATTATGAGCTGCTGAGACGGTGTTTGGACATTGACTGGGGGGAATATTTGAACGGTGAAGACGCTGAAGGAATGTGGAGGAAAATTAGAGTCAAACTGGAGAATGCTGTATCCAAAAGTGTACCAGTAAGGGAATATAAGGATAAAACAAAATTGAGGAAAAGAACTAACCCAGAATTGCCAATGAAAAGAAAGCTTTGGATATTGATTAGAAGAAAGAAACGATTGTGGGAAAGATTAAAATTGTTAAAAAAGAACAGGGGTTCTAGTATAGAGGCTAAGGAAGTGGATCTGGAACGCAGACAAATAAACAATAAAATAAGGTGGGAAACAAGGAGGGGGGTGAAGGAGAGGGAGAGAGATAGCTAGAAATGTGAAGGATAATCCAAAAATATTCTGGAAGTACATTCAGGAAAAGTTAACAAGAAGAGTAGGGATCCCAGAGCTGGTGGGGGGGGTTGAATGGTGGGAGTAGAGCGGAGACTGATAAGGAGAAAGCAGAGGTGCTGGGGAAATACTTTGGGGGGGTACTAACAGTGGAGTCGGAGGATGCAGTGCCTACTATTCCCATCAAACAGGCACCAGCACTAGAACTAGTAGAGTTTTCCCATGCTAGAATAAGAAGGGCTATAGAAAAAATGAACAGAAGTAAGTCACCGGGACCGGATGGGATACACCCAAGAATCATAAAGGAAGGAGGGGAGATGTTGGTAGAGCCATTGAAAATGTTATTTGAGGTATCGTTTAATACAGGACAAATCCCGATGGACTGGAGAGAGGCGAACATAACAGCTATATTTAAGAAGGGAAAGAGAAATGACCCAGGGAATTATAGACCAGTCAGTTTGACAAGTGTTGTGTGTAAACTAATGGAAACGGTAATTAGAGAAGGAATAATGGATCATATGAAGTCAAACCAACTTTTCAGTGGGAGACAGTTCGGATTCTTGCCGGGGAGGTCGACGGTACTACAGCTAATTAAGGTGGTAGATGATTGGATGCAAATTCTAGAAGATGGTGATGTAATAGACGTGGTATATTGCGATTTTATGAAGGCCTTCGATAAGGTCCCACATAAAAGGTTAATAGAGAAAGTTAGAAGCTATAATATAGGGGAGAAATGTGTGAAATGGATAGAAGCCTTCCTGAAAGATCGGAGACAGAGGGTACTGGTGAATGGAATAGGCTCGGGGTGGAGGGAACTTACAAGTGGGGTACCTCAGGGATCTGTGTTGGGACCACTGCTGTTCGTTATATTTATCAACGACTTGCCTGAAGTTATAACTAATGGAAGTGAGGTATACCTGTATGCGGATGACACTAAACTGTATAGAAGAGTGAGGAGTAAGGAAGATACGGGTTTGCTTCAAGGAGATGTGGAGGGCATGAAGGGATGGTCTGAGCATTGGTTAATGCCTTTTCATCCAAAAAAATGCAAGTACATGCGGATTGGGACCAGCAAGATAGACAAGGTAGGATACAGTATGTATGAAGCGATGGAGGAAGTGAGTGCAGAAAAGGATATAGGAGTAGTGATAGACAATAAGTTAAATTTCTCAGAACATTTAGCGGAAAAGATAAACAAAGCCAATAGAATTGTAGGGCTGATAAGGAGGACATTTGTGTCACTTGACGAAGAAATCTTCAGGAATCTATATACAGCGCTGGTTAGGCCGCACCTGGAATATGCAAACCAGGTGTGGGCTCCATATATGGTAAAGGATATAGAAGCAGTGGAGAAAGTGCAGAGGAGAGCTAGCAAGCTGGTACCAACGTTGAAGAACGCGGGCTATGAGCAGAGGTTGAGGACACTGGGGCTTCCGACACTGGCATATAGGAGAAAGAGAGGGGATATGATAGAGACTTTTAAGATAGTGTCAGGAAAGTACGATGAGGATGTGTGTGAAGGTATCTTCTTGATGCGGGAGGGAACAAGAACGAGAGGACACTCTAAGAAAATTTACAAAGAAAGAAATAGGCTTGAGAAGGCAAAGAACTCATTTTGTGATAGAGTGGTAAATGAGTGGAATGCACTGCCCCAGTATGTAGTCGATTCCGAATCAATAAGGGAGTTTGAAAGTAATCTTGATAAAGCATGGGGAAGACAAGATTTGAAGTTTGATTATAAAGCAAAGATACAGAATAGTAAAAATGTTGCGTCTGCTACCGCCGCCGCCAACACCGTGAACGACCGCAGCAGTGCAAGTACTGGTACTGAGCTGGATACACAGGCATAGTTTGCCTTTTTCCAGAGGACCTACTGTAAGAAAAACTGTAAGAATATACAGTATATATACAGGGTGATTCAAAAAAAGTGTAATGATTTCACATGTATGTCATTTCTTAATTTTTTAACCTACACACTTTATCTTTTCAGGTTGTGATGGTGGTATCATGCCATTTGGCATAAGTCAACTACAAGGTTCTAGCTAAAATGGTATTCACAGCCGAGCAGAAAGTCAAGATAGTTGAATTCTGGTATGAGACCAAATCGTACGTCACAGTCCGTCGTCGGTTCTTCCGCGAGTTCAAAGTTCAAACACGTGATGGACCTAAAAAAAAAAACTGCCACAAAGGCAGTGAGCTTTGGGCCCTTCAGCTGCCTCTCTGTGATCTCCTCGGCTAGCTCAGAGCCCCAGAAGATGTTGTTATGGTTGTTGATGGAGCCGTTGATGTGGAAGTGTGCCTCGTCGGAGAACCAGATGTGGTTGATCCATCCTGGGGTGCGTTCAAGCTTTTGGCTGAGCCAATCACACATGACATGCCTTCTTTGCATGTCCTCAGCTTTTAGTTTATGCCTCACAGATATGGTGTAAGGGAATAGCTTGAGCTCCTTGGTCATAATACGAAACAGACTGGAGGGGGAGAGTCCCAACTCTTGGAAGCGGCGGAGGTGAGACTTCTTTGGGCTTCTGATGGCTGAGTTGCGCACAGTATCAATGTTTGCCTGGTTCTTTGTGACTGCTGCTGGACGTCCACTGTTCCCCTTGTGTGTGCTGTGGACAGTACCCTTGCTCTCAAAGTGCTTGACAAACCTCAGTATAACATTATTTTTAGGTCCATCACGTGTTTGAACTTTGAACTCGCGGCAGAACCGACGACGGACTGTGACGTACGATTTGGTCTCATACCAGAATTCAACTATCTTGACTTTCTGCTCGGCTGTGAATACCATTTTAGCTAGAACCTTGTAGTTCACTTATGCCAAATGGCATGATACCACCATCACAACCTGAAAAGATAAAGTGTGTATGTTAAAAAATTAAGAAATGACATACATGTGAAATCATTACACTTTTTTTGAATCACCCTGTATATATATGTTGTTTATTGGATGACAAGCCCTGTCAGCTATATATATATATATATATATATATATATATATATGAGAAGAAATACGTTGTGGAACATCATGATTTATTCTAATTTTCAGCGACGTCACGCAGCCATCCTCAGGAAAGGGTTACCAACAGATCCTAAAAATTGAGTATAACTCTGTATATATTGCTAAAACAGGATCACTAAAATGTAATGCATTGTTGAACACGTGGCAATTTGCCTATCTAAAAAACAATTAAACAACATAATTTTGGCCAACTAGGCAAGGTTTAAATATAAAATAAATCTACGGCTAGACACCATCAAATTCAAAATTGCTAAATCTCAATGCAACAAAAGAAATCAAAACGCATAAGATATCAAATTTATATTATCATTTCTTTTTCAATTCAAATATTATTCTGAACTGTAAAGGCTAAAATCTATTAAACAAAATTTAACCTACCGCTAAACAGCTAATTAGCATAATACTTTGGACGCTGTTTAGCGGTAGGTTAAATTTGTTTTAATAGATTTTAGCCTTTACAGTTCAGAATAATATTTGAATTGAAAAAGAAATGATAATATAAATTTGATATCTTATGCGTTTTGATTTCTTTTGTTGCATTGAGATTTAGCAATTTTGAATTTGATGGTGTCTAGCCGTAGATTTATTTTATATTTAATTAAACCTTGCCTAGTTGGCCAAAATTATGTTGTTTAATTGTTTTTTAGATAGGCAAATTGCCACGTGTTCAACAATGCATTACATTTTAGTGATCCTGTTTTAGCAATACAGTCCTCCCTCGGGTAGCGCGGCTTTGGACAGTGCGGTTTTGCTCTAACACGGGTATCCCAAATGTGCCGAGTCAGCATCTAACACGCTTTGTTTATGTAGCGCTCGTGGCGGGTGGCGGCTGGTCGGCATCTGTCGGCCTGTGACGGCAGACTCGTCAGACCCGTATATACCGGCGTGTATAAGACACATTTATAAACCTCCAAAACCCTCCAAAACCATGGATGGCCTTATACGACGAATATACTTTCAATGCAAGTTAATTTGAAACACAGAGATTCGTCAGCTGATTTTCCGTGTGTTATTGTTGAGTCAGTTTGTGTGTGTGTGTGTGTGTGTGTTGTTGTTATTGTGTGGCTATGTCTAAACCCGAGTTATTTCTGTATGCAATAAAATGGTATTATAATTTACTCTATGGAATTGAATTTAATTTTACCAAATAATATTTATAATAGTAAAAGCCAAAGAAAAATACATTAAACTATAACTCTAATGAAGGCGGTAGATTGTTGGCAAGTTTAGCCAAGCTGCCGCCGCCTGCCTCTCACGCAGACGACATGTGGTTTGTTATTGTTGTACTACAGCTGAGCAGCATTGTTTTTGTGTCAAATAAATGGCATTTCATAGTACCAATGGTCTTAATTGGATATATTATTGACCCCTAGTATGAAGGTATGTTGCCAACGTAATAATACTGACAAATAAATAGATAAATCGGGTGGTAAATGGGTCAAAAAGGGGACTTTGGGGAAGTGGCCAGAACCAATAGAATTAATCCCATAAGTTCTTTGCTTTGTGTAGCGCGTGTTTGCGTAGCACGGCGCGGTCCCAGTACGATATACCCGCGCTACCCGAGGGAGGACTGTATATACAGAGTTATACAGTAAACTTCCGTTAATCCGAAGGGCAGCGGACCGGCCCTCGTTCGGATTAGTGGATTTTTCGGATTATCGGACTTTACCCCTATGAACCTGTGTATGACGAAAACATTGAGACATTAGGCCACCCAAATGACACAATGGTGCACACACACATATCATATGTTGATGAAATCACTTCAAAAGTTTACCATTGTCATTGTAGCCTATTACCTACTTCAAAACATTCAGATTAATGGTCAAAGGAATCTGCTGCTATAAACGTCTTCTTCTTCTTCCGTCTACTAGCGAGTTTGTCTTGCTCTTGAAGATCAGATGTGGTTCGGGAAGTAATGCCTTAACAACGGCACTTCCCTGAGAGGTTCTTGTAATTTTCATTTTGTGATTTTCCTTTAGTGATGTGCTCTGTTATATTATATTGTATTGAAAGCACCCTTGTCTTGTTGTCTTGAAAGCACCCTTGGGACGCTCCGATCACTGAACTATAAATAGTAGTGTATCGGAACGTCCAAAGGTGCGTTTTCAAGCTCAAGACTGAATGCGCTTGCAGAAAATGCGGTGCAAGCCAGTAGCGCATCGGAGCGTCCCAAGGATGCGTTCAAGAGCAAAACAAACTCTCTAGCAGACGATGTGGAAGAAGAAGAAGAAGAAGGTGTTTACGTTTATATCAGTAGCTTCCTTTGACCATTAATCTGAATGTTTTGAAGTAGGTAATAGGCTACAATGACAATGGTAAACTTTTAAAGTGAATTCATGAACATATGATATGTGTGTGCTCCATTATGTGTCATTTGAGTGGACTAATGCCTCAAAAAGGGGACTTTGGGACTTCTTGAAATTCGGACCATCGGGTGAATTCGGATTTGGCCTCAAATTGAAAAATTCGGACTATTGGGAGATTCGAATCATCGGTCGTCGGATTAACGGACTTTTACTGTACTCAATTTTTAGGATCTGTTGGTAACCCTTTCCTGAGGATGGCTGCGTGACGTTGCTGAAAATTAGTATATATATATATATATATATATAATATATATATATATATACAATATATATTATATATTATATATTTTTTTTGCATTGCTAATCTTCAATACTTTATTCCAGTGATCATGATGAGTTTGACTTTACATTCCTTATATATTGTATAATATTGCTTATTTATTTATTATGTAATTCAGGAGTACTAGGGTAGTAGACTAGTAATAATGTAGATAATTGAGAACAAAACTAAATACTAAATTCAGAGGGAAATTACCCATGACACCATGATGGTTGAGGTTGGGTGATGTCTTAGATTGTTACTATGTAATCAATCTATTGATAGGGTCACTAATACAAATACTATCCATAAGTGTTGGACAAAGCAGATTGTGAGATATATGTAAAACTAAGTACCAAGTAGTAGACTTATAGTGGTAGGAATAAGTTTAATATAATTAGGTTATCAAAAGAATACTCCAAAACACTTTTTTTTTATAATTCACATCAAATTATGTATATAAAATAGTTCAGTAGTATATACAATAGTTCAGTAATACAGTAAAGTAATGGTGTGTAATAGGGGTTACCGTAGGGGGAATCTAGATGTGAGGCTGGATAGGGAAATATTGGAACAAGTACAGTAGAGTGTTTTAAATATCTAGGAGGAACGATAAGCAGGAGTGGAGATATGGAAATGCAGGTAACATACCATAACATAACATTAATAAATTCCTAGCACCAGGCAACAAAGGCCATATGGCACTAAAGCTGAAAACGGATAGAGTTAGAAGGAAAGGAACTCAAATATCGTTAAGGAGGTTGAGAGAAGAAAGGAAAGCCATTACAAGGTTAACGGAAAAGAAAGGGGACTCGGAGAGGATATCGGTAAGACATGGTCGACGACCAAGGGCAAAGAGGAAGGGAAAACAACGTATTTGGGCAGGAGAAAAGAGAGGACAGTCAAGGAAAATATGAGAAATAGAAATTTGAACATCACACCGGGAGCAAAGCGGTGGAGGTGAGCGGGACATTAGGAAGGAGTGGGTAAGCCTGGTATGGCCTATCCGAAGCCGGGCCAACGCAGTCTCCCAACGGTGAACACGGTGAGAGGGGTCAGCCCAGGCAGAAACGGAGGCCTTAACAGAACGGAGCTTATTAGAGGAAAGAGAAGACCACATGGTTTGCCAACGAGACAGAAGGAAGGCAGAGAAAGCAGGATAATAATCAGAGGCGGGAATAGAAAGAGAAGGTGACCTGACCGTCGCAGCATCACGAGCGAGAACATTAACCTGCTCATTCCCACAGACACCAAAATGGCTAGGCACCCAGCAAAAGTGGACAACCTTCTTCCGAGTAGAAAGACTGACAAGCCAATCTTGGATGGCAAGAACTAACGGATGAACAGCAGGGAAAGACTGCAAGAGAAGAAGGGCGTTGTACGAATCAGAAGAAAGAGTAAAGGAGGAAGAAGGAAAGGAGCACATGAGACGGACGGCAAAGAAGATAGCATAAAGTTCGGCAGTCAGAACACCAGCTATAGAAGGGAGAGAATACTGATAAGAACGAGAAGGAAAAAGGATGGCAAACCCGACGCCAGAAGACGAACAGGAGCCATCAGTGTAAACTGGAGTAGAAGAAGAATGCTGTGCAAGGTGTTCAAGGAAACGAGAATAAAGAACCGGGGGCGGGGTAGAGGACTTAGAACAAGGAAGAATAGAGGGACACACGGAAATACGAGGAAGGAGCCAAAGGGGACACTTACTTAGTCGTAGCGGAAGAACGTTGAAGGGGAAAAACGAAGAATGAGAAAGTAAGGAATCCATACGAGAAAGGAAAGGGGGCCGAAGGCGAGAATGAGACAGAACAGGAACAGTAGGATTAAGAGAGGTCTGCAAAGAAGGAAGCTGAAACGACCGGGCATAGTACCGGAGAGAGAAGGGCCCGACGCCGGTACAAAGAAGGGACGACGGATTCAGCATAGAGGCTTTCAACAGGGGAAGAGCGAAAAGCACCCAAGGCAAGACGCAAACCGAAATGGTGAGCAGAGTCAAGTTTATGTAGAACTGTGTCTGAGGCTGAGGAGTAAACCTGATAACCATAATCGAGGTTAGAAAGAACAAGGGCAACGTGAAGGCGAAGAAGGAGAGCACCCCAAGTAAGGTGGGACAGAGTCTGGAGGAGACGAAGACATTAACTGAGGAAACATGAGCTTCCCAGTTAAGACGGGAATCAAAGACAAGACCCAAGAAGGTAGTAGAAGAGCAATAAGGTAAAACGGAACCGTAAAGCTCAAGAGAAGGACGTGGGATAACGTGGCAATGAGTGAAAGTCATAGCACAAGATTTAGTTGTGGAAAAACGAAACCCGTGAGCGGTGGCCCATGACGAGGCAGCCACAATCGCAGATTAGATAAGGGAGCGTAACGCAGTAATATCCGAATCAGCAGCATAAATTGCAAAGTCGTCTACATATAAGGAGGACCTGACCTTAGCCGGAAGGGAAGAGATAATGCCATTAATTGCTATGAGAAAGAGGATAGTACTTAAGACAGAACTCTGAGGCACACCCTCCAACTGAGGGTATAACCGAGAAAACGAGGAATTCACTCGTACACGAAAAGAACGAGAAGAAAGGAAATTATGTATAAAGACCCCCATATTACCACCGATACGAAAAGAACTGAGTTGGCACAAAATGTGATGCTTCCACGTGGAGTCGTACGCCTTCTCGAGATCGAAGAAAACAGCAAGAACAGACTCATGGCGAGCAAAAGCAGACCGGACGTAGGTCTCCAAACTAAGCAAAGGGTTAATAGTGGACCGAGCATGCCGAAAACCAAATTGGGTCGAAGACAAAAGCTGACGTGACTCAAGAAGCCACATCAGGCGAACATACCATCCGTTCAAACAGCTTGCATAAGCAACTTGTCAAAACAATAGGGCGATAGTCCTGGGGCGAAAAACCTGACTTACCAGGCTTAAGGAATGGAATAGTAAGAGCAGAACTCCATGCAGGAGGGAAAACACCAGACGACCAAACTTTATTAAAAATAGCCAACAAAAATATCAAAGCCTCTGAGAAAAGATGCTTAAGCATTAAATAATGGACTCCATCAAGACCCTCAGAAGTAGCCTTACAGGCACGAAGAGCGGAGAGCAACTCACGCGAAGAAAACGGGGCGTTGTAAGAATCTTCTGAGGACAGAGTGAAAATAACTGGAGAAGTCTCAGCAACAGCTTTAAGTGAATGAAATTCTGGAGGGAGATGAGAGCCACTACTGACAGAGCTAAAGTAGAGACCTAAATGACTGACAACTGCCTCCCGAGTCAGCAACAGATTCACCATCAACATGAAGTACAGGAGAATGGGGAGGTAAACGCTTGCCCGAAATCTTGCGAATGCGTTTTCAGACGGACTGAACATGAGTAAAGGATGCAATGGAGGAAACATTGGACACCCAACTTTGACGTTTAGCAGACCTGACTGTGTGACGGAGGAAGGCAGATGCCTTACGAAAAAGTATGAAAGAACGATCATGAGCGGGAGTAAAACGCTTATGACGAAAGCTCTTCCAAGAAGCCCATTTAATGCGGAGAGCCTTGGAGCAGGCCGGGGACCACCATGGAACACACTTCGACGTAAAAGGACAGGAGGTCCGGGGAATAGAGACTAAGGCAGCACTCAAAACAGTGACCAAAAAAAAGGCCAGCAAATCATGCACAGACGAAAAATCAGATGGAGGTAAGGAAGGGATAGACAGTGAAGCAAAAGTAGACCAGTCCGCATGCTGGAAGCACCAACGAGGAGGACCAGGAACAGGAGAATAGGAGGTAGGAGAGAGCAGAACAGAAAAAATGGTCGCTATAGAGAGAATCCTCCAAAACAGACCAATGAAAAAGAAGAGACAGGGAAGGGGAACAAAAAGAAAGATCAAGACAAGAAAATGAACGCGTTCTAGCATCAAAATGAGTCGGGGAACCAGTTTTAACCCGGGAGCTGCGGGGAGACTCTTAAGAGTTCCCCCGGCGCACTGCGGGGAGACTCTTAAGAGTCAGAGAAAAAAAAAATCAACTTTTGACATCGAAAAAAAAAACAAAAACAAAAAAAAAATTTTTATTTTTTTTTTTTTTTTTGGCCCCTGGGCCATGCAAAATCTCAGTCCTCTACCTCCCCTCCTTCCCCACTTTCCTCCTCTCCTTCAGTTATCACCTATTTTCCCTGTTATTCCCTTATTCTGAGGTATATTTTCGTGCTAACATTAGAAATCCGATTGGAGGGTGTGGTCATCACTGATAGCAAGCGAGTGCAAGAGAGAGAGAGAGAGTATCGATCGACTGTGTCTCAGTGGCCTTGGGGGAAATTGGCGGGAAAGCAGATTGCCTCACCCATACATTATACAACTCGCGGGCTATATCTCCGATTTTGACCATCCAAACGCTGTTTTCACTCGTTTTATTGTTGTTTCAGGTTAATACCTTTATAATCAACCCATAATAGGCGCATATGGATAAGTATTAATGCTATTAATGGCACAATGAATATTTTAGTGACGGAAACACCTCAAATACGTCAGCACAGGGGGACGTTTCCAATTACCCCCATGCGCACTTCAGAGGTTAAGAAGAAAGAGGTTATTATTGGTAATAAAAGACTCAAATGCATGACCACGTGAGGTAACGACAGAATCACCCCACAGGGTGTGCCTACAATTATAATCCCCAAGTAATAAAAACGGAGGAGGTAGCCGAGCTAAAAACAAGGTAAAAGAACCAAAATCGATGGGAACAGAAGGAGAGAAATATGGAGAGACAACTGTAATCCAACGACCAAGAAAAACCTTAACAAAAGTGCAAGGGAGAGAAGTAGGGCAGGAAAACTCTTCATAAGGAACAGAGTGGTGAAGGAGGATACAAGTGTCCGAAGGAGAATGAGGAGAACTGAGAAAACAGTAGCCAGGAACAGGAACCGGAGGAGAAAGAAGACGAGTTTCCTGGAGACAGACAACTTTAGGGGAATGAGCAGAAAGTAAAAAACGCAATTCATCTCTCTGAAGAGAAAAACTGCGAAGGTTCCATTGCAAAATATTGAAAATATACATGCTAAAAAAAGACTAAAAAGAAAGGACAACGAGAGAAGAAGCAGTAAAAGAGAGAATGAAAAGATATATACAAATTTATAGCAGAGAGGCGGAACAAATACACACAGGACGAAAGAGTAACTAGGGAGGGAAAATATAAACAAAACAAAAAAGAGAAGAAAGTAACGAAAAAATAGAAGAAAACTAAGAAAGGGGAAAAATTTAATACATCAAGAAAAATACACACACAAGTGGGAAGAAGATATAAATTTGGATGATAAGAATAGAGCAGAAACTGATAAGGAGAAAGCAGAGGTGCTGGGGAAATACTTTGGGGAGGTACTTACAGTGGAGTCGGACGATGCAGTGCCTACTAATCCCATCAAACAGGCACCAGCAATAGAACTAATAGAGTTTTCCCATGCTAGAATTAGGAGTGCTATAGGAAAAATGAACAGAAGTAAGTCCCCGGGACCGGATGGGATACATCCAAGAATCATAAAGGAAGAGGTGAGATGTTAGTAGAACCATTAATTTTTTTATTTGAGGTATCTTTTAATACAGGACAAATCCCGACGGACTGGAGAGAGGCAAACATAACAGCCATTTTTAAGAAGGGAAAGAGAAATGACCCAGGAAACTATAGACCAGTGAGTTTGACAAGTGTTGTGTGTAAACTAATGGAAACTGTAATTAGAGAAGGAATAATGGAACATATTAAATCAAACCAACTTTTCAGTGAGAGACAGTTCGGATTCTTGCCAGGGAGGTCGACGGTACTTCAGCTAATTTAGGTGGTAGATGATTGGATGCAAATTCTGGAGGATGGGGATGTTATAGACGTGGTATATTGCGATTTTATGAAGGCCTTCGATAAGGTCCCACATAAAAGGCTAATAGAGAAAATTAGAAGCTATAGTATAAGAGTCCAAGCCCCCCCCCCCCCCCCCTCTCTCTCTCTCTCTCTCTCTTCTCAAATGTGGTGAAAATTCGAACCTGAGCAGTGTTGAATCAATTTGATAGGTAAAATATGAAAATTATAATAGATACTATATATACTGTAGGTAGCCTGGAAAGTTCGTTATTTTCCTAGAGTGCCGTATATTCCGTTAAACAGTCGACCAAAAACGGGAAAAGTGGTTAGGGCAGTGAGAATTCTGTTTCATAAGATAATTATTGAAAGTGTTACTTAACACCTTACGAGCGGCCTATGCGGTTTATTTATGTGTACCGCACAGCGGGGTGTTTTTAGCCAAAATAGGGCTGTTTACGTGATCATTTTCATGCCTAAATAAGACCCAGAACGTAAAACAAATACCTATCCCTGAAAGGGCATAAACAGAGCTTTCGAATGACACCATAACGATCCTTGTATGATGGATAGTTTTCTTGCAATAACCGTGCAACGCGAGTGCAAAAAGCAGGTAATTCGGTACTTTCAGTACATAATTGAGTATGTAGCGAGTGAGAGAGGGAGGAGGGAGCTGAGATTTGTGTCAGTAGGTTCGCCGCGGTGGTCTGGAGCAGTCATACGCTCGCTAGTCTCCTGCCACCACTTGTCTCTCTCTCTCAGCCACATTACGTGCTGAAATTGCCACTCGAGTTATGTCGAGCGCCGCCACATAGTCCAGCTTTTTTTAACTCGACTTATGTTGCTCGCCGCTAAATAAGGGTTAAAGTTACTTTAAGTTTAAACATAACGAGGGTAAACGAGTGGCACTCCCCCCCCCCCCTCCCCACACACACACACACACACACTCCCACAAACCGTGTAACAAACACCTCCTTGTCCTCCAAGCCCCCCCCCCCTCTCTCTCTCTCCCCCATGTAAGGGTGGGTGGGGGAAAAAAAATAAAAAAAAATAAAATAAAAATGTTTACCAGAGACAACTGTACGAGTTGTAAGATGAATATACACATCCATGAAGGCACCGCATGTCGGATATGCAAGCAACCATATCACTGGATTTGCATAGGATTGACACCAATAAATGAGGCATACAATACAAGAGGGAAGAACCTCCATTTCTGCGATAGTTGTTTCGATATCACATGGCAAGTCATACAGACTGTAGAAAATACAGAAGTACAAGATAGACGGAAATATAGCCAAGACATAGCTACCTTTCACAGAAAATGGGGAACTATTGGGGCCTCAGGGCCCATACAAATATCACAACCCACACACACACACCTTCCCATGATAATGCCCACATTGCCTCCTGCACATCAACACACATCGCCTGCCGAACAACAACCTTTCGCACCCTACATATACACAAACCCTGTCGCACATCTCCCCAGACCCAGAAAACACCCACATTAATCCCATCTATGGCCATTGACCACCCTACTGCTGTTGATCAAATAAAATTGCAGGATGAACGTAGGATGCAACAAGCCCCCATATCAGGCTCCCCTTCCACATCGTCTCCCCCCTCACCACTGCCACCTGCCCACCTACAACCGACCCGTAACTCCACCCCCCTGCAGGCCTCACCCACCCATACACCAAGCCCACTATCACCCACAACCACACTTAGCTCACCACATAACCCCTTGCAGCCCCAGCCACACCTACTGGGGTTGTCTACACCAGTGTGCAGATATTATCTGGAAAGAAGGTGCTACTTTGGTCAAAAGGGCGAATATAATGGGAATTCATGTAGATTTGCTCATCCCAAAATTTGCAACAACATAACCAGTCATGGAAAATGTAGATTTGGTAAAACCTGCAAATATCACCACCCATCCCTTTACAAGACATCACTTGAGAACAAGACCTGCTACAATATGAAATGCCCAGCTTTTCATATTAAAGGGACTTGGAGATATGCTAGACCTAACACGAATGGTAGCCCAAAAAACTCTCTAGCTATGCGAGGACGAGACAGAGGAAAAAGGCAAGGAGGGAAAGGGCAGATGAAGATGAAGAGACTGAGGGAGATGGAAGAGCACATAGAACACCTCGAGCACCTCCTGGCCTCCCAAGAGTGGCCAATACATCCCGAAGACTATTAGGTACACATAGTACTCCAAACAATCCCTCCCCAATCTTGTTTGCAAATATCCAAGGCCTAAAAAATAGAACCACGAACAAAGTACCATTTATTAGGGGCCTGCTAGAAGAAGGAAACGCTATATTTGCGGCTCTCACAGAAACTCACATTAAAGATCAGGAAGATAGTGAGGTATGGATTCCTGGTTACAACCTACATAGGGCGGACAGAACGCATAGATCACATGGAGGTGTAGCCTTGTACATACATGACTCACTGATATGTACTGAATTCCTAAATAACAGTAATGAAGTGGTGGAAATACTTGGAGTTAAAATAGAATCCCTAAATTTAGCAGTTATTGTTACATACAGGCCTCCAGACTCATCCCGAGAAGAATTCAAAACCCAGCTCAACAAAATAAAATCAGAAGTGGAAACCCTGGGGAACCCAACACCAAATATTATATGGCTAGGAGACTTTAACCTACCAAACATTAAATGGAGACAACTAGAAAACCAGTTAGTGGCAAATAACACCGGAGAAGCAAATACTAATACGAGAGAGCTTTTGAACTTTGTGATTTTTTTAGTCTTACCCAACATATTGCTGAACCCACACAGGAAAACAATATCTTAGACCTGGTCTTCACTAACAACGACTCTCTAGTACACAGTATTAACATATCGGACACAACATACTTAGATCATAAATTAATTGAGATCAAAACAACCTTAGAAAGTGTACAGACAACCTCAGAATCGAGAACAAACACCGGCCCCTTCAGTAAATTTAACTTCAATAACAAAAACATTAGGTGGGAAGAGGTAAATCAAGAAATGGAGGAAATAGACTGGGAAGATTTAATGGATAACCTGACACCAGCAGAATGTCTAGTCTTAATAACAGAAACCATGACCCAAATCTGTAGCCACCATATACCTGCAAGACAAACAAAACGAAGAAGCAAACAAGATCGGGAAAGGAGGAGGCTGTACAGAAGAAGAAAATTACTCACACAAAGACGCACACATCAAAATCTACAGGATAGGCAAAAGGTCGAAATAGATAGAGAAATTGTGGAAATTGAACAAAGGCTAAGAATATCATATGAACTACAACATATGGAAGAGGAGAGGAAAGCTATTGCAGGTATAAAGGAAAATTCCAAATACTTCTTTTCATATGCCAAACAAAAGGCTAAAACAACATCAAACATCGGCCCACTGAGCAAAGGGGACGGCTCTTTCACAGGGGACAAAAAGGAAATGAGCGAACTCTTAAGCAGGCAGTATGAAATGGCATTCAGTGAGCCTGATGAAACAAAAGTCATCAGAGACCAAAATATATTTTTCATGGAAACCTTCCCCACGGAAACCCCTCAGATGCTGGATATTGATTTCGGTCCAAAAGACATAGAAGAGGCCATTTCCAACATGCCATCCCACTCGGCACCAGGCCCGGACTCATGGAATTCGATCCTAATGAAAAAATGTAAGGAAAACCTCTCAAAACCCCTGGCTATAATGTGGAGAAGGAGTCTAGACACTGGTGACATACCAGATAGCTTGAAAAATGCAATAATTGCCCCACTGCATAAAGGAGGGAGTAAAGCACTACCAAAAAACTACCGCCCGGTAGCTCTAACCTCTCACATCCTTAAAGTTTTCGAGCGAGTCCTGCGAAGCAAAATTTCAACATTCATGGAGGCGAATGAACTACACAACACCGGTCAACATGGGTTTAGAGCGGGAAGATCATGTCTCTCACAACTTTTGGAACACTATGACAAAATTCTTAAAGCGCTAGAAGAAAAGAAAAACGTGGATGTCATTTACACAGATTTTGTTAAGGCATTTGATAAATGTGACCATGGTATAATAGCCCACAAACTGAAAGCAAAAGGTATAACTGGGAAAATCGGACGGTGGATATACAATTTCCTCGTAAACCGAAAACAATCGGTAGCAGTAAACCAAGTCACTTCTGAGCCTTCGGATGTCAAAAGCTCAGTGCCCCAAGGAACAGTGCTAGCGCCCCTTCTGTTCCTCATACTAATTTGCGACATAGATACCAACACCAGACACAGTACTAATAATAATAATAATAGTTCTTAAAGCTAGCGCATGCTAAGCTAGCTAAGGATAGCTCAATAAGGCCGATTAGGCGTATTTCCATTGGGGTCCTGTACTACTACCCCATCCCTTTGCTCATGAGGGATGGTAACGACTCAGTGCTTGTGAAAAATCTTTAAGTACGGTGTCGTCTTTTGCTGATGACACAAAATTAAGTAAGATAGTAAACACACAAGAGGACACGGGCCGACTGCAGGAAGACATGAATGTAGTGTTCCAGTGGACCAGGGAAAACAACATGCAATTCAATGAGGAAAAATTCCAATTAATACGGTATGGAGATAATAATGGTGTTAAAGAAATTACAAATTACTTAACAGAATCTAACCACATAATAGAACGGAAAGACAGTGTGAAAGACCTTGGGGTATTAATGTCTGAAAATATGGGTTTCAAAGTACATAACCAGGTCAAAGTGGCTGCTGCGAAACGTCTAACGGGTTGGATTCTGCGTACTTTTAAAACACGCGGTGAATTGCCTATGATAACGCTCTTCAAATCTCTAGTGCTACCACGGCTTGAATACTGTAGCGTATTAACATCCCCATACAAAGCAGGTGAAATAAATGACGTAGAGAGTGTACAAAGAAATTTCACTTCGCATATAAGTTCGATAAAACATCTACACTATTGGGAGCGTTTAAGAGCACTGAATCTGTACTCACTGGAACGTAGAAGAGAACGTTACCTAATAATATACACATGGAAAATCGCAGAGGGTTTAGTACCAAACCTACATACTCCGATAGTCATGAAATTCAGTGATAGGAGAGGCTGGGAATGCGAAATCCCCCGGATGAATAACAGGGGTGCTATGGGCTCTCTGCGAGAGGGCTGGTTATCACACAGAGGCCCACGTCTCTTCAACAAACTCCCACGGCGAGTAAGAGACATGAGGGACATCTCGTTAGACAACTTCAAGAGAGCCCTAGATGTCGAACTGCAAAAAGTGCCAGACGAGCCCATCCTCGCAAGGGAGCGAGCTGTCGCTTCAAACAGTCTACTGCACCAAATCACCACCCATAACGAGGGGCGTCGCGCTCCTTGGTGCCGCTAGAGGAGCGGCGAACACATCCAAAGGTATCCAAAGGTAAAGAGAAATGTGTGAAATGGATAAATGCCTTCCTGAAAGATCGGAGACAGAGGGTACTGGTGAATGGAATAGGCTCGGGGTGGAGAGAAGTTACAAGTGGGGTACCTCAGGGATCTGTGTTGGGACCACTACTGTTCGTTATGTTTATCAACGACTTACCTGAAGTTATAACTAATGGAAGTGAGATATACCTTTATGCGGATGACACCAAGCTGTATAGAAGAGCGAGGAGTAAGGAAGATGTGGATTTGCTTCAAGGAGATGTGGAGGGCATGAAGGGATGGTCTGAAAAGTGGTTAATGCCTTTTCATCCAAAAAAAATGCAAGTACATGTACATGCGGATTGGGACAAGCAAGACAGACAAGGTGGGATACAGTATGTATGAAGCGATGGAGGAAGTGAATGCAGAAAAGGATATAGGAGTAGTGATAGACAATAAGTTAAATTTCTCAGAACATTTAGCGGAAAAGATAAATAAAGCCAATAGAATTGTAGGACTGATAAGGAGGGCATTCGTGTCAATGGATGAAGAAATCTTCAGGAATCTCTTTACAGTGCTGGTTAGGCCGCACCTGGAATATGCGAACCAGGTGTGGACTCCATATATGGTAAAGGATATAGAAGCAGTGGAGAAAGTGCAAAGGAGAGCTAGCAAGCTGGTACCAACGTTGAAGAACGCGGACTATGAGCAGAGGTTGAGGGCACTGGGACGTCTGACACTGGCATATAGGAGAAAGAGAGGGGATATGATAGAGACTTTTAAGATAGTGTCAGGAAAGTATGATGAGGATGTGTGTGAAGGTATCTTCTTGATGCGGGAGGGAACAAGAACGAGAGGACACTCTAAGAAAATTTACAAGGAAAGAAATAGGCTTGAAAAGGCAAAGAATTCATTTTGTGATAGAGTGGTAAATGAGTGGAATGCACTGCCCCCAGTATGTAGTCGATTCTGAATCAGTAAGGAAGCTTGAAAGTAATCTTGATAAAGCATGGGGAAGACAAGATTTGATGTTTGATTACAAAGCAAAAATACAGAATAGTAAAATTTTGCATCTGCTACCGCCGCCGCCAACACCGTGAACGACCGCACCAGTGCAAGTACTGACACTGAGCTGGATACACAGGCCTAGTTTACCTTTTTCCAGAGGATCTACTGTAAGTATACATTATATACAACACAGATTTACAAAATACAGTAGGCCTAAACACTGTGGATGGAAAATGTATACAAAAGAGGTTAACGATGGGAAATAATGGCAGGAATGGGAAGGGATAGAAGATGAGAAGGCACTGAAGGGGAAGACTGGAAACCCGGAGGCATAGGGAGGTCTAACAGGGAAAGAGAAGGAGGAGGGTCGGAAGAGGTAGGAAGGACAGAGGACGGGCGGGAAAAGGAGGAGGTGGGAGGGTCAGGAGGAGGAATAGGGGGAGGGTCAGGAGTAGGGTCAGAAGGGGAAGTGGAGGAAGAGGACAGGGTATGGGAAGGCAGGAGAGGGGTAGGAGGGAGAGAAGAGGGGATAGGATGAACCTCGGCATGAATGGGTGAAGGCGGTGGGTGAGAAGAACGGATAAATTCATCAATTTAAGTAAGGTTTCGTAAGAGAAATCTAGGGACACAGTGACAGGAGGAGGAGACTGGACGAAGGGAGGAAAAAAGAGGGAGAAGGAGGAGGCTTCCTCTTCTTCCCGCAGGGACTCGGGCTCCGCACGCCACGGAGACCACTCCTACGTTTAGAAGAGGAAGGAGGAGAGGAAGAACGGAGTGCAGGAACCCGTTTGGTAGAGGAGATAGGAAGTCTAGAGCGAGGAGGTAATTTGGAGTGACTAGAAGAGGAAGATGACTGAGAGCGGGGGGGAAGCTTGGGACGCTGAGAACGTTGAGGGAGACCAGAAGAGGAGGAACGAGGAAGAGAGCTAGAAGAAGGGGCTGAAGAAGGGGCAGAAGTAGGAGTAGAAGAATTGAGAACTGAGAAAGAGTTAGACAAAGGCACAGAAGAGGAAGAGACGGTAGTAAAAATGGAGGAGACAGAAGAGGAAGGAGAAAGTTTGGAAGAAGAACTGGTAGAAGGAATAGAGGGAGACGACAAAACCGGTGTGACAGGGGGAGCGGAATGGGGGACGAAAGGAGCGGAGGAGGGGGGAGCAGCTGAGGAAACTGAAAAAGAGAGGGGGGGGGGTGTGGTAGAGGAAGGGGAAGAAGAGGAGGGAGTAGACAGTCTTGGAAAATTATTGAGGGGTAAAGCCCAAGCGACGAGCTTCTTGACGAGCCGCAGTAAGCGTAAGGCCTTGTCTCGCTTTGATGACAGCAACTTCAGACTCAAACAGATAAATGGGGCAATTTCTAGTCGGCTGAATGAGATCCACGACAATTAACTCCCCCAGACATATATGACGCGATCGCGTTATATGGGAGAGTGAACCAAAAACTCATATGACGCGATCGTGTCATATGGACTTATCTCTATACCTCTCCAATAAGTTATGACGCGATTTTGCGTCATATGAGCTCAGTAAGTCCGATAAGTTACCATACGATAAAACCGTTGGTGGCAACCTCATTCACCTCCGATAATTCTAACGGCCGCAGTGTTGTTTTGAGTGTAGTGCGGGGCAGTGGCAATGATCCCGGGGCTCCCGCCTCCTCGGACTTATTGGAACATAATATGTCGGAGGGAGTTAAGGCAAAACTGGGATGTAGACTGGCATTCACCAACGGCATGTCCCGACTGTGCACAGCGTGGGCAACGAGGGCACTCAGCGGACGTACGACAGTACTTCGCCGGGTGGCCGAAACGCCAGCAGCTGCGACACTGGAGGGGACGAGGAAGAGACTCCGTCACGGAGAGGCGAGGACCACCGACAATAACGTGGGGAGGAAGGGAAAGTCCATCAAAAGAGATCTTGGCAATGTTTGCGGGATTGCGGCGAAGGTTGCGAGGAGGGATAGTGTAACAGACCACACTAACCACCTTGTGGTCTTGAGCAACAATGATGTTCTTGACTAGGTCAGCGCAATCCGCGAGTTGACGACCCCCTAGACATATGGAAGCGGGGAGCAGGACAGTCCCTGTACAGGAGTTGAGTCGGCGGTCTTTATGAGCCGGTATGGAGTTGCCAGAACAATCAACGAATTAAGTCATAGCTGTAGCCTGACGTTCGGTTTGGACGGTAACAAGTCGGGAGTCATCATGGCTGGAGTGGAAGGTGACGTCCTTTCCCACCTGCTGAAGGAGACGCAGGTGGAAGAGGAGGTCATCATCGGCCAGAGGAGCAGAGGCAGGGATGGAGAAAAACTTAGTAAAGGAAGAAGGTGCAAAGAGAGAGGACAGAGGAGCGAGGACGATAAGATGACGAAACTGGAAAAGAAGAGGAAAGAGAACGAGGGAGGGAAGGCAAAAAAGGGTCAAGGGTGACAGCGATAGAGGGTGAAGAGGAAGAAGATGAAGACTCAGAAACGACAACGTAGTGGAGTTTGGAGAAGGACGCGATGAAGAAGGTTGTAGAGAGTCGGAATAGTGGTGAACGAGAGGGACGAGTGATGATCAAGGGACAATTCAGCGGACAGGTCGAGAGCACCCAAAACCATCCCCGACTCACCGTGCTCCCGCGGTGAATCGGACCAAACAACGTATCCCCGAGTGGCAGGCTGCATGCCACAAGGGGCTCACTCAGCGAAACCTCCGAAGCAGTAGACATGAACAGGGAAGAACAGCGAAAAAAGCATAAGTTGTCACCAGTAAACCATCGCTGTCTCGGACTAATTGGGGGGAGACCACTTCCGAGAAGCCCGATTTCCCGAGATGTCCGAAGTCCGACTTATGTCCGACTTAAGAGAGGGAAAATTACGAATTAGAAGAGGAAAGTCCGCGTCACCAGAGATGTCTGTCTGTCTATCTATTTAATGCATCTATCTCCCTTATACATAAATATAACTATGTCATATTTGGTCTTTTTTTAATCTATGAATCATTTCTAATACGATGGAATTGAAAACAATATTACCCTTCCAACACACAAATAATAAAATGAAAACGAGAGTAAATAAAAATGTCTCCTTTGTCTTTCAGAAACTTAAGTTCGGAGCTGTGGTGGTCGAGTGGTGAGCACGCTCGCGTGTGAATCTGCAAGACCCGGGATCGAATCCCCGCCACGGCGGACATTTAGTGGGTGTGGTAGTACGTCCTAGCATGTTTCACATGCTTGCACCCAGTCAGGGGACATCCTAACGATGTATTCAGATTAAACACACATAACAAAGCCACTCCAACACCTTCCTCTCTCTCCAACACCCCTTCTCCCCTCTCAACACTCTTCTCTGAGCTAGTGCCTGTATAGAATCGTAAGATTCAGAGTCGTAAAGATTCCAGGACGAGCTCAACAACGGCGGATCCCCAGATTGGCCGTGGTGATTGCACCTAAACACATACAAAAGTTACAAAAAAGTATATATGTTAGTATTTTATCGCTCGCTCGCCCCTAGCCACTCTCTCTCTATCTATTTATCTCTCTAATGCATCTATCTAACTCCCTTGTACATTAACATAACTATGTCTTATTTGGACTTTTTGTAATCTATGAATCATTTCTGATGCGATGGAATTGAAAACAATATTATCCTTCCAGCACACAAATAATAACATGAAAAAGAGTAAATAAAAAATTCTCCTTTGTCTTTTCAGAACCAATTAAGTCCGTCTCATAATAATAGTTTGTGGTGTTTATTGCTCACTTCCCCCTCTGCAACTCTATCTATCTATCTCTCTAATGCATCTATCTAACTACTTTATACATTAACATAACTATGTCTTATTTGGACTTTTTGTAATCTATGAATCATTTCTAAGGCGATGGAATTGAAATATAATATCCTTCCAGCACATAGATAAACAATAAATAAGATAGTCAACAAAATATTTCAACCCTCCTCTCCGTCTTGTCTAGACAGCGAGGCACCAAGCTTCGGAGACAGGAGATTTACGTTTGATAGATTTTTTTTTCCCATGGTATACACAAAATGATGGGGAAATATTGTAACATGTTTTTAATTGACAATTTGTGTCGTTTTGCTAATAATGAGTTGGTGGAAAAAAAAAATATCTTTAATTCCATCATATCGGAAATGATTCACAGATTATATAGAGACCAAATAACAGGGGTGTAAAAAGTACTTAATAATTTTACTCAAGTTCAAGTAAAAGTATATACTCAAAAAGTTACTCAGGTAAAAGTAAAAGTACCCAACTAGAAAGTTACTGGAGTTAAAGTAAAAAAGTATCTACTGAATGAATTTCTCTATTAGCCTTTTATGTGGGACCTTATCGAAGGCCTTCATAAAATCGCAATATACCACGTCTATTAACCCTTCTGCCTGGGCGATCTTCTTACGCTCCGTACCTGCGGAATCGGTGCGTGTTGGGCGTTATGGCCTTATTTTTTTAATAGTTAAGCAATGATAATAGGTAGAAAGACATACTTAATTGGAAAATGAAGTACATATTGTTATCTTCATCCTGTTGTTGACCGGACATCGCTATGTCGTCGGGTTGTTGAGTTACGCTGCTGTGAATATTACGCCCGCGGAAGTATAAGAGGCCTACCGAGGTCCGTGGTGAAGGTTCGGTGTGGCGTATAAGAGGCCTGCCGAAGTGCGGGGGTTAAGTAATGATAAGTAAATTATTGTATATCAGCGATATCGATCACTCATAATCTTGGCGCTTCAAATCGAAATGCTTTAAAAAGTCTTAAACAACAAATTTACTTTATTTATTTATATATACCATGGCCTGTCCGGGAATTGGCAAGGTTCGGATAATGACAGGTTGGATAGGGGGGTAATTACTGTACTCAAGTACCAAGAGTAAAAGTATTTTCCCAAAATGTTAAGATACATATGAGATACCCCTTTTTTTTCTTTTTTTTTTTTTTTTAAGAGACAATGAACGGAGGAAGGAAAAACACAGATAAAACAAAAAGGTCCATGTGCCTAAAGGCATCCTCCATTCATAAAATGTTTTTAACAACTGGATTTAAACATTTGTAGATTGTAAGTTTGTGGAAAGCAATTCGAGGGAAGTGAATTCCAAAGAGTAGTAGCTCTGGGGATAAATGAATTCTGATAAGCAGAAGTTCTGCATTGTGGAGGAGAAAGTGTAAATTCATGGGCGCTCTCAGCTGCCCTAGTTCTACGGGGAAGGATGTGGAGAGGCGGCACAATTGAAGCAAGTTCCTCGGAACAATTGCTGTGAAAATATCTGTAGAATAATGCAAGGGATGCAACGTTTCTTCGTATGGATAATGTAGGAAGGTCCTGTGTGATTGCAGGGTTATTGATTAAGCTAATAGCTTTATTTTGAATTTTGTCCAACTGTCTCAATGCAACCACTCCACTTCCACCCCACAGAGGTGAACAGTAATCCATCTGAGAATGCACATGACTTTTATATATTACGGCCAACTGCTCGTCAGTGAAGAATTCTCGAACTCTGTACAGGAGTCCCAGTTTTTTAGAGGCATTCTTAGCAATGCTTCTAACATAATGTGTCCAGCTCAAGTTAGTAGTTAATGTTACACCGAGAATGTCAATACTAGGGGAAGTGGGAATATTTACATCATTAAAAAATATATGGGAGTCAGTGAGATTCTGTCGGTTAGAAAATTGAATGTACTTGGTTTTCTGTGCATTAAAGGAAACTAGATTCTCTTGTCCCCATTCATTAATTCTAGAAAGGTCCTGGTTCAGAGAAATTGCAGTGTTTATTTTTGAATTTATAAGATCGGGTTGGGTGAAAGAATTGGTAAATGTGAAGGAACTGAGGACTGCGTAGGAATGTATTGGATTATGAGTGGTAGATATGAGATCATTGATATGAATGAGGAACAGAGTTGGGGCCAAAACTGATCCCTGGGGAACACCAGCATTTATTGAGTGAAATTGAGAATAAAGGCCATCTACCATTACACATATTTTTCTGTTATGAAGATAAGAAGAAATTAGTGGAACTAATGATGCAAGGCCGTAGTGTGACATCTTCGACAATAAGGATTGATGCCAGACTCTATCAAATGCCTTTGATATATCCAGTGCTATTGTATGTGTTTCACCATGTTGGTCTGTAGCTTGGTTGATTTGATGCGTAAGAAGGCAAAGAATGTCTGCAGTTGATCGACATCGTCTAAAGTACCTGTTTATATATACAGATATATATATATATATATACCGGTATATATATATATATACCGGTATATATATATATATATATATAAAAGGAACACCCCGTTCTTAACATTAATCCTCCATTACAAACCCCAATGGAAGGAATAACATAACTTGTATTTTCTTATACTGTATACTGTAATTATCTTCTTTGTATCAAGAATGCACAACACTTATGTTATTTTTTTTCTGCATGAGTTATTTTTGTATAGCTAATGCTCGTTTTATGTTTATGGTTGTCTTTGTTACATGACATTGGGGAACAAAATATGTTCAGAATAGATGAGTGTCTAATGAAATAGCAATGCTGAGTCGATCACAGGTGGAAAGGGTGAGGTGTGAAACCTGTGGGATTAGGTGGGACAATGGGAGAGTCATTAGGATACCTGGGGGGTTGGGGGAGAGGGAGGCCGGCCTATCAGCGCCATATATATATAGTGGTGACCTTTGAACTAGCCAAGGAATGTCACACCTACACTCAGGGGAATGTCCATGGGAAATGCTATTGGGAATTTTAAATCTATTGGAAGGAATATTTCGGAAATTTGCTGAAGTTTTACTCCACAAAATTAAAAGAAGTAAATTAAATGTAGGAGTAAAAGTACAAGTACTTCTTATAAATAATACTCTAGTTAGAGTAAAAGTAATGGGCAAAAAATCTACTTTTTAAAAAGTAGATACTGAGAAAATGTACTTAAGTACTGTACTTGAGTAAATGTACTTCGTTACCTTTTGCCAAATAACATACACTTTTAAGTGTGTTCAATAGTTTTGCATTACAGTATCAATAGGGTGTAGCACAAGGCTTATCAACATCATCACAGTAACGGGGTCGGGGTTGAGGCAGGGATGGGGAGGGGAGGGAGTAGGCCTCTACAGCGGAGGGGATATATATATATATATATATATATATATATATATATATATATATATATATTTTTTTTTTTTTTTTTTTTTTTGGTGCATGTGAAATTTATCATATTAATGACAAATACGACTCTTATTATGTTTTCAGGGACAGTACAGTACATAGTAATTAATATTAACACAATAATTAAAAGGCAAAATTCATTCACAGGCTTCAATTCATCCTAAAATAACTTAAAACCGAGTGAGAGAACATTGTAAATCGGACACAAATCCCGTCCAACTCGGAAATTGCCGAGATATACAGGGACATCTCCGAGAGGCCTATGCTATTCCGAGAAGTGCGGGTTTCCGAGTAAAAAGAGTCCGAAATATCGGGGGTTTAATGTATAAAGAGAAAAGCGGGAACGCATGGAAGAAGATACTGCGGTTACCAGGTGCCCCAGGCAATGAAAGTGAGAAAGACCTCCGCAGGGCCACGAAACCCAGAATGTGGCCAATTGATATGGGACAGGCCTCAGCTTTGAGCTAGGGACCTTGTACAACCCGGGCATTTGTCCTGTAGCTTTGTCCCATGAAGAATGGGGCCGGCGTAGTCACCTGTCACACTCACTGGGAAGAGAGAAGGGAGTCAGAAACCCCAAAGCAACCCTATAGTGTTCATCCTCCAGCACCGAACCTTGCGAGCCCTCGCCAGCAGCACCTGTCACCAGGTGGACTCTGCCAACTTTGCAGTGATCAGCAACACCAAGGTGAAACCCCAAGGAAACTAGAACCTCTGAAGCAGTTATAGAAAAAGGTAGGAAACAAACAGGGAAGGCAACTAGAAGGAAAGGGAGGGACGGGACCACAAAAGCACAAGGGTGGGAGACCGACCTCTGTTAGCTGCCCCAGGAGAAAGCGGAAGGAAAAACGAAAACTAGAAAGGAGGAGAAAGAAAAGGACATGACAAAATTAGTTGGAGATGATAGGAGGAGCGGTCAAGAACCTTGGCCGCTCCACCTACCAGCCCATAAGCCCCCAAACGGCGGCAACGAGTCATGTGAAATGGGGGGGAAATGGAGGTAAAACAGATTAATTTTATAAATTTCACAATTATTTTGCTTAAGTTTCTCTAGTACTCATAACACTCGATACCAAGCCTTCAGAATCGATACTTTCAAGTACAGAGTTGGTATCCGATATATTGATACGCTCACCAACACCAAGTACCCTTCCACTCGCAGCAACTGTCACTTCACAACGCCGCGTCACCCATAACATCACGCGGGGAGCCTGTCGTCTATAAACAGCACCCGCATGGGGGGAGGGGGGGGGGTACACACACACACAAACTACTGCACACCAACACACTCACATCCATCCACAAACACACACACATCCTCACCCCTACACACACACACACACACACTGTCTTTTGTGACTTCGTTGTGACCTCACCCGCCCCTTGAGAGTCTAGTCTGTCCCTCCCCCCAAATTAATCCCTTCTCTACCTGCCTCTCTTCCCACCTGTTCACCCTCCTTTATCATCATATTTGATTTATTCACTCTTGTTGATATTTCTGCCATTATTTTCAATTTTAATATTGTTTTGTTATTATGGTTTGTACTAGTGTTCAGCTATTTATATCATTATTCCCACCAATGTATGTATTATCATTTTCTTGCAGTTTAACATATTATGTCTACTATCACAATTTATCACTCTTATAACAACCATTATTATTATCATATTATTATTTATACTATTATTTCTATTTTATTGTTACTATTATTATTATTATTATTATTATTATTATTATTACCATTATTTTATTACTGCACACCATACATTTTTTTTTTTTTTTTTTTTTTCCTATATTCCAATTACTCCCTCTCGGGCATAGGCTGATAGCCTTTACACTCTACCGCTGAACACGGTGAGGCCCGTGAGGTCTTGCTCCAGTCTAGGGAGTAAGACATGCGAAGCTTCACGGCTCGAAGCAACTCCATCTCTGAAGCCGCCTCGCCTCTGCGCTTCACAGTCTCATCCCCCACACTCGGACCCTCACTCTCAGAACGCCACCTATTGAGCAATTAACTCACTAGGCATTGCCCCCCTGTAGCATATTTTTTAATATGGGAATATTCATACAATGCTATTTAACCTGGCAACGGCGAGAAAGCTCATAAGAAGTTTTACTGGGCGAGGCCGGCAAAGCTCTTAACCCGGGAACTGCGGGAAGACTCTTAAGAGTTCCCCTGGCGGACTGCGGGAAGACTCTTAAGAGTCAGAGAAAACAAAAATCAACTTTAAACACCGAAAAAACAAAATTTGTTTTATTTTTATTTTTTTATTTTTTGGGGGCTCCTGGGCCATGCAAAATATCACTCCTCTACCTCCCCTCCTTCCCCACTTTCCTCCCCTCCTTCAGTTATCACCTATTTTCCCTGTTATTCCCTTATTCTGAGGTATATTTTCGTGCTAACATTAGCGAGTTGCAAGCAGGGCATTGTCATCTCTGTTAGCAAGCGAGTGCAAGAGAGAGAGAGAGAGTATCGATCGGCTGTGTCTCAGTGGCCTTGGGGGAAATTGGCGGGAAAGCAGGTTGCCTCACCCATACATTATATAACTCGCGGCCTATATCTCCGATTTTGACCATCCAAACGCTGTTTTCACTCGTTTTATTGTTGTTTCAGGTTAATACCTTTATAATCAACCCATAATAGGCGCGTATGGATAAGTATTAATGCTATTTATGGTAAAATGAATATTTTAGTGATGGAAACAGCTCAAATACGTCAGCACAGGGGGACGTTTCTAATTACCCCCATGCGCACTTCTTAGGTTAAGAGGGAAGGCCTAAAAAAATAAAATAAATAAATAAACGGCCCCAGTAGCACTAAACCATTTTTTTTCCCCATACCTCAATATCACTGCTCCACATCCCCTCCTTCCCTTCCCCTTCAATTATCACCTATTTTCCCTGTTATTCCCTAATTCGTTGGTATATTTTTGTGCTAACATTAGCAAAATGTGTGGAGGATGTGCTTATGTGCCTAGCGGGTGTGTTACACAAGCGAGTGTGTGGATGAGTAAGCTCAGTCAGGCTTGAGGCCTCATGAAAGGAGGGGTTGCCTCAATTTGCTCCATAATTCATGAATGGGCTGCTCCATGTATATTCGCGATTTTGACCAGAAAAATTATATTTCCACTTGGTTTATTGTTGTTACAGGTTACTATCTTCATAGTGAAGGTAAAATAGGCGCATATGAATAAGTAATAACGATATTTATCGTAAAATGACGATTATAGGCATGAATGGAGCCTAATATGCTCGCCCAGGGGCATCGAGTTCAATACCCCCTGCTCGCCGTTTATAGGTTAATCAGGGAACAATGAGGGTATTTTGGGGGGCATTTCGGTGTGCTGTGGTAATGCACTGATACTAGGTAAGCCTACAGCACAAATTCCAACCCAATAATATCTTCCCATTGACATATTGGGAATCGAACCCGGGTCCATTGGATTACCAGTCCAGTGGCAGGACCACTCCGCCACACCTCCCCTATTGCTTGCCATCTGTGTACCTACCCTCCCCCCCCATCTCCCTCCTAGGCCCCTCCCCCTTCTCCCCCGAGCGGTATATATAAGCTCTCCTCACTCCTTCACTCTTGTTCTTCCTCTGTCCAATTACTCTTCTTTCCTACTTTACTCCAGCCATCTGGTCTGGTCACCCCTCACACCTGAAGAGGACTCCAGAGAAGAGTCGAAACTTGTTGTGTCATAATAAACACATTATACTACCATGCGAGTTTAATTCTCCTACCACTGAAAGGCTTCTAGCGATTGCGGAAGTAGTGAAACATTTCTAACCAGCGGATATTTGCCGAATTTATCCCTTATATAACCCGCTTACTAAGATAGGACTTCCGCTCTAGCGGAATTAGTGGTTTACAAAAGTGATTACGGATATGCCCACCTCTGATAGATATATAGATATATATATATATATATATCTCAAATACACAAGAGCTACTAAATGTTTTTATGCTTACAGCCGGACTTGAACCACCGAGTCAGAACAAGCGCCCATATTTTAATCCAGTATACCACGGCGTGATAGAGGATACTTGTGTGCAGTGGATTAACCCGGCAGCTGCGGGGAGACTCTTAAGAGGTTTTACTGGGTGACTGCGGGAGACTCTTAAGATCCTAGGCCTAAAAAAAAAAACATTTAAATCACCCCAGTGGCACTTTAAAAAAAAATGGTGTTTAACCTATAAACGGTGAGCAGGGGGTATTGAACTCGATGCCCCTGGGCGAGCATATTAGGCTCCATTCATGCCTATAATCATCATTTTACAATAAATATCGTTATTACTTATTCATATGCGCCTATTTTACCTTCACTATGAAGATAGTAACCTGTAACAACAATAAACCAAGTGGAAATATAATTTTTCTGGTCAAAATCGTGAATATACATGGAGCAGCCCATTCATGAATTATGGAGCAAATTGAGGCAACCCCTCCCTTCACGAAGCCTCAAGCCTGACTGAGCTTACTCATCCACACTCTCGCTTGTGTAACACACCCGCTAGGCATATAAGCACATCCTCCACACATTTTGCTAATGTTAGCACAAAAATATACCAACGAATTAGGGAATAACAGGGAAAATAGGTGGTAATTGAAGGGGGAGGGGAAACTGAAGGGAGGAGGGAAGGAGGGGATGTGGAGGAGTGATATGAGGTATAGGGATTTTTTTTTTTTTTTTTTTTTTTTTTTTTTTAAAGTACTACTGGGGCCGTTTAAAATGTTTTTTTTAGGCCTTCCCTCTTAAGAGCTTTGCCGCCCTCGCCCAGTAAAACTTCTTATGAGCATTCTCGCCGTTGACGGGTTAAGTGAGATAATTCCCCTCCATACCTCCAATCACTCCTTCACATGTGTCAAAGTCCCCCCCTTCCCCCCCCCTTCAATTATCACCTATTGTCCCTGTTATTCCCTTATTCATTGGTATATTTTCGTGTCACCATCTCCAGGCCGGTTCCATGGTGCTGTCATTCGACTAGCGATTTTTTTTTTTTTTTTTTTCTTTTTTTAAAGAGACAATGAACGGAGGAAGGAAAAACACAGATAAAACAAAAAGGTCCATGTGCCTAAAGGCATCCTCCATTCATAAAATGTTTGTAACAACTGGATTTAAACATTTGTAGATTGTAAGTTTGTGGAAAGCAATTCGAGGGAAGTGAATTCCAAAGAGTAGTAGCTCTGGGGATAAATGAATTCTGATAAGCAGAAGTTCTGCATTGTGGAGGAGAAAGTGTAAATTCATGGGCGCTCTCAGCTGCCCTAGTTCTACGGGGAAAGATGTGGAGAGGCGGCACAATTGAAGCAAGTTCTCGGAACAATTGCTGTGAAAATATCTGTAGAATAATGCAAGGGATGCAACGTTTCTTCATATGGATAATGTAGGAAGGTCCTGTGTGATTGCAGGGTTATTGATTAATCTAATAGCTTTATTTTGAATTTTGTCCAACTGCCTCAATGCAACCACTCCACTTCCACCCCACAGAGGTGAACAGTAATCCATCTGAGAACGCACATGACTTTTATATATTACGGCCAACTGCTCGTCAGTGAAGAATTCTCGAACTCTGTACAGGAGTCCCAGTTTTTTAGAGGCATTCTTAGCAATGCTTCTAACATAATGTGTCCAGCTCAAGTTAGTAGTTAATGTTACACCGAGAATGTCAATACTAGGGGAAGTGGGAATATTTACATCATTAAAAATATATGGGAGTCAGTGAGATTCTGTCAGTTAGAAAATTGAATGTACTTGGTTTTCTGTGCATTAAAGGAAACTAGATTCTTTTGTCCCCATTCATTAATTCTAGAAAGGTCCTGGTTCAGAGAAATTGCAGTGTTTATTTTTGAATTTATAAGATCGGGTTAGGTGAAAGAATTGGTAAATGTGAAGGAACTGTGGAGTGTTGAGTCATCTGCATAGGAATGTATTGGATTATGAGTGGTAGATATGAGATCATTGATATGAATGAGGAACAGAGTTGGGGCCAAACCTGATCCCTGGGGAACACCAGCATTTACGGAGTGAAATTGAGAATAAAGGCCATCTACCATTACACATATTTTTCTGTTATGAAGATAAGAAGAAATTAGTGGAACTAATGATGCAAGGCCGTAGTGTGACATCATCGACAATAAGGATTGATGCCAGACTCTATCAAATGCCTTTGATATATCCAGTGCTATTGTATGTGTTTCACCATGTTGGTCTGTAGCTTGGTTGATTTGATGCGTAAGAAGGCAAAGAATGTCTGCAGTTGATCGACATCGTCTAAAACCATATTGCCTATCACTGATTAATTTATTATTCTCAAGATGCTTAATTATGTGATTATTTAATATAATTTCAAAGACTTTACCAAGAGTGGAAGTTATAGCTATTGGTCTGTAGTTTGATGGATCTGAAGAGGCACCTTTTTTAGGAACTGGATGGATGTTTGCTTCTTTCCAGGGTACTGGGAAGCATGAGGTATGAGTACACAGACGGAATTTTTTTGCCAATACAGGAGCGAGCACCAAGGAGCAATTCTTAAGTACTATTGGAAGACGTCGGCCTGGTTTGTCGATAACCCCGACACAGACAGAGGGCTGGTACTACAAAACCAAACCGATAACCTCATCATCCTTAACGACATCCATCAACATACCCATATTCCTCACCAAGCCCTCTATAACCCATCATCTCCAGACATCACCTTTTGCTCCCCAGAACTCGCCCCCACAACATCCTGGAGGGTGGTCAGAACCTTAGGCTCTGACCACCTCCCGATCATTATCACCACCAAAACCAGACTCACCCCAGCTAGCCACAAACACACATACACCAATTATAAAAGAGCTAACTGGGAAGCATTCACAAATGAGACAGAACAACACTTCACAACTCTAAACAGTACACCCATCACTAACATCAACAATGCTGTACACATACTCAATAAAACTATCCAAAACGCTGACAAGAAACACATTCCAAGAGGTAACAGAAAAAGACACAACCCCAACTTCACACCAGAAATTCAAAACCTCATCAGACAACGCGACATACTGAAACACTCCCCAGCACCCCACACACAAGACATCACACAACAAATTCAAGCACTCAACACCCAAACTAACAACAAAATACAAGAACAACAAAAACTAAATTGGAATAACTTCCTACAAACACTTGATCACAAAACAAACCCCAAAAAAACTATACAAAACACTAAACAGCATCACACTTTCCAACAGCAACACAACACAATCACATGCTGCAATCACAACAACAGACTCTACTCCTTCATGTAAACAACAAGCAAACACTCTCATCAATCACTTCTCACATGTCAGCCACCTAAAACCTCACAAAGACGACCGACGTGTCATCCGACGTAAGAGACAATTCCCCACAGACCCTGACTATACACCCTTCACCAATCACCAGACAAAGCATATCATCAACAATCTCAAGCACTCACCCGCCTGTGGCCTAGACAACATAAGCAACATACACCTCAGACACCTGGGACCACAAGGCATACAAGCACTCACTAACATATCAAACTACAGCTATTCACACAACACAATACCAGACATTTGGAAGCATGGTATCATCATCACATTCCCCAAACCCAACAAAGACCCCACGCTACCCTCCTCGCACCGCCCCATCACACTCCTTTGCTCCCCCTCCAAAGTCATGGAACGCCTAGTATTACAACTAATTACACCTGACCTACCCCTAGCTCCAACACAACATGGCTTTAGGCCACTGCACTCCACAAACACTCTTCTCACAGACCTTACACAAAGAGCTTTCGACGGCATCAATTCAGCTAGACCACCACACAGATCACTATTAGCCACACTCGACATTAGTAAAGCCTTCGATGCCATCCCCCGCCACAACCTAACAAACAAAATCTACAACACAAACATGCACAACAACACAAAAACGTGTCTGGCCAACTTCCTAGCAGGCAGATGTGCACACGTATCTTTTGCCGGTCAGTCCTCTAAAATCAGAAACTTTCCAAACGGAGTCCCACAAGGATCCGTCCTATCGCCCGCACTCTTCAATCTGTACATGCACGATATAACTACACCCAATACGCCCCAAATAAACTTAGCCTCCTATGCAGATGACATAACACTCACATGCACACACCATGACCCAAAAAGAGCAACAGATCTCCTTCAACCCTATCTCAACACACTACATGGCTGGTGCACTACAAACAGACTTAATCTAGCCCCAGCCAAATCCACCGCAACCCTGCTCACAAGTTGGACAGGAGAACACGAATACATCCCTCAACTCACCATAAACAACACACCCCTAACACATACACACACACCCAAAATCCTAGGAGTAACATATGATACTCATATGACATTCAAACAGCACACCACAAACATTAAAAAGAAACTGACACCCAGACTTAACGCCCTCAGGTCACTTGCTCACACAAAATTTGGACACAACAAAGAAACTACCACCACAGTATATAAACAATACATAAGATCAGTGATGGAATACGCAAGCCCAGCCTGGGCTTCTAACCTAGCTGAAACACATCATAAGACCTTACAGACTATTCAAAACAAAGCCCTGAAGATCATTACAGGCTGCACAGCTACTGCACCCACAGATCACCTACATCAAGAAACCAAAATCCTCAAAGTCAAAGACCATCTGGACATGAGAGGCACTCAATTCCTGGCAGCAGCCTCCACGAACCAAGACCACCCACTAAACTACATGGCAACACACCCACAGACACCAAGAAATATCAAAACAACACCCAGCACACGGTATCACACACAATTATTGTCCTCTCTCCCTCCCTGCCCACCCCGAACCAACTTCCAGAAGCACATCCATACTCATATCTCTCACCGATCCATCCACTCACTCACAGACAACACGCAGCTGCATGCACGACCTCCCGAAATCCATCCTTCCGAATCCTCCCTTCCTCGCGAGGAAGGCTGGCCAGGCTGAGATGCGGACACCATCCAGCTCTCCTGAGCTATCAGAAGAGACTGGATGACTCCGTTGTCGACACCTGCCCGGGATGTAACACAGCACCCCATACCATTAAACACATCATAGAAGACTGCATTTCACACAACCACTTACGCCAACAACACAATCTACACTCAATGAGAGCTCTGTGGGAAAGCCCGATCGTGGCCATGGCCTTTCTCAGGGACTCGGGGCTGTTCGGCCAGGCAGCTTAGGGAACAACAACAACAACAACAACTATTGGAGGAATTTCATCTGGACCAGGAGCCTTATCTACTGAGAGATTCTGCAAAATAGTTTTGACATGTCTGGTGTGGATCTTAAGTGAGGGAATTTCAAGCGAATTAAAATTAAGTACAGGGACATCTTGATTTATTTCATCTAAGGTTGAGTTGGTGGAGAAAATATCTGCAAGAAGGTTAGCTTTACCTCGTGGGTCACTTACAAGATTGCCAGTCGGATATTTTAATGGTGGAATGGATGAAGCAGTAGTGAAGTTGGATTTGAATGAGTTAAGAGTAGACCAAAATATTTTGTTATCATTTGGATTATTTAGAAGTTTATTTGCCTGCTTGTGGAGAAAGTTTGATTTAGTTAGGTTTAATACAGTTTTGGCATGATTTCTGATGTTTCTAAAGTAATTAAAGGCTTCATGTGTGTTTGATCTTGTGTATGCATTGTAGGATATTGTTTTTTGTTCAGTTACTCTAGCACAATTATGGTCAAACCATTTAGGTGAATTAGATCTTTTACTGTACTTTTGATGAGGAATAAAAGTTTCCATTCCAATTTTTACAAAATCTTGTATGTGGCTCAAGGTGGAGTGTGCATCATTAGAAAAGAAAGAGGTCCAGGGAATATCAATAAAGAAACCTTGAAGACCCTCCCAGGGAGGTTGCGTAAGGGAGACTGGGAGAGTGTGAGGGAGTAAGTCAGTAAGGCTTCAGCCCTCGAAAGGAGAGGGTGTACGGCTGGCTGGCTCACATTTGACGAATGAACCGCTCGGTAATAATTCGCGATTTTGACCATCCAAACACTATTCCCACTTGTTTTATTGTTGTTACATGTTACTATCTTCATATTAAACGTAAAATAGGCACATATGGATAAGTATTAATTACATTTATGGTAAATTAACAATTTTAGTGAGGAATTAATCAGAATACCTACGCACAGGGGTATGGTGTATACTACAGGGGCTGTGCACTTTACGAGTTAAAGAATGGACACTCGTCCTAACTGTTGGTGGTTCATGTCCGCCTGGGAGTACAGTATATATATATAATTACATATATGATCACATTGAATCTTAACCCTTGGAATATTTATCTAAAATAAGGTCAGCGTAACACTATTTTATAGCATTTTGAATATGGTGTAATTCAAATTTAAAATATATATAAGAAAGAAATAGTGACCGTAATCTGTGACCTTCACCATTCACCTTGACCTTTGAATAACAAAAACAAAAAAATTGGATAATCGTTGCATTGGCCAACCCAATTTGCCAGCAAAATTTGGTGACGATACGTAACCCGTTCAGTACAGTTTTGTCGGTTTCATTTCATACTGGATATTAAGACAATTTTATTTAGTTTATGAAGGGCCTCCATATAATTAGCAGGCTTTCAACTATCTTAATTAACCCTTTTTACTATAACAGATCCTTCAAAAGCTCTACATAATAGTTTAATTATAGCTAGAATACAATAAAAAAGATGTCACCAGTACACAAATGGATTAAACAGTCTAGGAAGAGTTTAAAGAAAATTATTAACACTCTTCTTTTGTTCTTTGACCTTGAGTATTATAATATATATATACCGGTATATATATATATATATATATATATATATATAATGATAGAAATATGTTATTTAAATAAAATGCAACTCACAGTCATCAGCTTATCGAAATTTGAGTATTTTTTATGATGAAGGTTAATTTTTGACCTTGGCCTGTGACCTTGACCTTTATGTAGGATTATATTTTGTTTGCATTGATGTAACCCTAGAAAATCATATAAGTGTGTCAAATTTCATTTAAGATCATCAGTTGGTTTCAGAGGTATTAAAGGAATAGTTGACCTTGACCTTTGACCTTCATCTTGACCTTCATGTCTGAAAATTTAACATTTTAATTTTCCCTTAAAGCACAACTGTCTCAACGAATTGTGTGAAGTTTACATGATTAGTAAAGAAATTAGCATATTGACCTTATATGTTGACCTGTGACCTTGACCTATCAAATGAAATTATGTTTATTCTTGTATGACCTTGGTCTAAGCATTCCGAATATGCATGATATGCCTAATGAAAATCTTACATTAACCTCTCCGCTGCGTAGGTGGGGTATTGGCCACCCCTCCCTGTGCGGACTGTTTCCTAAACTCAAATCGTCATCGTACCATAAATATCATTAATACTGTCTTATCCACATGCGCCTATTTTACGTTGATTATAAAGGTATTAACCTGTTACAGCAATAAAACAAGTGGAAACAGCATTTGGATGGTCAAAATCGGCGATAGAGGCCGGGAGTTACATAAGTTATGGCTGAGGCAGCCTGCCAGCCAGCCAGCCGGCCAGACGGCTGGAGAGACACTATTGCGTGGTAGTCTCTCTCTCGCTCTTTCCCACGCTTGGTAACACAGATGACCACGCCCTGCTAGCAACTCGCTAATGTTAGCACGAATATATACCTAAGAATAAGGGAATAACAGGGAGAAAAGGTGATAATTGAAGGGGGGGGGGGGGGGGGGTGGAAGGAGGGGATGTGGAGGAGTGATATTTGGCATGGCCAAGGGGCAATAAAAAAAAAATATATATATATACTGGGCTGATTTAAAAAAAAATTTAGGCCTTGGATTATATAAGGAGTTCCGCAGCCCATCGGTAGGCCTTATATATAGGAGATCCGTAGTTGCTGGGTTAAATAGGATATACTAGTAAAAATTATATTTTCACCTTTAACCTTTGACCTCAGAATGTCTTATCGAGGATTTATTTAGCTTAACAGCAATGTTAGTATTAACTAGCATTATGAATATGGTGTAATTCGGATACAAAATTATTGATTACAAATAGTGATCATATACTGTGACCTTGACCTTTGACTAAAAATAATATTCATATATTTGGATGGTCGTCGCATTGACCAACTGAATTTGCCTGTATAATTTGGTGACAATACATTAAACAGTCTAGGAGTAGGGAAAATTACAAATACTCTTGTTTTGACCTTGACCTCTGACTTATAACTATTACAATATTTACCAGTACGTGAAATTTGATATGATATTTAAGTAATAAGCCATAACACAGCCAGTTTTCCAAAATTTTAGTAATCTTTTTTAATAAATAAATGTTGACCTTTGACCTTGACCTTTATGTATTTACCTAATTGTAGTTTACAGGAGTTGAGCTAAGCTCGTGTTGTCCCGTCAATCAGTCTACTTTCATCCAATTTTTTGAAAATATGGATGTTCCTTGACCCTACCACCTCCTTCTCCAGCCTATTCCATTTGTCAATACATCTATAGGGGAAGCTAAACTTCCTGATATTGTTCTTGCAGGTAGGTCTTTTTACTTAGCCTGCCCCACCAGTGCGGAGAAGATCTGCGGCGCGATGTGGAGACCGAAGGGAAGGCCGTCGAACAGGAACACACGATCGGAAGTCCGAACGGCCAAGAATCGCTGGAAGCGAGGATGGAGAGGAACGAGCCAAGACACATCCTGGAGGGCCAGCGACACTACCCACGACAGAGGGCACAGGGCCAGGCGTACCAGGGGTACCGGCAGCATCCGAAACCGTGTGAGCACGATGTGCCCGTTGAGGGCCAACAGATCCACCACCGGTCGCATCGCGTCGCAGGTCGGCGACGGAACCAGAAAGACACGGGAGAGGAAAACCGGGTGACCGGCGGCCAACACCCTCGACGCTACCCAGCTCGGGCATGGAAGTGAACACGAGGGCCACCTCTGAAGAGATGGGCCGTTGTCGGTGACAAGAGCGGAGTGGGGGTCTGGACGTCCACCTCCAGGTGAGACCCCTCCGCGCAACCCGCCGCCCCCAACGTCCCTCGCGGCTACCGAGGGGCGCAAGGGCGAAAACAACCCGAGGGAGCACCCGAGAGGAGGGGAGCGACCCGGTACGCCCAGGCGAGAAGGAGAACAAGGAGGCCGACCCAGAGAACTACACATTGTGTTGACGTGGAGGCACCCCCGGTACGGGCCGTGCGGGCATGACGGCCACGTTGACCTCCTCTACCCCCGCCCCCCCCAACCTCGTCGAAAAGGGCGGGCCACCCCAACCCCAGGCCGGCGCGGGGCTGACCCCTTTGAAAGGCGGCCGGAAGTGGAAGGCCGGCCAGCCCCGACACAGAGGGGATGAAAGGGGCAAGAACAGAAGTGCGAGGCGGAACCGAAGCACTGGCCAGCAACGTCCCAGTCCTGCGCCCGTGCAAGGCGGCAGCACTTGCAGCAGCACCCCGAAGAGGACCGGCAGAAGGACGGGACTGAAAAGACCCCGCGCGCGGCACAGCGCGTCGGTGCGTGACGTAAGCAGGGTCCGTAACGACACAGCACGGCGTCATGTGGCGGAAGCAGGGGCCGCCGACAGAGAAGCGGAGCATTCCCAAGCATCCTGCGTAAAAAACCCCGACGTATATAGCGCAGAGTACAACAAACCCTGACGAATAACCAAGGGGGCCGGCCGGCAGAACGAAGACCGTACCGTCGTGCGGTGCCGAGTTGCCGCGCACAAACCGCCTTCAGCTCGGGAACCAAAGTCACCGCGAGCCGAAGGTGGACCCGCTGAACGCGGTCCAAACCCTCGCGAAGATCGCCTGGCGCAGACGCCTCGAAAAGCCGCAGGTGGTGAACAGACGTCTGGAGGGAACCTAAAGACAAGACAATAAGTCCGTCACCCTCCGTCGCAAGGGAAAAACCTTGGCGACAGAGGGCTGATCCGGGTGAGAGAAGAACGGGGTAGCAATAGAACAAAGTTCAAGAACGGGCGCGCTCATCCAGGACCAGAACGCGCCGTCCAAACCCGCCGACAGACACAAGAGGAGGCAAAATCAGGGACGACTCCGGGGGAGGGACGGAAGGAGAGCCGTCGACGGATCGGTGTGTGAAGTCGAAGGCCTCAGCAAACCAGGCCTCCAATGGGAGAGGGTGACCGAGCATGATGGCTAAGCCAGGCGTACCGGCGTCGCACAAACCTGTCCCATAGGAGGACAGACCCGTCAACACAGCCAGGGACTGAACAGCCGGAAGGATGTCAGGGCGGCTGAAGTCTGACCAGAGCGTAGGCCTGCAGAAGGGAGGGGGACCATAGCAGGGGTAGGTAGGGTGAGGTGCTGAGGGTGAGGCACCGCCAAGAAGGGCGAGAAGAGGGAGTCTTCCATCGACTCCAAGCGCCCGTCGAAGCGTGACACAACCCAGCCCTAGGGCATAGCCGACAATTGATCCGAGAGAGGCTCCCCCCCCCCCCCCCCCCCCCCCAGATTGGTCGGCCCGCAGGGGCGAGCGTGAGCGGGAGCGAGACCCACAACACGAACCAGCAGCGTCGCGGCCCAAGGAAGGCGAGCGACGACGGTTGGGTCGCCGTTGAGGGACTCGTCCCCGATCACGAACGGCCGAGGGGGAAACAGCACCATTCCCCTCTTCCAGCGACACATCAGCTCCTGAGAAAGGGGACCCCGAAACCTCGCGAAACCCCACCGAGGCAAGAGGAGGGTACCCCCCTGGCGAGACGGTAAGTGAAGGTCAGGAAGAGAAGAATGAGGAGGAGCAGGACGAAGGGAGTGGGAAGGCTGGCCGGGTGAAAGGAGGCCAGGAGCCGCGGGGGGAAACAGAGCAAGGATCCCCGGGGCTGAGATAACAGGGCGGCCCGACACCGAGGCGGAGGAGGGAGGGACCACCACCGTGGGACGAGACCGTGAAGGAAGAATAGGCACTGAAGCAGGTGAAGTAGGAGAAGCAACGCACATCCAGGCGGACCCTCCTGGACAGTTGTAGGAGGAGGGAGCAGAGGGCCAGCTACAGCCATGAACAACCGCCGCGCGGAGAGGACAACGTAAGAGGAAGTCGTCTGGGCTGGGGAAAGCGGGCGGAAGGGGAGTAGAGCCCCTATCCGTAGAGGCCAGGGGACGGGCGCACAGGGGCAGAGCCGCTAACCCCGGCCTCAGGGCGAGAGCCATGACGAGGAGCGATGGGCGTCGTCAAGGCGGATCAGGAGGACGACGAGGCGAGCGAGAGCGTGGACGGAGCCGGGGAAACCCCCCGACGATGGGCACGACCGGCTGCGGGACCCAGGGAAGAGGGCCAGGTAAATGGCCTTCAGTCGGGTCAGGGATACCCAGGGCGACGCGTATCCGGTCTCCAACAAAGGCCGGGGAACGGTGGCCCACAGTCCTAATGTGGCGGGAGACCATCGTCCACACCGACGGAAGGGAAGCAGGAGGCCACAGCCGCCGCCGAGGAACCAGGGCCATGGAGCAGCACAACCACCAGGGCCAGACACGTGCCACACAGAGCAGGGAGGTAGGCCGTAGGGGACACACAGAGCGAGTGGCGTAAGCAGGACTTGTGGCTCTCCAAGCACGGGGAGCGGACAACACAAGGCGAAAGCAAGGCAGCCTACCTGCACTAGAAGAACACACACCATAATCAGCACGTCGAAGGAGTAAGTGGAGAGAATGTCCAAGAAGAACCAGGGAAGGAGCATGGGGAAACAGGAACACACATGCAAACAGGTATCCGTACTCACCCTAAACTGGGAGCACAGAGGTAGGTGAGGAGGGCGGCCGAGGCGGAAGAGCACTAGCAGAACCTGCAAAGGTGGAGAAAGTGTTAACCACCACTCAACATCTTACATGCAGGGCCTATAACACCAGTAAAGTGCATACACCAACATAGTATCAGGCAACAAGATGACCATAACAAAAGTCAATAGTGAAAGCCAACTATTACCGCAAATTTGCGGGCCAATGGAGGCCATAACCGTACCGACACCACCCTCCTGCAATTTCGCGGGACCCCCCAACGATCTCCGAAAATTTGCGGGGAACCGAAATGTCCCAGAGGACCGAATCGAGCACCCCGCAAATTTGCGGGACCGGCCGAGATGGTCCGGCGCCGAAAAAGCGAGAGGAGCGTCTAGGAAATACCAAAAGAGGCCCAGAAAAAAGCGTCATCTCCTTATGAACTCCAAGCGACGATGGCCATCAAGCTGAGCAGTGTCTTCCTTGATAATATCCTGACTCAACCGGTCAAGGGAGAGGCAAGGAAGACACACCAGGGGAGAGGAGGCACATCCCCTAGGAACCACCCAACCCACAGCGATAGAGCAAAGCCCATGAGGAGAAGTGGCAGGAAGGGTGGTTTGGCACAAACAGGGGCCCCCGTAGGGTACCCCAGGATTGGGCAAAAGGGTATGAAAGGATGGAGGTGAAAACAGTAAGGGAACACAAAAACCAGTAAATGAAACTGGCGAGAAAAAGGGTGGCCTAGCCGTGAGGAGAGAATGTGTCAGGGGCGAAAAACCCTGTGGTGTGAGGGAGGGGCCCCCGTGGGGATCCCCAGGATATCACGAACCACCAGGCGCCCAGGCCCTTGAGACACGGTGAAGGCTCGAAAGGGGGGACTCGGGAATAACGCTAATAATGCGGCCGACACAAACCCTACAAACAGCACCGCCACCACGAAATCTCAGATCGTGAACCAACTGTACACCTAGGCTATGAAAATATGAAAACTCATAGGGGCATAGCAATTCCTGAATGAGAAACAAGCTAGGCTAAAATAAGCTAAAAGCTAAACTATGCCCAGACTAACAGGAAAAAAGAATATGAAAAGAGAAAGTGAAAAACACACACGAGGAACGCGAGGCGCCCCCGTACCTTCGGTAGCTATTTCCACACGCGTCTCCATTAAACACACTGAGGAGCCCATTTACGTGTGCCCTAGATCACGTAACATCTGTCTAACAAAAAAGAAGGCCAGATAAGCCGAAACGAACCTAAACAGGGTGAATTAAAGGAGCACAACAAAAGCGACTGCATTCAATGGAGCGCGTGAAAAAATGATGACAAGAGAGGGTCGCTCATGCGCACGTTCGACAGGGATCTGCACATGACGGAACACAGGATGGGCCTTAAGCGGTAACTAAGGTAAACCCTTTTTCTTCTCTTCTATGCTGTTTTCACCTTCGGTGGTAGTTTTGGTTAATGTACAACGTCTCCTAGAGCAAGATAAGGAGTAGACTCTAGACGTTTTCTTTTAAACCGCGGTTGGAATGACGACATAGCGGTGAAAATAGACAAGTCGTCATGGCAATTAGGTTAATA